>JZKD02S0136575.1:10774-23914 GCA_000966675.3 Picea glauca
TCCACTGACTATGGAAGCGACAAAGGAATTATTGGATTATTCCCTGACCCGATGGAGGGGAAGAATATTTGGAAATATCTAGTTGTCAGTATGATGTTCACTCAGTGAGATCAGTTTCTCACCGAGCTTGGGGTCAGGGGATAGATGGATGTTAGTGGTTCCTCTTCCTTTGTTTTCTCTCCTATGGAGGGGTACTCATTGTCACGACATGGATTACCAATCCTAGATGATTCTATGGGTTTGATTTTGGGTGTTGGTTTGGATTTTGGTGGTCCAAATGTTGTAGGTCCAGTTTGGGGTTCCCCTCTTATTGGAAATCATAGAAACTCTTTGGGGTTGTGTTCTCCTTTTTCTTCAATTTGGTAAGAAATTTCACTAGGGTACGGGTTGATGCTCTGTGGTGGATTAAGTGTATCATAACTAGGTTTTCTAGGGTTTGTGCCAACAAAAAAATTGTTTCATGGAGATTCTCCTTTTTTTCTTTCATCCCCAGACCTAAACCCGCTCATCCACTCAATTCCACTGGGAAGTGGGCGCTCACTAGGATTGACAGGTTTTATTGATTCCTTACTAGTCACACTAGCCTGTATGACAAGATCTCAAGAGATGTCGACCCAGTGACCATCTTAAAAGGAAACGATGGAAGAGATGCACCACTAGAGTTAGAAGAGAATCAACCTCATCAAAACAATCTTCTCCGAGATGTAGGAAAAATAATTCTATTAAAAAAAAGGGGGAGGTCAAAATAGTCTTGGGGATTTATATCTCAGAACCTCAAGTCATGTAAATGGATGATACAATTATGGTGGTCATGGATTGGGGGTGCTTCTTAAATATCAAGCTATTGAAGGAATGGGTTGACCGGTCTTGGTCATTTTCCCTTGTTGGAATACTGAGAGGGGGGGTGATTCATTATTATCACAATCAATTATTTTAATCAAAATATAAAATATTCAATAAATATCATGATCAATCAATATATCATCAACACCATAATTCAATTCATAGAAATCACATAAACACAATACACCATAATTTTACGTGGAAACCTAGTGCAGGCAAAAACCATGAAAATGATTTTTTTATTTATCAAAGAGTAAATTCATTGGAAGAACACACTTCTTATTTCTCCAGTTACAACTGGAAGGAGGTTCTAACCCCCTATTTATAGGATGCAACCTGAAGGAAGCTTCAACACCCTAATTTATCAGCTCCAACCGGAAGGACGCTACAACCCCCTTTCCTTGCCCTATCCAACTGACATAAAATATAAATGTAGACCGATGTGTCACTATCTGTGTCACTGTAATTGATAACCTGTTGCTGCTGTTGTTTCTGATACTTCTGTTGCTACTACTAATTTTGATATCTCATTAAGATTTCAACCACACATACCTCATATAAAGATCCACAAGAGAGTTCTCCAAATCAAATTCTTATGAATCACTAAGACATATTTGTTCCCTAACATAATTCCACCCTAACATGCTTCCACCCTAACATATATTTTCCCAAGAATACTCACCCTAACATACACAAGAAGACATACCTTCAATCTATAGTTGACCTATGTTTTACTTCTCTAATCTTCAACAATTTGTCTTCACAGGTCTGTGACCCTTACAATGTATTCTCGTGGATGTCCACACTTTTCCTCACTGTAGAACACATATTTTCTTGATTTTCCTCTTGAAACTCATATATTTACACAAAGGACCTAGATCTCTAACTCTTTCTCTGTACGCTCAGCTCCTGCAAACTTCTTCCTTCAGTGGAATTCACCGACATCCTCTCACTGCCTCAGATCTGCCAATTTGTATTCAAAGAAGGGACATTCAATTGACTCTTCTTTGTGTTTTTAATGAGGATCTCATGATGACATGCAACTCACATGAAACTTGTTAACTTCTGTTTATAGACTCACATGCAACTTGTTAACTTTTGTTTATAGTTACTTTAACATGCAATTGATATGCAACATGTTAACTTCTATTTACAATTACATTACCTTGACATGCAACTTGTTAACTTTATGTTCAATGGTTGACATCAAGGACAACCAATCTTTCAAGAATTCAATGACAACCAATCTTTCAACAACTAAATCTTTCAACAATTAATCTTTAAACATTCTCTCGCTTTGGCATTGATGGCAACACTTTAGACACAACACTTCTCATGCTCATGTTGTCTCCCCCTATCTTCATGCCTCTTCTCTTCATTTCCATGCCTCTGATTTTATATCCCCCTTTGACGTTAATGGAAAAGGGTGACTTCTCCTTGGGGATGCTCCACCTGTCAGTAAGCCTCTGATCTCTACTGATGTTTCTCTTAATGGTGCTTCCTCGTGTAAATATCTGATAAAAACCATTTGAAAAACATTCAATTCTTTCATGATTACTTCTACTCTCCCCATGTCTTACTGTGCCAACTTCCATCTAGATCACTGTGGGGATGAAACTACTCCAAATTTTTGTTGAAGACACTCAAAAGTCTCCCTTGAAAGAGGTTTGGTGAAGATATCTACAATTTGTTATTTTGTCCCAACATATTCTACCTTGATGTTCTTCTCTATAACCTGTTCCCATAGAAAGTGAAACTTGATTGGAATGTGTTTCATATTGGAATGCATCACTGGATTCTTAGAGATACTTATGTCACTAGTGTTGTCAAAAAATATCAGAATAGGCTCGTCATATCCCATGTGTATGTCCTGCAAAGTTTACTTCATCCAGAGAACTTGTGTACAACATGTTGTTGTTGCAATATACTCTTCTTCTGCTGTGGAAATGATACTAAATATTGTTTCTTTCTCAACCAAGATACCAGACAATCACCCAAGTAGAAGGTTGCTCCACTTGTACTTCTTCTATCATCAACACTTCCTTCCCAATCTACATCTGTGTATGTAACTAGAGATATATCATTCCCTTTTGGATACCATAATCCATAGTCTTTTGTTTCTTTTAGATATATGAATATTCTCTTTACTTCCATAACATGTATTTCCTTCGGTGTTGCTGGAAATCTTGTAACCTATCCAACTGATTGCATCACATCCGATCTTGATGCTATCACATAGAGTAAACTGACAATCATCGATCTATAGAGTCTTTGATTTTCATCCTTGGATTTATCATCTTTTCTCAATTTGAAACTAGTCTTCATGGGAGTACTTATGGGCTTGTAATATACCATTCCAAACTTCTTTAGAGTATCTATTATATACTTGGTCTAGGAGATGAAAATACCTTTATCTTGTTGACATATGTGGAGTCCCAAAAAGAAATACAACTCACCAAGTAATGACATTTCGAATTCATTATGCATGTCTTTAGAAACATTTTGACTTATCCTATCATCATCACTTCCAAAAATAATGTCATCAACATAAACTTCAATTATCAATATACTACCTTGACTTACCTTTATGTATAGATTGATGTCTGCATTGCTTTTCCTAAACACTTTTTGTTGTAGATACATGTCAAATATTGAATATCGATATTCAACCAGATCCTCTCACATGGATCATATACCAAGGACACCTCTCAACTAGATTTCCAACATCACCAACACATGCCTCTACCAAGCATGTACCAATATCACCAACATACCATCAAAAGATATGTGTCTCAACCATGTACTAAAGCATGTACCAAACCATCAAAATGTACCATAGAAAACATCAACCATGTACCACAACGTCTACCACACCAAGTGCATCAACCATGCATCGACATTTGTACCAAACCATGCATCAATAATGCACCAAAACAAGTACCATATGTCTCAACCATCAACCAAGTACATCAACACCATAACAAGTATCAATCTTGTACCATACAACATATCAACCATGTACATAAACAAATTTACCATACCATGTATCAACCATGTACATCAACACCTATACCATACCATATACCAACAATGTATCTCAACCATATATCATATCACTCAACTATTCCATACACCATGAACCATAGGATTTATCAGGAAAGTGCCATTAATGATGTACCTCAACATAGTACCAACATTACCAAGATATGTATCACATACATTTGTTGTCATATACCAAGTGTGTTCCTCAACCATGTATTAATATCAATGACAACCATACACCATGTGCCAATGCTTCAAGAGTATTCACTGGCTTTGAAATTTCAGGAATTTCTTTTACTGCTTCCTTTCTGCTGATTTTGAGAAGATTGTCAAAGTCCATGTGACCCATTCTTCTGTTCCAGAGCCAACTATCATTTTTCTTTCCTAAGAAACAAATTTATTTTCCAATTTCATTCAAAACATATATTTTTTTTAAAGTCCTTATCATCATCACCACTAACTTGCTTGATCCTTCTTTCCTAGTTTCACATTTCTCTCAGTCAAACTGAAGTGTGTGTCCTTGATCGCAAATTTGAATTACACAGTAGATTGTGTTTCATATCTTCGACTAGTAGAACATTTTCTGCCATGGCATCTTTTCTTCCAAGATTAACTGTGGCTCTACCTATAATTTTAGCTGAATGATTATTGCCAAATGAAACAGATCCATCTCTTTCTTTATTTAGATTTAGAAAAATGTTCTTGTCACCTATCATATGCTTTGAATAACCAATGTCAACATATAGATCACTTTTTTTGTGTTGGGATCGTAGATCAAGCTAGCATTGATTTTGCGTTCTTTTCCATATCTCTTGTGGTTCCGATATATAACTATTAATGTTCTACTTTGGTTCCCTAGGTTGAATAGTCAATACACAATTCATCTCTATGTGTCCAGAATTGTTTCATTTGTAGCATTCTACTTCATTTCTCAATGAGACAAAATTGTTTTGGTTTCTGTGGCATGCTTCATAATATCTTCTGGGATAACTATTTTTTAAGTGCCCCGCATAATTTCTTATGTTCTTGGCATAGGATCTACAATTTACAACTTTATGTCAAAAATTATCATAATTAAAACAATGACCATAAAAGAACCTTTGATACCTAGGATTAGATGATCTTCTTTGCGATGCATTCCTTTTGAATTCGTCTTCTTGAGTCTTCTTTATTTCTAGAATGTTATTCTTTGGGGGCTTTCATTCTTCCTTCTTAACATAATCTCTGACAATCTTTGCATAGCTTCTTTGTTATGCTTCATGTTCTTTTGTCTTGGAACTCAATCCTTTCTCATATTTTACTTGATTGTATCCTAGTTTGGATCTGTCATTTGATGGTCTTTGAATGTTGATGATTTGATCCAATATTGTTGTGCTCTTCTACTGCATATCTTTCTTCTGAAGATATTTCCTTAAAGAGACTATTTAGGCTTCCAAGCTTCCAATCATTTTCTCCTTTTCTTCTAACTGACTTCTAAGTACTTCCTCAATTCTTCTGTCTTCTTCTATTTTATTTTTTAGAATCATGATCATGTGCTTGATTTATTTAGAGTTGTAATCATGAGATCCCTCATTCATTTTTAACTATGCCTTGAGTGATTTTTTTTTCTTTATTTCTTTCCTAAGTTCTTCTAATGCACTGATTATTTATGCTTTCAAATCAACTTCACCTTCTTATTCTAAATCATCTTCTATTTCCATGAAGTGTTCTCTTTATAAATCATTGTCACTATCATTACCCTCCTCGTCTGATGAGGAACTATCCTCCTTTGAGTAGAAATTTTTCTTGGATAATTTCCTTTTGTTTATTCTCTTGTTTCCCTTTTGATATTTATTTTCCCTTTTAAAATATTCTTATTCATCACTATCTTTATTCTTATGAGGAAATTTAGAAGAAAAATGACCAATACCACCACAATTAAAACATTTCAATGGTGTTATAACCCTAAATTGCACCAGACATGCATACCTGGCATCAGGCCATCCTACTTGCTATTTTTTCCATGCCATCATTGAACAACTCTTCTAAAAAACAATTTTTTTGAATATGTACATGCCCTGCACCACTATTGCTCACGTACACACACTTGTTGCACCATTACATTTTGCGTATACTCACAAAAATCATGAAAAATAAAAATTGCAAAGGGATACGGGTTTTCGGGTAGTTACCTAACCATTTGACTACCCATAGCCGGTCACCCAACCGAATAACTATATTTTTTGGCCTATAAAAGAAGGTGTAGGGGTCTCATTCCTACAAGAAGCATGAGAGAAAAGAAAATTTACTCATTTCAGCATTCCCCCTTTGCCCCAATATTTTGCAACCACATTGTGAGTTTGAGCCAGAATTCCTCACTCCATCCCTTTTTTCCTCCATTGCAAACCCTTGTCATTTCCCTAGAGAGAACTGAAGAGGAGAATAATACGTGGAAGAAGTTGGTGCACAGTGAAGAGGATCCCAGGACCGAGTTCAAGGAGTAGTTTCCAGTCTCATATTGTAAGTGACTTTGTGAGATTAATATAAAGAAATACTTTTTTCGTCCCGCCAAATGATGTTTTCAATCTTTATGATTTATTTACATTTTTGTTATGATATATAACCCACTAATCCATATATAGAATGCATGCTTGTAGTTTCTTGTTTTTCCTTTGGTGAATGCAGGTCAACCTTGGGAGGAGACTTGCAATCGAGAAACAACCGAATGCAAAGGGATCAACATCGGATGCGGAGTTTAAGGTAGGACTATCAGATCCCTATACTTTGTTTTTTATGTATGATTGTGGGGTAATGTCATGATAGTTGTTAAAAGTAGGAGACTTTAGATGGTTATCTCTGCCTACACTTTAGAACCCTAGTGTACTCTGTAGGGGGTTTTCCTACTATAGCAGAATTGATGACCATAATGGGAAGATCTCTAAGGTCTTTAGGGGATATTATTTTGGGGTTCTTTAACTAGTTTAGTTGTCTTTTTTGAGTTTTTGTAGGTGTTTGAGTCTTTAAGGGATTATGGTCTTCCATACCAATATTCCCTACCTTGACAACTTGACTATTGTTTTCTTTTTTTACAAAGTTACAGAGGTGTGCGCGCCCTGTAGTGCTTCTTCAYGCGTACATAYGTGCCCTACMTTTAGACATCCCACGTACATACATAGGCTGTTGAAGCGTTAGTAGTGTGCCTGTGTTGAGAAAATCATTTCTAAAGAAGAGGCAGTCATCCTCTTCCTTGTCAGAAGTCATAATTMTTAGGGTTTTTCTTGATCTAGTCATGGTCTCTGTTATAGCAGTYTGTAGCCTAGGTCTGACCCCARTATAGCTTTTGTTTATCAAAGATTTCTAGTGTTTTCTTTATTAGGTTTTTKAGACGAGCTTGTGAGTTTGTTCTGATCTTKCTGTTTGGTATTGTCAATGATTCCCTRTGATCYGCAGTGGACCAGAAGTCATTTTTGGGTCTTGTCTTGTCTTCWTTTTTYGATTTTTTTCTTTAGAAGAAAAGAAAAGAATTCATTTTCAAGTTTCTTGTTTTGAAGCATAAAATAATAAAAAAAGTTTTTCATTTCTTTGTTTGGTAAAAGTAGTTTAGGTTAGTTTTTTTATTTATCAAGGAAAAAGAAAGTTTTTCTTAAGTTCTTTATTTGAATACTTAGTAAATTAAGTAGCTTGTAGTTGAGAGAAATCTTGTTTCAGGTTTTCCTTTAAAAGATCTGAGAAAAGTAGTTACAAAAAAGTTTGGTTAAAGGGTTTAAATTGGCAAATCTTTATTTGTGAAGAAGAAGTAGTTTATTTTCAGTTTCATTTTATGCTCTTCTCTTTTGTCTCTTAAAGAACATCATTGGTTTCACTTTCATTCCCTTTGACTTAAGACAACCACTAAAATTAACACTTAATTAAAATTTATTAGACTTTGTATTTGTAGGGTCCATTAATTTAGTCTAGGCTAGATCCTTGATTTAGGATTAGAGAGAAAATTCTTCAAGGCTACAAAAAAAACATAGGAGTCTGTGCTAGGGAGTGCTTAAAAGTACAGAAACCATGAAAGTTATCTGGGACCCCCCTCTAACACATGGGATAAACAAGAGGTCGTGTGCGGAAAGGTAGCGGAAATAACCCCTCCAAAGCCAGACCAAGCGTAGTGGGGAACACATATAGAGGGCTTATCTTAGGATTCCATTGATTGCATTTTCCATGGAACTTGATCGGTCTCAAATCCATTTGAGGTCCTCAGTCATCTTCCAGAACACTTTCTTTCGATACCCTTGATAGGTTTCGGGCTTGATACCATTCTCATTGCGGTCCACCCGATGGTCGACTATACCCGCCTGGTGACTGTTCGCGCACTGACAACTTAGTTGCCTTTATCTTAGTGACTTACACAGGTGATTGTGGGGGTATACCGTGGTACCTAGGGCAGACATCAAGCCATTATTTGTAGAGTATACTCAGAGGGTGCTTCCATATTTGAGTTTCACTTGCACTGGTAAGTTGCTTTAGTGTTGGTTGTTGTAACTATTCTTCCAACTAGCTAGTGATATTCTTGTCTTATCTCATAGGAGATTTTTCTAGTGTGTGTTGGTATTTAACATTAATAAAAATACTAAGTGTGTCATTGATCTTCTCACACCGTGGAGGATCAGGAGCTCCGTCGGTCGCGAAGGATTCTTGGCCTACCGCTGGTTAATCTGGAGCCACCCCCGCCACCGCTAAGGAGAAGACTAGACCAGCAAGGGTCTTTCAAGCCGACTAGGCCGCATAAAACTGCGACCGACCCATCTCCGAGAGGAGAACATTTGATTCTAGAGGAACCAACCATTTTTTACTTTATATCAGAAGCTCTTGGTCTATATAACCCTTCGATCATTGATCCGTTGGAGCCCATCGTCGTACAGGTTGACCCTTACGAGTGTCAGGTAGTGTCACAAGCAACGATGGAGACAAATGTTGCTAATTCTTCAGGGAATCCTCATACTCCCTCCATGGTTGTCACTACAGGGGGTTTTCCTTCTCCTAACCAACCATCGTTGGTTTGGACCACTATGGTATCGACTGCCTCTACCTTGGGTAATGGTCTAATTCTGTCTATGGCAACGATCACTACTCCTTTCACCTAGAGTGCGACAGGACCTCCATTCTCATACGAGATGCCTGGCTTCGATACAAACTCTATGCTTTCCTACTCCACTCTATAGAATTTAGGTCTGGGAGCAAGGATCTTGAACGCTCCGCTGGAAGGATCCATGGGGGGAACTTCATTTCCCTATAACGCTTTCCCTTACGGAGGGGGACATATACCTCCTTCGTCCCCTTCGCTCGGTGGTGCTCACCAGCACTCCACTGGGCCAAACGTAAACCATAGCTCGTTTGGAGTAGGTAGTCAAGGAATTCCTTCTTATAGCATGTCGGTAGGTTCAACGTCATTCTCTTTGTTCGGTGCATTTGGTAACAATGCATTCTTGTCATTTGTCGTCTTGTGCGGGGGAACCCCGGTTATGGACAACAAAATCCTATCTAGGGTACTATTCCTGCATAGGGGGCAAACTCAGGAATTCCTTCCTCACAAGGACATTGGAATCCATGGTAGGGATCAGTTCCCTCGTCAGGGATGACAACCAGGGGTAACCCCTTCCATAGCTAATGGAACCCCGGGAAAGGCTCAGGACCTATTCCCATCAGATCGACAGGGGGAAAACCTTCCCAAAATCCTTGGAATGCAATGCAATCCCAACCTTCTACGTCCTATTATGGGAGTCAGCCGATGAAGTCTCAACAAGCGCAGAACCTGTATGTTGGTCATGACCATGGTTATTACCAGAACCTTGGCCAACAACCTAACTTTTCCTGGAAACCTGGTGCCAGCCAAACTCTAGGCTCCTTTTTCCTTGGTTATAATCAACAAACCAAATTACTGTTTCTAGCAACTTTGCACTTGCCAGAATTGACAAGGTTATTAAACGACCCCATCTATCATGATCCACATTGCCCTCCTATGCTGACCAAGATTCCTTCAGACATTCGAAACTTCAAAGCTAAGCCTAATGACGATCCAGGTGATCATGTGACTACCTTCCATTTATGGTGCTCATCCAACTCATTGAGAGACGAATCTATCCAGTTGCGTTTGTTTCAATGCACTCTCATTGGGAGTGCTACAAAATGGTACATTGAGCTTGACCACTCAAGATACTCTACCTTTGGTGAATTGGCAATGGTTTTCTTAAACCACTTTCAATTACCTGTGAGATACGATGCCACCACCGAATTGCTAGCCAACTTTGAGCAGACAAAGGAGGACCATATCTCAGATCACATTTGAGAATTGAGATGTTGGAAGAGTTTGATAAAATTACAAGTCCCACCAACATTCATGCTTTAGTGGTTACTTAATTATTTGGTAACTCAGTTATTCAAAGACGTAGCAATGTCGGGGGTCTTTTCAGAAGAAGAAGCGATAATGAGAGCTCAACAACTAGAACCGATTTACTCTCAGTTTGGTTTACTTTATGAAGTTTTTCAAGATGCACCGGGGTCAATACTTGACAAGACCAGACAAATATTTGGACCACATGTCGATGGTATTGTTGGTTCAACGCAAATGAAGCTCGTTGATCAGCTGTCAAATAAATTACAACAATTTTCAATACAATAGACAGTGGCTATCTAGACCACTGGTTCAGCTGCTCCCCCTACTCAAATGTCAGATGTACACAGTGTGCAATGGAAAAACCCGAAGGCCACCCAGTAGCCTGAGAAAAGAAAAAATAGCGAAAGAAGGGTAAGGAGGATAAGAAACCTACCAATAATGTTGGTGGGGGAAACACAAAAAAGAAGAATTCAAAGTATCTGTGTAACCTTTGCATGGAATACCACTCGACTCACCTGTGCCCTTTGCTTGATAAGGCCCATAAGTTATTGGCACAACAACAACCTATCGTGTTAACAAACCCATTTCCACATGGGAAAAATTTAACTCAAGCTTCTTCAACCGTGGAAGGGGGAAATCAGGGACCCCCTCCGTCTTCAAGTAATCCTTCATCCGTGAATGTGTATATGTTGAAAGGTGGCGTTGATATAACAACTAGGACACGCGACTATGGAATTCCAAACACCTCTAAGAAGGGTAAAGAAGCCAAAAACCCACCTCTTCCTCTCCAGATTGAGAATACGTTGGGCGAAACAATAAAACACATCCCAAAAGGTGCGTTCAAGAAGCTTCCCACAATCCAAACGCAATGGCCACCCAGAACTACTTTGTGGTGGAGGATTTATCTCAAACCCCTTATGCAATGTCCACTTTGGAGGTCCTCCAGAGCTGCCCTTCCCAGAGAAAGGCTCTGTTAGCTGCCTTAGGATCTAATGAGACTTGTAATCCAGGAATGATAATTCTTTATACGACCGACTTAAAACCTCGTCTCCCTTACCACGTGGTGTTTTAGATAGTAGTGGCTTACACCACGAAAACTTTTACTCGGAACATTTTCTGCATAGTGGTTGATGAGGATGCCTCGACATGTGTGATGTCATTGGCATATTGGAAGGCCATTGGCCAACCCATTTTGTCTTCGTCACCTACTCTTAATGCTTTCAACGGTCGTTCGTTCCGACCACATGGAATCATCCCTTCTTTTCTCAAGAAGTTAGGGGGGAAGACCATGTGTGTCGAGGTTGAAGTGGTCGATTCATCTCTCGACTACAATATCTTGTTAGGAAGGATTTGGATCTATGCTATGCAGGCAGTGGTCGCTACAATTTTTTGGGTCTTGTTGTTTCCACACGAGGGTCGGATATTTTCCATTGATCAGTTTTCTTTCTCTCGTCCTGACCCTTCATCAGGGGCATCCACGGTCTCGATGATTGATAACCCTCAACCCAACATCGTCAACATAGGGGTTGGTTTGTTCCCACCTTTGATGGGTACTTTCGATTACCCGCCTCCTTCCAACGATGTTAAGTTCATATCGGTTGTCCCCGACCAGACTAAGGTTGAAAATTTTCAAGTCTCGTCATTTCATATGACTTACTTTAACGATCCATGGAATCTTCCTTCCCCATTAGCCACAACAGAAGGGACAGGGCACCATGGCATGGCGATGCCTTTTTCTGCGATAGAGGTTGCGTACTCTATAGTCCAACAAGCTTCTGTCGATCCTGATCTGACTCCCACACAAGAGTTAGATCCAGTTTTCAAGCCTATTTGGGCTCAAGGTTCCCTCATTGATACTGATTATTTAGACTTAGTATTTCCCTCAGACGAGGTGATTATTGAGGCAATGACTAGTCCAAACAGACCTTGGGATTATCTCCATTACAGTTCTTATTTCCTCCCAGAGTTAAGAAGAATTGAAGCAGGTGAATTCACTTTGACTATTATTGGAGATAGGTCTTGTCCTATTAATCCTTTGGATATGCACATAGTTTAAGCTGAAGGAAATATGGCACCCATCACTAAAATGATACCTATTGATATCTCCAGAAACCCTGGTGTCGTGGAGAATGTCTTCGTCGGAGCGGACTAATCCCATGAGGATATTTGAATCTACAAGGATTTATTTAAAGAATTATGCAACGTGTTGTCTGGTCTTACAAGGAAATGCTAGGCATATATCCAAGAATCATTGAACACGAAATCACAACATATCCTGATTCTAAGCCAGTCAAACAGAAGCTTCATCTGGTCAATCCTAAGAAAGAAGCATCTATTAAGGCTGAAGTAGAGAAACTAATCAAAGAAGGTTTTATCCACCCCTTCCAATTGACTCAATGGGTGTCAAATCCCATTCTGGTCAACAAAAAATAGGGTACAATTCGTGTATGTACGGACTTACATGATTTGAACAAGGCCTATCCAAAGGATAATTTCCCCTCTCCATTTATCGACCATATTGTTGATGAATTCCCAGGCTGCGAGGTATTTTATTTCATGGATGGTTTTTAGATCAAGCCCGAAGACCAACAAAAAGCCGCTTTCATTTTCCCGTGGGGTACATTCTCTTATCGAAAGATGCCTTTTGGTCTTAAACATGTTGGAGCTACATTTTAGTGGGCCATGTATTTTTCTTTCCATGATCTAAAACACATAGTCGAGGCTTATCTTGATGATTTAACATCATGATCTCATAAGAGAGATGATCATCCCACACACCTCCGACTCATGTTTGAGCGATGTGGCTACTACAGGATTCGCTTGAATCCAAACAAATGCAGTTTTTGTGTAATGTCGAGTCGTCTGCTAGGTTTCATAGTTTTGACAATAGGGATCAT
>JZKD02S0136586.1:0-13522 GCA_000966675.3 Picea glauca
TGAAACTGGAACAACTTTCATTGGTTCCAAGTCTAATGTCTGTGGTGGATATTCAAGGAGTGGATTTAGCAAGCCCCAGATCTATAAACTTAAAAATAAGAAGAAAAGAAAGAAACTGATAATACAGGTGAGTTACCTTGGCTCGAAGAACAGGGAAACAGAATTCCCTCTTGCCATGTTCAGCCACTGAGACACCTAGAAAATCCGAGTTTGCAGAGGCACTATGTCCTCCCTCCAACCCAATAGCATATACAAACGTCAATGAAAAATGCCTTGGAATAGCATCAATAACAATTCAATAACAACACTTCCACAGAGTTCAGAATGTACAGATTTTTTGGTGATGAAAATGAAAATGATTTAAGCCATTCATGCGAACAATTTCGAGTTGACAACCAAAAGAGGATTGAAAGAATCACCTCTGTTTGCAGAGAAAATGCAGCAGAGCCAATATGTGTTTGATGCAGCGTCCCCATAATTGAAGAAGCAACCATATTCCTCTTCCTCCTGGCTCAAACTATTAACTCTTTCCCAGCCTAATCGATTACGTTCTCTCTATTAACTCTTCCCCAGCCTAATCGATTACGTTCTCTTCCTGCCTCTCAATTATATAGTTGAATCTGATAGCAACGTGACAAACTCCTGATAACATTATTGGGCGTTGTCATAATGCAATTTAACACTAGTAGATTAATTCCTCTAATTAAATTTTGGACAAATTGGTTTGCCAATGCAATCTGTTAAAAAAATTTATTCCATTTGTCACATGTAGGAACAAATAAAAGGGTTCATGTCATCTAAATTATCAGCGTTGTGAAATACAAGTTGACTTTGACATGAAAATTTATAATCTTTGTTGCCCTTGATTCTTCATTTCCAGTTGCTCTTTTGGCGCTATCCTTAAAAAAATTGCTATACACCAGAAGAATAATCTCCGATCAAAAATATTTTGAACAACCAGCTTACATAATCATATTCTATAAGGATCTCTAACACAAGAAGGATCTTGTTGAAGGTATAAATTAATTTTGCATTTCGTAAGCTACTTATAAGATTCAATAAATATCATTAATGAAGTTGTTTGGGAGTAAACTTAGGTTTTAAAACATTAATGTTTGAAAGATTTAAGGAATTCAAACTAAAATGAAGGAAGGAAAATATGTTTTAAAAGAAAGACAATTTTTCAAGACTCTAGACTAAAGGAATGGAAAACCGGCATGCTTTCAAATTTTCCACCATAACCATAAGTTTTAAAACAAGAATGTACGATAAGTTTTGAACAATTTAAACTAAATGGAACCAAAATTTGCATGACATTGTTTTTGACATAAATTTTACAAGAAATAGAGAAAAGAGCCATAAGTTTTGAACAATTTAAACTAAAAGAACCAAAATTTGCATGATATTGTTTTTGACATAAATTTTACAAGAAATCGAGAAAAATTTTGAAGAATTTATACCCAAAACTCATAGCGTTTAAAATAAAAATGTCTAATAACCTTAAAAGCATTTAAACAAAACCTACAATATTTCATGTTTTTAGTGCATTTTAAATGATTTGAACTTAAAATAAACCAAAATCCAGCATAACAGAACCATCTACACAACAACATGGACAGCCACAAAAGATCTATATAAACATTAAATTTCAAAAAAATAAACGTTCTAAATTCTCGTGTGTATAAAGATTTCAAGTCTCGAAAATATCTACCAAAGAAAGTCTGAGGGAATAAAAAAATAATTCATTTCGAAGAGCTAGCAGCCAACTCCAAACAATAGTCTTTTAAATAATTTATTCCAGTTTTGTGAGCTTGTGCGGTTTTCAATGCACATTTGAGTCGAAAACACTATCAATGAATTGAACATGGCTTAATTTCATCCTTCAGGAATATTAATAAATGAAATCAACAACATGAAGAAGAAATGGTAGTATCTCATAGCTAAAAAAAAATGAAAACTCAAAAAAGTTAAAAGTAATAGAAAAGTGACAATTCAATTATATGTAATGTATAACTTAGGTACCTGATTGAAATGAAATATGATTCTATGTGCAAAATTACATTTTGATGATCTAATGTAAATGTGCTATATATACATGGAAACTTGCTAACAAATCAATAATGGTTGATTTGTTTTTAGAATATTCATCATATGTAATTTTTTTAAAATCAGGTAATGTTTTCTTCAATTGTTCCCTTTTGAAGATGCAATTTTTTGGAGTATTGTTTTTAGTGTGTATACTGCAATTCAAGCGATTGGAGTAGATGAATAGTCATTTTTCTTTGCAATTTATACAATAAACCATTGTTTCCTTTACTTCTCTTGAAGATGTAATCAGATGATTGCATATTGCACATTTAGGCTCAAAGGGATTTACATATGTGCTTGTTGGGATCAATGTTCCTTGTATTTGCTGGAAAATTGGTATAAAAAAATGAAATTAGTAATATAATACCAAATCAATATATGTAAAACTATAAATTTTTATGTATACTTGTTTACCGTGTATAAAGTAGACGGTGAAGCAATCACATTTTTCAGATTTTCTACTTTTCTCTGTGTTTTTAATGAGCATATAAATATTGATTGTGAGGTTCTAAAAACTTGTCCTTTCTTTTTAACTATATTTTTTAACAATATAAGTGGGAACTGGTTTTGTTGTTATTCTTTTTCGATGGAAGCATAAATTGGAAAAAGAGTATCATGTACTTGAACCTGTTGCATAAGAATAATTTGTGAGACATAGAAAAAAAATTAAAATTAAATCAGTTTATTTGAAACATAACAATGAATATATACTTGAAACAAAACAATAAATATGGACTTACAATTGTTTTATCATCATCAGTCTTTCCATCCTTTATTTCTAAGCAGTGATGCATGTCAGTTTTTGTTGCTAAAATGGAAATAGCACCAATTGTACCAACTGGATAAGGATCTGTGTTATGTGATAATTGTGCAATTGTTGTATTTGAGAAGAAT
Source organism: Picea glauca (assembly GCA_000966675.3). Taxonomy (NCBI): domain Eukaryota; kingdom Viridiplantae; phylum Streptophyta; class Pinopsida; order Pinales; family Pinaceae; genus Picea; species Picea glauca. The sequence continues at coordinate 2,983 of JZKD02S0136586.1, forward strand.
CGATGTTCCATGCAAATGGGAGGTATGTTTTCAATTATGCTTGAGTTGGTTAATGAAAGTGTTTTTTTCACAATCAGGTCACCATCATATTTGTTTTTTTCTATTATTTGAAAAACATTTATGGCAATCCCAGCGTCTGGAACAATGTTTTGTTCATGTTGTTCAATGAGTTGTGTAGGCACAAACAATGTTATTTTCATTTGAGCTTTACTGTCTGTCAAATCCGCATGAATTATTTGTCGTGTCTTATTTGCTTTGTCTAAAAAAGTTATGTATGTGACTAATACATCACCATGAAAAAAATTTCCAGTTATATTGTTGTTGATATCCTCAATTGATAATGGCGATTCCAATGTTTTCAACCTGTTCATGAGAATGAGATGAAATTAATTGTAACATCCCGCTCTTGCGCACTGAGCAAAATTATTCTTTGAGGACACTTGCTAGCAAGTGATCCAGATTATTATGCTATTAAAACATTGATTTTGATTATGAGGTCTTATGGGTTGATGACATGTTGTTTTACTGCATTGACATAGACATGAGCTATTGATTTGGTTCTACTGAGTGTGCAGGATTTTGGACCTCGAGGATGTAGAGGCATCGATGGAACCCCTTGGACTTTGAATCGAGTCGGGGAGTGTACCATTGGGGTTTGATTCTTTTACTGTGATATTAGTGCATCTGATTAGATGATATGATATGGATATATTCTGACATGATTCGTTGATGATCCAGGCTGACGATAACTTGTTGACCAGACTCACATGTGGAGTAAAGAGGTCACGCATGACTACCACATATGTTGAGGGAAAGGTGTGGACAACATCCCTGCCACAGCCTACTAGCACTCTCGTCATGGCTTGAACTGTAGGTTAATGTTTAACTAGCTCGAGAGGACCCACGATGTCATGAGGGCGGACTGAGACAGTCGCTCATGATGATTCTAAGGGGTGCGCAATAAGGCGGGGGCCTTATTCCTTATAGGCCCTTAGTCTCCCACAAGTTCACCTGGTGGAGTATTGACTCCAGGGGTTTTTAATGTCTACCAAGTCAGTCAAGAGGCGAGTGGCACCCTTGGAGCACATGGTGCGTCCTGAAGGGCACGTCGCACAAGAAAAATGGAAAGAGGCAAGTGGCACCCTTGAAGCACGTAGTGCGTCCTGAAGGGAACACAACAAAAGGGAAACAAATTAAGGCAAGTGGCACCCTTGGAGCACCTAGTGCGTCTTGAAGGGCACGTCGCGTTGTTGATGATAAATGAATGAACCTAGATGGCCTTAGGACAAATAGCATGTTAAGAATTTTTAGAAAACAAATTCCCTAATAAAATGTCGCCCAGTACGAAAATTTAAGGTCTAAGTCTAAATTATGCTAGTGGTAAAATTTTATCTATCTATTTTTAAAAAAATTAAAAATAAAAAAGCAACATAAATAATAATTATACTCTTCATTAAATCTTGTAATAATAAGGGGGTAAGCAATTTAAATGATTCATAAAAATCTGTTAGGGTAAAATTTAAAAGAAAAAAGGGAAATGATTGTTTTATTATTTATGATAATTTAAAATTATTAACTAAAAAGGGAAAAATGAAAAAGGGGGTTAATTTCTACACCTACCAATTTGAGTCCCAAATGAAAAGGGGAAAGAGGGAAATCTAAAATATTTAGGACACTAGGAAAAGAGGGAAACATAAGAAGAAAAGGGAAACCCAAAGGAAAAAGCAGAAAGTCAAACTTAGTAAGGTATCTACCATTAAGAACTTTCTAATTTAAAACTGAACTAGCAAATTGATAATGGGGAAAGTCATTAAAACCTGTAAAAGAATTTGGGACACCTAGGAGCGATTCTAGGAGTGACTCTAGGTGGGTGAGCGAAATAATATAATTTAATTAATTAAAAAAATTAATTTGTGGAGGAATGAAGGGGATGGGTGACACTTGTACGGAGAGGAATTTTTAGGATTTAATTTTTAAAAGCTTAATTAAATGAGATTTTAAGAAAGTAAGGGACTTCGAAACTCTATATAATGAAGGGAGGAGAAGGATGAAGGATCTCTTCTGTTTGCGTAACGTTACGCTGCATAACTTTTCTAACTTAGCTTGTGGGAGTTGGGATACCCAGCTCGGTGAGGAGTGGTAGCTCGGCCTTGCAAGGTGAGCTGGGAGCTAGCTGAATCTCTGGATAGTGTGTGTGGCCCCTTTGCGGCTCGAGGGGCTAAGGGGGAAGAAGAGTACCCCTAGCATTTACTGGGAGGTACTGGTGACATCTCGTACGTCAGCAAGCGGGAGTTGCAAGAAGCGCGCGGGACGTCACTCAGAGCGAGCGATCAGGCAACAATACGCTCTCTTCATTTTTGTATGGTAGATTATGTAGGATTTATGCTTGGATCTGCATGTTTAATGGAGTAAGTAAACTGTTTGTCTAGATTGATGACTGAATTTCTTTCATAGCCTAGCTCGATGATTGATTGACTCCCATGGCCTTCGTTTCCCTGCATGTCTTGACCTCCTTGTGGTGTTTGAGTGTGACCATTGTGGTGGTTTTGCCTATCATCCCTAGTTCATTAGTCCTTGTCTGGGTAGTCGGCCAGGAGTCTGATCTATGGTTGTTGCTTCAGTGTTAATAGACCTATAGATCTCAACGCCATACCTTTCTGTGAGAGGATGATGAGCAAAGGAAAAACCTATCAACCATCTACCTCCATTGTTGTCCTTGGATGATTGGATCCTTTTAGTTCTCTTACTGTTGTCTGCATTTTGTGTTTGTATTCTGGCAATGGAAAAATGAATTGATTTATGTCTTCATTTTGTATTGGTATTATGGAAATGGAAAAACAAATTGATTCATGTTTGCATTTTGTATTTGTATTCTGGCAATGGAAAAACGAATTGATTCATGTCTACATTTTGTATTTGTATTCTGGCAATGGAAAAACGAATTGATTCATTTCTGCATTTTGTATTGGTATTCGGGCAATGGAAAAATGAATTGATTCATGTTTTCATTTGGTATTGGTATCCTAGAAATGGAAAAACGTTTTTTCTTTTAAATGTTGCCAGAGATTGTTGTTTTAATTGCCCACGTTTTTGCCTTCAGATGAGACTGAGTTTATTGTTTTAAATGCCCACGTTTTTTCTTTCAAATGAGATTGAGTTTATTGTTTTAAATGCCCACGTTTTTGCCTTCAGATGAGACTAAGTTTACTGTTTTAAATGCCCACATTTTTTCTTTCAAATGAGACTGAGTTTATTGTTTTAAATGCCCATGTTTTTGTTTTCAAATGAGACTGAGTTTGTTGTTTTAAATGCTCATGTTTTTTCTTTCAAATGAGACTGAGTTTTCTATTTTAAATGCCCACATTTTTGCTTTCAAATGAGACTAAGATTGTCATTTTAAATGCCCACGTTTTTTCTTTCCAACGATGGACTGAGTTGTTGTAAGAATCACCCATGAATTTAGCCTTTTAAATCCTAAATTCACTTGCCGGAATGACCACAGTTTGGGTAAATAAAAATTGATTGTGTGCATGTTGAATTTGCCCACCTTTTTTTTTTGCTATTCAATTCATAACTGACTTGCAGTAATGACCACGATTTCGCCTTCAAACTATGAATGCATTTTCCCTTGAGTGACGGACTGCATTGATGTTGATTGGATACGTTTGCCTTTAATTGTTGAGTTTCTATCGACTGGGCATGATTGGCCACCATGTGGGCACTGCGTTTTTACTAATTTTGCCACAGCGAATTAAATGGATAATAGTTAGTTAAATGCCTTACCATTGCTAGATTCATTGCTATGTAATGGTCGCATTAAATGCCTTGATTTTTGCTAGCAAATAAAATGGATAAAAGTGAGTTAAATGCCTTGTTATTGCTAGATTCATCGTTATGTAATGGTCATATTGAATGCCAGAACAATTGCTACAACAATGTAAATGGTCAACAGATTCATTCTTTGGATTAAATGACACAGCGAGTTAAATGTTAACTAACACCTTAAATGTCTTAATATTGTTGTATTACTTGTTATGACAACAATCATGTAAACTACATTGTTAGTGCACTTTTAATTGTCGTGTTAATGGTCATGTAATTTCCTTGTTATTTCTATATTAATTGTTAAATAACCGCTATGTTAATTACCTCGATAAATTGCTCCAGCCCTGCTAATAGTTAGTAGTTTCCTTCTAATATTATTAGACAAATGGTATTGTTAGTTCAGTCAATATAACTAGACTACATGTTGAGATTTAATTGTTCATAAGTGTTATAATGATAGAATTCTACTTTAAGATTGTAAATGTTGTTATTTAAGTTAACGTCTAGTTGGGTGGAGAATTTGGATTAATATAGACTTGACCGATTAGGTTTTGTTAAAGATTAAAATTTGATTGGTAAGTAAGGAATGGATTGCAAATTTTAGACTCATTGGATTGAATTTTAATTAAGGATAGAGGGCATTTATAATTATGGTTTTAGTATTGACCACTTAGATTTGCAAAACTAATTGTATTAACATTTATTTAGTAGACGCATTATTGTCTAATTGTAACTTGACATGCCCTGTTAGAATGAAACCCTTGTTAAAATTGAATGTAATCATAGACCGGTTAGACTGGGTGATTGGTGGGGGTGAGGATGATGTCATGTGGGCTGGCGTCACCCCTTGTCTTCGTCCTTTTGTGTATCGTCAACCTTTGTGTGGGGTAGGTATAGTCTCCCAATCAATATTCAGTTCCTAGCTCATCAAATTTTTCTTGAGTCTTGGTCCCTTTTGTTTTGTGCCAAGGTTATTGACACATCTGTCACCCGAGGAACGACATGATTCCTTATGAGGGGATCATGGTGCACCCTGGGGATAGAGGCAAACGAGATCTTGGCCATAGTAGGTTCTTTTGTGTGAGTGCTGACGAGCGTGCAAGTTGCTATTGGAAGAAGGGTCGAACGCCTTCAGGCGTTAGGTCTGCACGCCTTGAGGTTCTAGTATTTGTTCATCTAGGCCGTGATGTCAAGATGGGGGTGTTGTCCCTTATCTTGTAGACGTGGTCGTGTTTGCGTCAGAAGGGTAGTCGTCCTCCTTGTTATTTTGTGCATATTTTTCAGTTGTCTTGATCCGGTGTGTGGTGTCATAGTAACTTGTTACCTGGACTACGTTCTAGCGTTCATCGTCAGTGGTGTGATTAAACTATTGCCATTGCCTTTCTTCCAAACACAAAAAAAAAATTAAATAAATAAATAAATTGTTGTTTGCTTGTTGTCGTAACGATGGGGCCGTTACATTAATGTTTGAAAATAAAATACATTTACTGTAAAGAAACACACTTAGAGATTTATGAATAAGTATATCTATTCAAAGTTTTATCCTTCATTCAAATTATTTATTTTCCTAATTTGGTGTGTTTTTTAGAGGGGTGAAACTGCACCCAAAAAATACTATTTTGAATACAAATATTGTTTTTGCCAAAATTAATGATTTATTCCAAATAAAGAGCTATTATTGCAAAAGATCCAAAAGCGCAATGCCATTCAAATTCCAAACAGGGATGGAAGACATTTTTAGTGACTTAGATTTTATAATTTTCTATATATTATTTGATAAAGATGGAAATTATAGACTTCAACCTATGTTATCCAAATTCCAAACAAGGATGGAAGACATTTTTAGTGAGTTAGATTTTATAATTTTCTATATATTATTTGATAAAGATGGAAATTGCAAACTTCAAACTATGTTATGCCATTTTTCATAGAGTTAAGAAGATCTACAGTGTTGTTTTTTCTTCACCCAAATAAGTAGAAATTCTACATTGAAAACTATAGGAAAATAATAAATCCTAGAACTGTTTGAAAATAATTTAATATATGTGATGGTAAATAGCAAAAGTTATTTTTCATAGAGTTAAGAAGATCTACAACGTTTCTTTTTCTTCACCCAAATAAGTAGAAATTCTACATTGAAAACTATAGGGAAATAATAAATCCTGGAACTGTTTGAAAAGAATTTAATATATGTAATGATAAATAACAAAAGTTAAAAATAGTTACCTTTTTGGTTTAGTCTCCTCTGATTTGTCTTCTTTTTTAATGATATCTACCATTTCTTGGGAGCTAAACAAATTACATATGGGATACAAATTACATATGGGATAATATAGGGAAACCATGGACTTAAAACAAAATGCATGAAATACTTGAAATCTAATGTACTATATATAGAATACATATGTGGTGAACATATGTCAAACATTCAACTTATTATTTAAATGTAAATAACTCACTTATGAATAATCATTAGTTAACATGTCAAATGTAGTATAAATATAAAACTACTAAAATTATAAAATCCTTAAAAATGAGAAATGACAGAGATTAATGTTCAATGGAGAATAAAATAAAAAAACTCAATTTAATAGCACATACTAGTGACCTTTTTTCTTTTTGTTCATGTTCTGGTTGTGTTTCTTCAATTGTAATATGTTTTCTGAAAATTGAGATTAGCACATACTACTTACCTTTTTTCTTTGAAAAACATGGATTTAAAACAAAATGCTTAAAACATTTGAAATCTAATGTACTCTAGATAACTGATGAATTGTTAATATATACTTTCTTGTTAAGTATGTGGCACAGAAAAATTACAATGTTATAATAAAAAATGTCAAAATCAATAAAAACTAAGAGATTTTTTTCCAACAATACAATTTAATAGCACATACTACTGACATTTTTTCTTTTTGTTCATGTTCTGGTTGGGTTTCTTCAATTTTAATGTGTTTCCTGAAAATTGAGATTAGCATAGTTCTTAATTGTGAAGTAGAGAAGAGATGTTAGGGGAAAACACTCAATGTTGTTAATTGATTGATAAATAGAATACAATGTACCTTTTAGAAACTCTTTGTGGTTGGGCTATATCTTCATTCTTTGTGGCTTTACCTTTTAGACTTTTATCCATTTTCCTGGTTTTAAGATATAAATTAGATCCAACAAGATATGAATTAGATCAAGTATATAAAAACATTTAAAAATTATTCAGAAAATGCACATAAATAATATTTAGGATAACAAAATAAAAACTTTGAAAACTATTGATATATTAATAATAATAGAAAACTATTGATGTATTAATAATAATAGACTAAGAATGAAAGAAGTATTAATAATAGTAGAGTAAAAATAAAGATGAATGGATAGATACTTACTTGGTAGTTATTTGTTGTATGTTTTTGCAAAATAGATAATACCTTCTACAACAAAATTAAAACTTTGAAAACTATTGAGATATTAATAATAATAGAAAACTATTGATGTTATTATTTATTTTCAACAAAATCACTTAAAATGTAGTAGGGATTGGACAACATCATGATCGCTCCAATATGCATGTGAAATATTGACTTGGCATTGTTCAATAGGAAAATTTGTCCAAATGTGGTCAATGACGGGTATATTTTTTGGGACAAAGTTATTTGTTATTTCTTGTAATTTCTCTAATTTCATGTACTCTAATAGTTGTTTTCTTTTCTTGCTATTTGAACGAATGTAAATATTGAAATCTCCAATGATTATCATAATACAATCCGTATGCATTGATTGTGCTTTAGCCATTGCAATTGCTTCAATAATTGATGAAAGAGATGCAAGTGGTGCAACATATACATTTATTATGCATATTTGGCACTGGAAGTATATATCTGATAAAACAATCTCAGTTCTGTCACTGCAAATGTTTTTTGTTGATATGATGTTTATGTTTTTTTCTATGCAAGTAAGTACTCCATGAAGATAATTTGTTATGTTGAAATTGAATTTGGAAAACTCATTGTTTGTTGGTGCAAAGTTTAGATGTGTTTCTTGGATGCAAATTATCATATTATTCATTATATCTTTGTCACATACAATGTCATTGATATGAGCATATAGACTTCGTGTATTCAAATTTTCAATCGATAAAGTATTTGTGTTTTTTATTGGTGTTTGTATATATCCTGGTTTCCATAATGCATTTGTTGTTAAATGTCTCATTTCTTCTACTATTTTCTTGTTCACGTGAAAATTCTTTTGTGTTAGTTTATTGATAATATATAACGATTCCATTGTTTTGACACGTGATAATGTTGTGTATACTATTCCATGTGTTGATATATGATTTGGATCAAATGCAAGTCCATCTAATGTCAAGCCTTGTGATCGATGTATTGTTCTAGCACAAGCTAGTTGTATTGGGAATTGCTTTCGTACTATAGTTTGAGAGATTTTCCTATTAGATGCTAGTTGTTTTGCAATGCATAGTATTGGGGTCCAATTTGGCAAGATATATTTTTCTTATAGTTGATGATATTTATTCCTTTGCAATTTACCAATGTCTAGATTTACAAAGTCTATCCATATTACATCCACATTTTCCTTTTTTTTGGTATATCTTTTGCATATTCCATCAACACCATTAACAAGGCCATCTTCAATGTTATAGTTTCCAGCATATAGCTCAACAAGAACATTATATTTGATTAGGATTTTTGGTGGAAACATTATTGTTTTCTCGTATGGTGCATAACCTACTTGCTTACTTTCATGTTCGTCAATTGCTTCAAGAACTATTAGTTCTTCATTTACATATGACAACTTCTTTTCATTGTATTTTTGTACATCCTTGTTTCTATAAAATAGGTATGGAAATAATGGATCTAATGGAGTTGGTCTATGAAAATGATCATTTATATATTCTATGTCTTCGTCATATTGTTGGTTCATTCACATTTTGTTAAGGATTTCAATAATTCTTTTGTCTTTTTGGCGCATTGTAGTATGCGACTCATAGCATTTTACTTTTTCCTTCCAAAAGTCGTATTGTGTTTTTTCCTTCTCAATAGTTGGATACTCAAAGATTAGAGAATCTTTGATAGGTTGTGCTTGGAATAAGTCACCTAAGAATATTATATCAATATTCCCAAAATAGGCTAATGGACATTTGTCAATTTGGTACAAGAATGTTGCACCTATTAAGGATGCCTCATCAATAAGTGTTACACGAATTTGTTGGCAATGTTTTGTTAATGTGTCTAATTTTTCACTTTTAAGGAAAAGGTATTTTGATTTGTTAAATGGCATGTGAAATGCATAGTGCAGTGTCACACTGCCTTCATTGAATGTTGCCTTTCTTGTATATGTTGTTATGATTCCTCTCACTTGCATTGGTTCATATTCGAATATGTTATTGTACATCTGCATTAAGGAATGAAAAATTGCTTTTGCAGTAAATGTTTTCCCAGTACCCACACCTCCTGTTAAGAATAAGTATATTGATTGATTTGGATCTCGTTTTTTAGTTGTCAATATCTCCTTCACTATCTTTGCTTGTTTTTTATTTAGAGATCTCATCATTTGATAGAATTCTACTTCTTCTAATATATGTGGTTGTTTTACAATTTGGTAAGGTCTTTCAACTATTGATTTTGCATTTCTAATTTTTTGCAAATGTTCAAAATCTAATTCAAAGTTATACTCTTGATAACGTGCATCAACATTTATTTCTTGATATTTAGATATATATCTGTTGAACAATTCGTTATCTTCATTCTCAATTTCATCTATTATGTTATCAAAATCACTCCATGATTTTATAATTTTGTTGGTGAATTTTTGTTCATTGCATTTTATGATTTCTTTAAATGTTAGATATGCATTCTTCCAAGTTGAGCATTTTTCTTTGAAAAATATTTCATCAAAGTGATATGGAACGTACAACATCAATTTTTCTTTGTAATAGTTATCAAAGTCCTTATGCTTATTGTACTTCACATATCTAATCACATATGGGTTATCAAAATTTCTTCGCTTATTGCCTTTTATTGTGTAGCATGATGCAAACTCTGCTAAGCATATATGTTCAATTCTTTCAGGTCATTTTAGATAATGGTCGATTATTGATAGGCATTCTATGTTTTCCGGATCATCTGGTTCACGTTCTAATTTTTGGTCTTTTTAGTATAAATGCCCGTTCAGATTTTGGTGAAGTATTAAGAAATATACATTTTCCTGAGCTAGTATTAAGTGGCAATGATAATACTATATATACAGCTTGTTGTGCAGACATTTGTTGCAAGTTTAACAAATCTTTTCCAAGTCTTTTAATTGTTTCTATGACATCAACATCCTTTTTTTGAGAATCATTCCTTATACGTTTAAACATTGACATCATTGTTTTGTCTAGTTTTGTCATATATGAACTACAAGATGTAGTTGCGGCATATGAGTCAAGTACAAATTGAGCATCAATATTTGCATTCCAAATCATTGGAATATGCAAAGAAAAGTTATTAGTCCATATGTTTATTGGTGTTAAGACCTAATATTGGCTCATTACCCCTTAATTGGGTCATATTAGATTAGTAATGCTATTTTATTTATGTCGGATTAGGACATTAGTTGTAATTTAGATTAGTAATGTTATTTTAATTATGTCGGCTTTAATCCATTATACCTCCTAGTCTCCTATATATACCAAGGAGACATTTTCATTTTGAATCATCTTGTA
>JZKD02S0136608.1:0-23914 GCA_000966675.3 Picea glauca
ATTATTCGATCATGATGATATTCCCTTAAAGTCTACTTTGTAGCCTCAACCTGAAGAGGTTGAAGATTGTAACATAGGAACTAAGGAAACTCCTAAGATGGTAAATATATCTAAATACATCCCCCTTGAAATGAAATAAAAATATGTCGAGTTACTCAAGCAGTACAAGGGTGTTTTTGCCTGGTTTTATGATGAATTAAGAACTTATGATACCACTGTAATTAAACACAAAATCCCCTTAAAACATGGCGTTAAACCTTTCAGGAAGAAATTCAGAAAAATAAACCTCATACTATTGCCTGTGATAGAAAAGGAAGTGAAAATGCTCCTAGATGCAAAGATCATTGTTCCACTTAGATATTCCGAGTGGGTAGCCAATCTGGTTCCGACCAGGAAGAAAAACGGTGAAATTAGACTATGTGTAGATTTCAAAAATTTAAACAGATCATCTCTCAAAGATAATTATCCATTACCTAAAATGGATCACGTATTGGAAAAAGTGGTTGGAGAAAATAGAATGTCTATGATTGATGGATTTTTAGGCTATAATCAAATTGCAGTCCACGAGGATGACAAAGAAAAAACCGCATTCACTATCCCATGGGGTACCTTTATGTATGACAAAATGCCATTCGGTTTGATGAACAAAGGAGACACTTTCCAACGAGATATGGACATCACCTTTGTCGATGAAAGATATAAGTTTGTTTTGATTTATCTTGATGATCTAAACATGTTTTCTAAATCTGATGCAAACCACCTGATGCATCTCAAACAAACATTTGAGAAATGTTGAAAATTTGGTTTGTCTTTGAATCCCAAGAAATTTCACTTTGCAATGCAGGAAGGTAAACTCTTGGGCCATATAGTATCTTGAAATGGAATCAAAATTGACCCGAAAAGGTTTGAAGCTATAGATACTATCAATATCCCTAGGAACATAAAGGAAATACAATCATTTTTAGGAAAAAATAATTTTTTAAGAAGATTCATACCAAACTTCGCTGAAATTGTAAAATTGATTACACATATGCTCAAGAAATATAGCGAGGTCAAGTGGACAACTGAATCCAAATCATCATTCGAATGTATCAAGAAAGTTATAGGTGAAGCACCATTGTTGGCAAGCCCAAATTATACGAAGGAATTCTTGATTTTCTCATTTGCCTCCGAACATACTATCACGACCGTGCTCTTACAAAAGAATGATGAAGGTTTTGAGCATCCAATAACATTCTTTAGTAAAAGTCTTAGAGATGTTGAGCTAAGATATGATATATTAGAAAAAAAAGCATATGAAATGGTGAAAGCCCTCAAAGATTTCAGAACTTATGTGCTCCATTCTAAGTTAATCACCTATGTACCAACCAATGATGTCAAGGACATACTAGTTCAGCCAGATAGTGACGAAAAAAGAGGCAGATGGTTAGCCAAGATTCAAGAATTTGACCTAGAAGTAAAACTGGCCAAACTTGTCAAAGGTCAGGGTTTGGATAAATTACTAGCTGAATCAAATTTCCAGGAACTTGGGATAAATCATTTAGAATCCTACAAAGAGCTTATAGATATCAAAGAGTTTGATGACCAGATACCTACGATTCAAATCTAGGAGAAATTCTCTTCTTCGGCTTGGTATAAAGACACAGTTTCCTACCTTCTGAATCTGCAGTGCCCGAGCGATATGACTCCTTCCAAATCTATAATGTTGAAGTTGCATGTAGTAAAATATTGTATCATGGATAGTCAACTATATTGGAAGGATCCTTCGAGTTTTTTACTAAGTTGTCTAGTAGAATCCGAAATAGAGAGGGTAATAAACAAATTCCACGAGGGAGTGTGTGGAGGACATCATTCATGGAGAGGAACGACATATAAAATCATGAGAGATGGATATTATTGGTTGAAACTATTTACTGATGTGAACGCTAAAGTTAGAGCCTGTAACCCCTGTCAACTGTTTTCAGGTAAGCAAAATATTCCCACACTACCTTTTGTCCCAGTCAAAACAGAAGCTCCATTTCAACAATGGGGTCTAGATTTCATTGGTTAAATACATCCACATTCAAGTGCACAACATAAGTGTATTTTGACCGCTACTGACTATTTCACCAAATGGGTAGATGCTATTCCGATGCAAAAAAAAATAGATGCAGTGGTGATCGGTTTCTTGGAAGAAAACATTTTGTTGAGATTTGGTTGTCCTTGGAAGATAGTTACTAATAATCCCCAAGATTTCAAGTCCATGGCTTTGGTAAGTTTCTATCAGAAGTACAACATCATACTAGGTCATTCCACAACCTATTATCCTCAGGGAAATGGGTTAGTCGAATCCTCAAACAAGAGTCTAATCACCATAATTAAAAAAGTGCTGACTGAAAATAAGAAAGCTTGGCATGTACATTTGAAATATTCTTTGTGGGATAATAGAATAGGCACTAAGAGATCAATCATAATGTCCCCTTTTTAAATGGTATACGGTACCGATGTTTTTATCCCCATAAATCTTGCTCTGCCCATAATGAAACTTTGAAAAGATGCCAAGGAAGAGCCAAACCACGTCACGAGAAGAATAAATCGATTTATTAAAGTCCATCAAAATAGGGTTGAAGTGGATGAGAAGCTCCAGAAATATCAAGATAACATAAAATCCCTATTTGACCAAAAATCTAAAGATAGGGAATTCCTCCCTGGTGACCTAGTTTTAAAGTGGGATGTGAGGAAGGAATACTCAGGAAAACATGACAAATTTGACCATATCTGGTGTGGACCTTTCCAGATTACAACTTTTGAAGGGAAGAATTCATTTTCGTTGGAAAATCTGGATGGAAAAATGCTTAATGCCCCTTATCAACAGGAATTACTTGAAGCATTTTATGTAATAAATGGTTTTCAAACTCTTATTTTTTATACCAGTTTGATTTCTTTGTTTTGATTCACAGTTTTTCATTTCTTTGGTAAGTTTCTACTTTCACTGTAAATACGACCATGTTTGTTTTTAAAAAAAAAAAAAAAAGGGAAGGTAATGGTTACTATTTTGTTTTTAGAAGCTTCTAAAATTACTTGTGTTTATTTTATGTAGAATGCTTATCTATAATTGAGAGATGAGGAGACGTCAGAAAAAAAATTTAGAGCATTGATATTCTCCCAAAATAGGTGATAAATAAACGATTTGTTTGGTTGAAAACATAAATAAAATTTGAGGTATGAGCTTCTAACCTACTGAACCAAGTTGAAGTTTTCAGGGAATTTAGCTAAATTTGAAAGAAGTTTCATCCATATAAATATTGTCACCTAATCAATAACGAGAAGAATATAAGAATTATAGACTTCTCCTAAATGTCTTCTCTGAATTTAATAAAATTAAAACATTAAAATAATAAAAAAAATAATAAATGAAACAAAAATGAAATAGGAATAAAAGATCTTAAAGAAGTATGATAATCAATGAAAAGCTTATGCAAGATTGAACCTATTCACAAAAGAGTTGTTGAATACTCTTACTTTTCCTATCTGCCCATCCTAAAGCTCCCTTTGGTCCTCATAGAGAGAAGATTTCTCCTTAACTGTGAAAACTAAGAAACATGTCTCAAAATAATGTTAGGCGAAAATTTATATGCCCCTCTTAATTTAACTAGAAGAAAGTATGTCTAGGTTAATATTGCTACTTTATCCTTTCTAACAGATTCAAACTGATTGATTTCACTCAAGGCAATTCCCTCGAAAGTAAAAAAAAAGCCCATGTAAAATTTCCTTGTAATCAAGGGTGTTTTGAAGGTTGAAAGGAAATTAACCCAGAGTTATCAAAGTGAGTTAACATGCCTTTGTTGCTAAAATATAAACATATATCGTCCCTATTATATAACATGCAGATTAATTTCCCCCACTTCATATTTAAAAAAATATAAGATAGATGGTGAAAAGAAATTCATTTAAATGATTGCCCCCATCTAATCCAAAAAAAGAGATGATGAAAGGAAATTCATTAAATGATTGCCCTCATCTCAAGCATTTAAATGCAAGATTACTACAAGAAGTGGTGAAAGGAAATTCAATATGGGAATTAGATAACTTCACTGAGGTACTGAACAAGCTCACTGGTAGTGAAGCAATGTCTATGATATCTGCAAGGATGTTATACATGTATTATAAATATACTCTGGTAATTATTCCTCCTTTAGACAAGATTTACATTCTAAGACGACACAAGACTCCCTAATTAAAACGTTAAAATCACTTTTCCTTGACATGAATAAGATTGAACAGAGTCTGATAGGTGGGTTAAAGTTGTTTTGATTATCTTAAGAAAATCTGGATATAGTTTCAGGAAAGAGAAATTTCAAATAGCGTAACTAAAAGTCATGATTTGATATGTTTTGAAGGTTTTTTAAGTTACGGTTGAAACTCTTTTCTCAGTATGATCCTTTTCTGAAAAAGTTCCATAGAAATGCAATAATGAATCCATTTACCCAATAAAGACACTTTGTCTATTGTTCTTCGTGACTCACAAGGAGACACGATCCCTAGATGGAGCCTATGTTGGAACAAATATATATTTCTAAACTTTAGATTTAAATAAATTTTATTCTTCTCTAAATAAGAACAATGCACACTTGATTATCACCATTTATGAAAGCCTCTCATTTAATCCAACAATTTTAAACCCTTAAAATTTATGGAGCCACCCACTCATTAAAAGGTTAAATCATAAAGACTTCCTTCAAAATGTCGGGTTTCAGGATTTCGTGATACAAATGGTCCAACATGTAAGAACTCCAAAGTCCCGATATCTGAAATCACGAAACTGCCTTAAGATTTAAACCATGATAATTGAAGGATTATAAAGTGATTAATATTAATTAATTACATTGTTATTTCGTGATTTGGGGATTCTGCCTCGAATGATGACCAAAGTCCCAAAACATGAAATCGCGAAAACTTTGAGGTTAATCGTAATTATTTAAAGGGTTAAATACGATTAAAATTAATTAATTACATCGCAGTTTCACATTTCAGAGATCATAGCTTGAACTAATATGGGATAACCTAAGGTTTGAAACCCAAAAATGAATTAAGGTTAAACATGATTAATTAACAATATAAACTTGGTTTATTAACACATTAAACAATCTTATCTCTTGTTAAGTTTATGTTGATTTGCAATACGGGTAAATTCAAATTTTATCTATTCTTTTCCTAATCATGAAACATCGACCATTAATGGCATTAATAGTTGATCCATGGAAATGATTTCAAATAAGATCCTTCTTTATTGCCCATTTTTTTTTATTAAGTGAATTAAACGCATTGTCAGTGAAGATATACACGAATTGATGTGCTTAAGGCGAAGACTATTTTTTTTATTTTGAATTACATTCATGTTTTGGCACAGATAGCTTAGCGAGATAATCAATCTTGTGCATTTTCCGTGACAAATAACAGAGTTCTGAGATCTGATATCATGCCTCCACGAAAATCAACTAAAGAGACCAGTGAAAGTTCAAGCTAGAATACAGATGTTCTCTCTGACACCTCGTCCAGAAGCATAGACACCATAAAATAATGGATGCAAGTATTCAACATCTTACAATATGAATTAGTAAATTGCTCGAATGATTCAAGTGAAAATGAGAAGGAGGACCTATATACCAAATACAAAATTGTTTCTCAGTCAGAGCTACATAAGATAGTGACAAGGCCTAAGCTCTTTCCCTACAATGATATGATAGGTTGGGAACTAGACCACGTATATATCCCAACCAGGACTATTTTCAATTCACAAAGGTCGCGGTTGGGTCTTTCTGGCCAGAACATCTATAGGTGATGTACAAATTGTCTCTGGTACCAAATTTCATTTATAATGCCAGTTTCCTAGGAGATTTTAACACGAAGGAATTTACCCAATATGGAAAAAACCTTCCTGACCTAATTAAGGACTGTTATTCATGCCCCGAGAAGTTTAGAGCTGACTCCCATGGCATGTATGCAGTTTCCGCTCTAGAATCTCACATAATGTATATAGATATGATGTTGTGCAGAATCTATGGGAAAGAAAACACAACTCATTTCTTTTTACAATGGGTACCTATTATACACACAGTAGAAAATGGTTACTATTTTGATTGGGCCAAGATATTGTCAGATAAATTGGTTAATGAGATCGCACAGTATCAATTACTAAAATCCAAAGGGAAACCGACCCCATTTTTCATGTCGTCTTATATCATGGACNATTATTCGATCATGATGATATTCCCTTAAAGTCTACTTTGTAGCCTCAACCTGAAGAGGTTGAAGATTGTAACATAGGAACTAAGGAAACTCCTAAGATGGTAAATATATCTAAATACATCCCCCTTGAAATGAAATAAAAATATGTCGAGTTACTCAAGCAGTACAAGGGTGTTTTTGCCTGGTTTTATGATGAATTAAGAACTTATGATACCACTGTAATTAAACACAAAATCCCCTTAAAACATGGCGTTAAACCTTTCAGGAAGAAATTCAGAAAAATAAACCTCATACTATTGCCTGTGATAGAAAAGGAAGTGAAAATGCTCCTAGATGCAAAGATCATTGTTCCACTTAGATATTCCGAGTGGGTAGCCAATCTGGTTCCGACCAGGAAGAAAAACGGTGAAATTAGACTATGTGTAGATTTCAAAAATTTAAACAGATCATCTCTCAAAGATAATTATCCATTACCTAAAATGGATCACGTATTGGAAAAAGTGGTTGGAGAAAATAGAATGTCTATGATTGATGGATTTTTAGGCTATAATCAAATTGCAGTCCACGAGGATGACAAAGAAAAAACCGCATTCACTATCCCATGGGGTACCTTTATGTATGACAAAATGCCATTCGGTTTGATGAACAAAGGAGACACTTTCCAACGAGATATGGACATCACCTTTGTCGATGAAAGATATAAGTTTGTTTTGATTTATCTTGATGATCTAAACATGTTTTCTAAATCTGATGCAAACCACCTGATGCATCTCAAACAAACATTTGAGAAATGTTGAAAATTTGGTTTGTCTTTGAATCCCAAGAAATTTCACTTTGCAATGCAGGAAGGTAAACTCTTGGGCCATATAGTATCTTGAAATGGAATCAAAATTGACCCGAAAAGGTTTGAAGCTATAGATACTATCAATATCCCTAGGAACATAAAGGAAATACAATCATTTTTAGGAAAAAATAATTTTTTAAGAAGATTCATACCAAACTTCGCTGAAATTGTAAAATTGATTACACATATGCTCAAGAAATATAGCGAGGTCAAGTGGACAACTGAATCCAAATCATCATTCGAATGTATCAAGAAAGTTATAGGTGAAGCACCATTGTTGGCAAGCCCAAATTATACGAAGGAATTCTTGATTTTCTCATTTGCCTCCGAACATACTATCACGACCGTGCTCTTACAAAAGAATGATGAAGGTTTTGAGCATCCAATAACATTCTTTAGTAAAAGTCTTAGAGATGTTGAGCTAAGATATGATATATTAGAAAAAAAAGCATATGAAATGGTGAAAGCCCTCAAAGATTTCAGAACTTATGTGCTCCATTCTAAGTTAATCACCTATGTACCAACCAATGATGTCAAGGACATACTAGTTCAGCCAGATAGTGACGAAAAAAGAGGCAGATGGTTAGCCAAGATTCAAGAATTTGACCTAGAAGTAAAACTGGCCAAACTTGTCAAAGGTCAGGGTTTGGATAAATTACTAGCTGAATCAAATTTCCAGGAACTTGGGATAAATCATTTAGAATCCTACAAAGAGCTTATAGATATCAAAGAGTTTGATGACCAGATACCTACGATTCAAATCTAGGAGAAATTCTCTTCTTCGGCTTGGTATAAAGACACAGTTTCCTACCTTCTGAATCTGCAGTGCCCGAGCGATATGACTCCTTCCAAATCTATAATGTTGAAGTTGCATGTAGTAAAATATTGTATCATGGATAGTCAACTATATTGGAAGGATCCTTCGAGTTTTTTACTAAGTTGTCTAGTAGAATCCGAAATAGAGAGGGTAATAAACAAATTCCACGAGGGAGTGTGTGGAGGACATCATTCATGGAGAGGAACGACATATAAAATCATGAGAGATGGATATTATTGGTTGAAACTATTTACTGATGTGAACGCTAAAGTTAGAGCCTGTAACCCCTGTCAACTGTTTTCAGGTAAGCAAAATATTCCCACACTACCTTTTGTCCCAGTCAAAACAGAAGCTCCATTTCAACAATGGGGTCTAGATTTCATTGGTTAAATACATCCACATTCAAGTGCACAACATAAGTGTATTTTGACCGCTACTGACTATTTCACCAAATGGGTAGATGCTATTCCGATGCAAAAAAAAATAGATGCAGTGGTGATCGGTTTCTTGGAAGAAAACATTTTGTTGAGATTTGGTTGTCCTTGGAAGATAGTTACTAATAATCCCCAAGATTTCAAGTCCATGGCTTTGGTAAGTTTCTATCAGAAGTACAACATCATACTAGGTCATTCCACAACCTATTATCCTCAGGGAAATGGGTTAGTCGAATCCTCAAACAAGAGTCTAATCACCATAATTAAAAAAGTGCTGACTGAAAATAAGAAAGCTTGGCATGTACATTTGAAATATTCTTTGTGGGATAATAGAATAGGCACTAAGAGATCAATCATAATGTCCCCTTTTTAAATGGTATACGGTACCGATGTTTTTATCCCCATAAATCTTGCTCTGCCCATAATGAAACTTTGAAAAGATGCCAAGGAAGAGCCAAACCACGTCACCAGAAGAATAAATCAATTTATTAAAGTCCATCAAAATAGGGTTGAAGTGGATGAGAAGCTCCAGAAATATCAAGATAACATGAAAGCCCTATTTGACCAAAAATATAAAGATAGGGAATTCCTCCCTAGTGACCTAGTTTTAAAGTGGGATGTGAGGAAGGAATACTCAGGAAAACACGACAAATTTGACCATATCTGGTGTGGACCTTTCCAGATTACAACTTTTGAAGGGAAGAATTCATTTTTCGTTGGAAAATCTGGATGGAAAAATGCTTAATGCCCCTTATCAACGGGAATTACTTGAAGCATTTTATGCAATAAATGGTTTTCAAACTCTTATATTATATACCAGTTTGATTTCTTTGTTTTGATTCACAGTTTTTCATTTCTTTGGTAAGTTTCTACTTTCACTGTAAATACGACCATGTTTGTTTTTAAAAAAAAAAAAAAAAANTCATAATGTCCCCTTTTTAAATGGTATACGGTACCGATGTTTTTATCCCCATAAATCTTGCTCTGCCCATAATGAAACTTTGAAAAGATGCCAAGGAAGAGCCAAACCACGTCACGAGAAGAATAAATCGATTTATTAAAGTCCATCAAAATAGGGTTGAAGTGGATGAGAAGCTCCAGAAATATCAAGATAACATAAAATCCCTATTTGACCAAAAATCTAAAGATAGGGAATTCCTCCCTGGTGACCTAGTTTTAAAGTGGGATGTGAGGAAGGAATACTCAGGAAAACATGACAAATTTGACCATATCTGGTGTGGACCTTTCCAGATTACAACTTTTGAAGGGAAGAATTCATTTTCGTTGGAAAATCTGGATGGAAAAATGCTTAATGCCCCTTATCAACAGGAATTACTTGAAGCATTTTATGTAATAAATGGTTTTCAAACTCTTATTTTTTATACCAGTTTGATTTCTTTGTTTTGATTCACAGTTTTTCATTTCTTTGGTAAGTTTCTACTTTCACTGTAAATACGACCATGTTTGTTTTTAAAAAAAAAAAAAAAAGGGAAGGTAATGGTTACTATTTTGTTTTTAGAAGCTTCTAAAATTACTTGTGTTTATTTTATGTAGAATGCTTATCTATAATTGAGAGATGAGGAGACGTCAGAAAAAAAATTTAGAGCATTGATATTCTCCCAAAATAGGTGATAAATAAACGATTTGTTTGGTTGAAAACATAAATAAAATTTGAGGTATGAGCTTCTAACCTACTGAACCAAGTTGAAGTTTTCAGGGAATTTAGCTAAATTTGAAAGAAGTTTCATCCATATAAATATTGTCACCTAATCAATAACGAGAAGAATATAAGAATTATAGACTTCTCCTAAATGTCTTCTCTGAATTTAATAAAATTAAAACATTAAAATAATAAAAAAAATAATAAATGAAACAAAAATGAAATAGGAATAAAAGATCTTAAAGAAGTATGATAATCAATGAAAAGCTTATGCAAGATTGAACCTATTCACAAAAGAGTTGTTGAATACTCTTACTTTTCCTATCTGCCCATCCTAAAGCTCCCTTTGGTCCTCATAGAGAGAAGATTTCTCCTTAACTGTGAAAACTAAGAAACATGTCTCAAAATAATGTTAGGCGAAAATTTATATGCCCCTCTTAATTTAACTAGAAGAAAGTATGTCTAGGTTAATATTGCTACTTTATCCTTTCTAACAGATTCAAACTGATTGATTTCACTCAAGGCAATTCCCTCGAAAGTAAAAAAAAAGCCCATGTAAAATTTCCTTGTAATCAAGGGTGTTTTGAAGGTTGAAAGGAAATTAACCCAGAGTTATCAAAGTGAGTTAACATGCCTTTGTTGCTAAAATATAAACATATATCGTCCCTATTATATAACATGCAGATTAATTTCCCCCACTTCATATTTAAAAAAATATAAGATAGATGGTGAAAAGAAATTCATTTAAATGATTGCCCCCATCTAATCCAAAAAAAGAGATGATGAAAGGAAATTCATTAAATGATTGCCCTCATCTCAAGCATTTAAATGCAAGATTACTACAAGAAGTGGTGAAAGGAAATTCAATATGGGAATTAGATAACTTCACTGAGGTACTGAACAAGCTCACTGGTAGTGAAGCAATGTCTATGATATCTGCAAGGATGTTATACATGTATTATAAATATACTCTGGTAATTATTCCTCCTTTAGACAAGATTTACATTCTAAGACGACACAAGACTCCCTAATTAAAACGTTAAAATCACTTTTCCTTGACATGAATAAGATTGAACAGAGTCTGATAGGTGGGTTAAAGTTGTTTTGATTATCTTAAGAAAATCTGGATATAGTTTCAGGAAAGAGAAATTTCAAATAGCGTAACTAAAAGTCATGATTTGATATGTTTTGAAGGTTTTTTAAGTTACGGTTGAAACTCTTTTCTCAGTATGATCCTTTTCTGAAAAAGTTCCATAGAAATGCAATAATGAATCCATTTACCCAATAAAGACACTTTGTCTATTGTTCTTCGTGACTCACAAGGAGACACGATCCCTAGATGGAGCCTATGTTGGAACAAATATATATTTCTAAACTTTAGATTTAAATAAATTTTATTCTTCTCTAAATAAGAACAATGCACACTTGATTATCACCATTTATGAAAGCCTCTCATTTAATCCAACAATTTTAAACCCTTAAAATTTATGGAGCCACCCACTCATTAAAAGGTTAAATCATAAAGACTTCCTTCAAAATGTCGGGTTTCAGGATTTCGTGATACAAATGGTCCAACATGTAAGAACTCCAAAGTCCCGATATCTGAAATCACGAAACTGCCTTAAGATTTAAACCATGATAATTGAAGGATTATAAAGTGATTAATATTAATTAATTACATTGTTATTTCGTGATTTGGGGATTCTGCCTCGAATGATGACCAAAGTCCCAAAACATGAAATCGCGAAAACTTTGAGGTTAATCGTAATTATTTAAAGGGTTAAATACGATTAAAATTAATTAATTACATCGCAGTTTCACATTTCAGAGATCATAGCTTGAACTAATATGGGATAACCTAAGGTTTGAAACCCAAAAATGAATTAAGGTTAAACATGATTAATTAACAATATAAACTTGGTTTATTAACACATTAAACAATCTTATCTCTTGTTAAGTTTATGTTGATTTGCAATACGGGTAAATTCAAATTTTATCTATTCTTTTCCTAATCATGAAACATCGACCATTAATGGCATTAATAGTTGATCCATGGAAATGATTTCAAATAAGATCCTTCTTTATTGCCCATTTTTTTTTATTAAGTGAATTAAACGCATTGTCAGTGAAGATATACACGAATTGATGTGCTTAAGGCGAAGACTATTTTTTTTATTTTGAATTACATTCATGTTTTGGCACAGATAGCTTAGCGAGATAATCAATCTTGTGCATTTTCCGTGACAAATAACAGAGTTCTGAGATCTGATATCATGCCTCCACGAAAATCAACTAAAGAGACCAGTGAAAGTTCAAGCTAGAATACAGATGTTCTCTCTGACACCTCGTCCAGAAGCATAGACACCATAAAATAATGGATGCAAGTATTCAACATCTTACAATATGAATTAGTAAATTGCTCGAATGATTCAAGTGAAAATGAGAAGGAGGACCTATATACCAAATACAAAATTGTTTCTCAGTCAGAGCTACATAAGATAGTGACAAGGCCTAAGCTCTTTCCCTACAATGATATGATAGGTTGGGAACTAGACCACGTATATATCCCAACCAGGACTATTTTCAATTCACAAAGGTCGCGGTTGGGTCTTTCTGGCCAGAACATCTATAGGTGATGTACAAATTGTCTCTGGTACCAAATTTCATTTATAATGCCAGTTTCCTAGGAGATTTTAACACGAAGGAATTTACCCAATATGGAAAAAACCTTCCTGACCTAATTAAGGACTGTTATTCATGCCCCGAGAAGTTTAGAGCTGACTCCCATGGCATGTATGCAGTTTCCGCTCTAGAATCTCACATAATGTATATAGATATGATGTTGTGCAGAATCTATGGGAAAGAAAACACAACTCATTTCTTTTTACAATGGGTACCTATTATACACACAGTAGAAAATGGTTACTATTTTGATTGGGCCAAGATATTGTCAGATAAATTGGTTAATGAGATCGCACAGTATCAATTACTAAAATCCAAAGGGAAACCGACCCCATTTTTCATGTCGTCTTATATCATGGACGCCGTCTGTTTTATGATGCCTTTTCCTCTGATGGACTGGAGTTGGACTCCAAATAGTTCTGAACTATTGGCACAGGGGCAGACCCACGGTTCAATGCTACAATAGCACACCAACAAAACCCTAACTACCGGCCCTTTCAGAAACACCTACGAAGCAGATGAAGTCTCATCCGAGGTAGAGGCATGGGTGGTTGAAAGACTCAAGTGTCTACAACCTTAGATAGGACACAAATCTGTGATTATAACACTTAGCAATCAGTTAGCATAGATTATTCATCAATATTCAACCCTTATGATTCTTCGCAGATAGCACAGAGCATTGCAGTATGTACTTACATGTAAGATAATTCATCACTTATCCATAACAAGATAGATTAGATTCGGTAGATCAAGCACTAAGCATCTTACGTACCATATCTAACATTCATTCATATCTCAGAAGCACACATAATAAATAGATCTATCTAAACACATCAAAGCACTTAGCAAAGGAAGAGACAAACACATCAGGTCGGGGCTTTACCGTGGTTCACCCCCACCCTGGGGCTACATCTACAAAGTCTTCTTCTTTACTAGCTTTAGTTAATTAGGTTACAACGCAGAGCCATCCAAATCCCTCTTCACATAGGACATAAGATCTGTGCATCTCTCTAGATCCTTCTTCCTTGTGCTAAAAGAACAGAGCCTTCTACAATATCCTGCACTTAGTCTCTACAGTATGCACAAAGAATTTACAATCATTACCATCACTCAGCACAACTCACAACTCTTCGATCACATAGATCACACTCTACTACTCTTCTCCCCCCCCCTTCTTTTCACTTACTTCACCTATACATCTATTTATACATACAAAAGTGGGCCTAAGCATGGGTAAACCCATAGTTCGACATCCATTTCCCATCACATTATCCC
This sequence comes from Picea glauca, assembly GCA_000966675.3. Lineage (NCBI taxonomy): Eukaryota > Viridiplantae > Streptophyta > Pinopsida > Pinales > Pinaceae > Picea > Picea glauca. Next base: position 13,941 of record JZKD02S0136608.1, read on the forward strand.
TAAAAACCCAAAAAGGACCCAAAATGGGATCTAGCTTCCACGATTTTCACTTCACATTGCGCTCCATCTTTGACAAGTTGTTGAAGTCCCAAAAATGATCAAATATGACCAAGTGTTCCTCAAAACTTGGTTAGGGCCAACAAGCCCCCAACACTCACCTGTGACTCGTCTCGAGTCACTCAGGTCTGGGTAACTTTGCCTCAAAGGTCTCGATATTGGCTCGAGTTGCTTTGACTTGTCTCTGTGCTACTGCTTCTTACTCAACGAATTCCTGAAAAACCGCTTCACTGATAGGTCCTTCCATTTTCTGTCGACTGTAACAACTACTTGTTCTAGTAATGTTCCTTGGCCTTCAATTTCTCCAAATAGTAGGTAGGTCACCTCCTGGCTCGGCTGGAGTTTCTGGGTGACTTCCATCACTCTGTTTTGCATGGTAAGAACGAGTTGTTGGGAAATGTGCTAATCTTGGGATCTCTTTATCCTCTTGATGGGTGACAGGAGCTTGAGCTGCGCCTATACTGTATCTACGTGCTTCTTTTCTTCCTAGAGTTGGGACTCTAGTTTCTTCAACTGGTATTTAGATAGTTGTTCATATATCTGCGTGCTTCTGCTACTTAGTTCTTTACATTCTACAACAAGTGTTTTAATCCTCTCGACTATGCTCTGAGCATTCAATTCTTGTTGGTCATGCACTTCTTGTGGATTCTGTGGTATGGTCTAAAGATATAATTCCATGACCCTTTGTTGAAGTTGCTAAATAAATTCAACCAGATTCATCACTTGGTGCTCTATGGGTTCTTCGGCCTTCTTCTCTAAGACGGTCACATAGCGAAATTATCTGTTGACTTCTTGTTTGATTCCTATTTGCTTTGCAAGCAGATGCTCTTTCTCTTTTTGGATCTTCTCTCTGTCTTCTTCAAATTTTTCTTGGAGAGCATTCTTCTCTTGTTGCGCGGCTTGGCGTTTTTCAATAATTTCCTCCTGTGCTTTCTTTAGGGCCTGGGTGGCCTGTGCTTTTTCTTCCTGAGCATGTTGAAGGCGTACTTCGACTCTATCAAAAATCTTGCAGAGATGAACTGATTCATTTCCCACTTCTATTGTTCCTTTTGGAAGAGGTGCAGTAGAGATTACTCGGCTAGACTGGAGTGCTTGCTATACTCCTTGGAGCATGATCTCAATTTGGCTATACATTTGTTCCTACTTTGCCTCCTTCTTCTCTATGATTTTCTTTGAAGCATCATTGACCGCTGCAACAATGAAATCAAAGTCATCCAACGTGAGGGCAGTTCACATATTGGTTACAGGGGTTCTTGGTTTCTTTCTGGAGGAAGATTTCAGAGGTGAGACCTTCCTTTTCTTCGACGAGTCTTCTTCATCCCTAGGTAGTGGTACTTTGACTTTCTGTTGTTTAGTTTCTGTACCTTCTTCATCATCACCTTCTTCATCTGGTGTAATGGAAGCCATTCTTATAGATAGGCTATCAACATCGTGGACTTCTTCAGTATTCTTCATCGTATTTTCTTTCTTTGTCTTACTGGGCATAGGTGTATCCTGCGCAGTTCTGGCGCTGTTGATGTCAGACATTTCTGTGGGGTTTGCTGAAACAAGGAGGTTTGTCGACCATTCCTTGGTGATCTTTTCCAGGTCTTCTTTTGTCAACTTTGATCTTTTCCAGGTCTTCTTCTGTCAACTTATAATAGGACTGAAGCTGTTCCTAGTGATCATCAACGCGTGGGGTTAGGTATATAAAGTGGCGGCCTGTGTTGAACTTTATCAAAGGTCAAAATCTATGTAAAGTGTTCAGGGTTATGCGAGGCTCACTCCTTATGGCTACTTTCAATTGGTTATAGTATGCGTGGAAAATGACATTCGATTTCCATTGCTTGCTCATGTCGTTCAAGTACCATAATGTACTGAACTTCGTGGCTAATGGCTCAAAGGGGTCAAGGTATGGGAAGGTTGCACCTTACGGTAGATCCCATGCAGCAAAAGCGATCAGTATTAGGATACAACTAAAATGGAATTCATGCCCCTAATCTTGGGCTTCTCTGCAGTCAATCTCCAGTTGATTCACTAGGTACTTCACCCAGTTCATCTGTAGTCCCTCTGCGCACTTTCCTGCGAGGTAAACTAAAAATCCAGATAATTGTGTTGGTAGATTCTTGCATACCAACTTCCCTGGGATCAGTTGGCATGTGAGGCGCACTGCGCCACCTTCAATAGAAGATACCTTGTAGCCTCTTGCACCTATCTCAACATCACCATAGGCTTCTTTGATATTCTGTGCAAGAGCATGGTTTGCGGTCTTTCCAGGATAATAATCATGGGGATTAGGGCCCTGCATGCTAAGCCCAATGATCCTATTTATCAATTCCATATCAACATTTATGCGATGTTCTAACCATAGGTATCCTCCATGGTAACTTGCTAGCAACAATTTTACATAAGAATTCACCTCCTGGTGTCTGCTGAAGTGTGGTATTTTCATAATGTTGAGCAAAGTAGATTCCTTGAGGTTCATCGTCCATTGCTGAGGGATGAACTTTGAATTCTTTCCCTTAGTTCTCGTCAAGTACTTATACAGGGCGAGCATGTTGTAAACTTTATGATCCCCCAAGTTGAAGTCACAAAAATTCAATGCTGTAACCTTGTCTTGATCTGCGCGGTAGAAGCGTACTCCTTTCGGTAGATATGCAGTCACTTGGGTGTATTCAAAGTCTCTAGGGACACTGTCTAATATCACCGCTCAGAGGGGGTATGTAAGTTGGAAGGATGGATGGCACTAACTTTGTTTTGGCTATGTCGTCCTTATGCTTAGTTCTTCTCTCTGCACCATCTCGAGATGTTCCTACTCGAGCAGTTGATGGGGAGTCTTTCACTCCTCTCGTTGATGATGCTTGGAATCCGGTGGACATTCTTATTTCTGACATGACTCTCTCAGTCATTAAATCAATAAGGACCTATGTGATGGATTCCTCAAGTGCAGTGAGATCGTCGGACATAAGCACTTGGGAAGATAATCGGGGTCACGATGATCTCAAAATACTGCACTAGGATGAAAAATTTGCTTGCAATGATCACTGTAGACAATCACTAGTTCTGTGGGCTTCGAATTTTTAGTTGGAAAAAGTGTTCTTCGGGCATGACGTGACGAGCTAAATAGGAAATTCGTCAACGGTCTGCTTGCAACGGGTATGAATCTTCCATGAACGTTGATCCATCCATTATGGCATGGTCCAATGGTTTGGTGGTGATCCTTTAATTCTTTTCTTTCCATTCAGGGTGGAAGTTGAATGGTTATATTGGTTCAACGGTTATATTGCTTCACCATGACGAAGTGCCATATGTCATTGTTCAGATATCCCGACGAAGCTCAATTCCTGTGATTTTTCCTTCTGCGAAGTTTCCTCTAGAATCTTCTGTAAATTTTTGATCTTGGCTCTCTTCTTACTTAGGTTCCTATCCTTCTTCCCAGTGAGCTTTGTCTCGATCATCCTTTTTCCATTATGATTCTTATCTTCTCTCGACATAGTCACTTCGCGATGCTGAGATTCTTTCTTCAGATCCAAGGGTAATACTCCTTCATCATATGGATTAGGTATTTTGTTCTTCTGTGGTTCCTCTAATGCTCTTATAGCTTCGAAATCCATTGCCCTAGTGTTCAATATCTTAGATATGTTCTCTTGTTCTTCCATCAAGTAGGTGATCCTTCTAGTCATAAATTCCATAAGTTCTTGCTTCTTCTGTTCTAGGGCTTCCTTTTCTTCTTTTCTTTGGATCTGGTCTTTTTCAATCCAGATCTTACCTAACAAAGATGGAAATGGGGCATGGTCCTCAGTAAATTCAATAACTTCGAATTCTTCCTTTATCGAAGCTCCATGGGTACTCATAGCTATCTGGGTAATCCTGCCACATAGGGTTACCATTTTTCCTTTAAACAACCCTATTTTTCCTAGAGAAGGAACCATAGAAGGCCTCCCAAGGGTTTCCTAAGTACTTTCTGTCATAATGTTCATCTGTGTTCCCTCATCCAGAGCACATTCAATGTCGAAGTCTCCTATTCTTACTTCGATTTTCTCCTTTTCTTTGAAGATATCTGACAAACTGGCATNTTTTGATTGGGCCAAGATATTGTCAGATAAATTGGTTAATGAGATCGCACAGTATCAATTACTAAAATCCAAAGGGAAACCGACCCCATTTTTCATGTCGTCTTATATCATGGACGCCGTCTGTTTTATGATGCCTTTTCCTCTGATGGACTGGAGTTGGACTCCAAATAGTTCTGAACTATTGGCACAGGGGCAGACCCACGGTTCAATGCTACAATAGCACACCAACAAAACCCTAACTACCGGCCCTTTCAGAAACACCTACGAAGCAGATGAAGTCTCATCCGAGGTAGAGGCATGGGTGGTTGAAAGACTCAAGTGTCTACAACCTTAGATAGGACACAAATCTGTGATTATAACACTTAGCAATCAGTTAGCATAGATTATTCATCAATATTCAACCCTTATGATTCTTCGCAGATAGCACAGAGCATTGCAGTATGTACTTACATGTAAGATAATTCATCACTTATCCATAACAAGATAGATTAGATTCGGTAGATCAAGCACTAAGCATCTTACGTACCATATCTAACATTCATTCATATCTCAGAAGCACACATAATAAATAGATCTATCTAAACACATCAAAGCACTTAGCAAAGGAAGAGACAAACACATCAGGTCGGGGCTTTACCGTGGTTCACCCCCACCCTGGGGCTACATCTACAAAGTCTTCTTCTTTACTAGCTTTAGTTAATTAGGTTACAACGCAGAGCCATCCAAATCCCTCTTCACATAGGACATAAGATCTGTGCATCTCTCTAGATCCTTCTTCCTTGTGCTAAAAGAACAGAGCCTTCTACAATATCCTGCACTTAGTCTCTACAGTATGCACAAAGAATTTACAATCATTACCATCACTCAGCACAACTCACAACTCTTCGATCACATAGATCACACTCTACTACTCTTCTCCCCCCCCCTTCTTTTCACTTACTTCACCTATACATCTATTTATACATACAAAAGTGGGCCTAAGCATGGGTAAACCCATAGTTCGACATCCATTTCCCATCACATTATCCCTAAAAACCCAAAAAGGACCCAAAATGGGATCTAGCTTCCACGATTTTCACTTCACATTGCGCTCCATCTTTGACAAGTTGTTGAAGTCCCAAAAATGATCAAATATGACCAAGTGTTCCTCAAAACTTGGTTAGGGCCAACAAGCCCCCAACACTCACCTGTGACTCGTCTCGAGTCACTCAGGTCTGGGTAACTTTGCCTCAAAGGTCTCGATATTGGCTCGAGTTGCTTTGACTTGTCTCTGTGCTACTGCTTCTTACTCAACGAATTCCTGAAAAACCGCTTCACTGATAGGTCCTTCCATTTTCTGTCGACTGTAACAACTACTTGTTCTAGTAATGTTCCTTGGCCTTCAATTTCTCCAAATAGTAGGTAGGTCACCTCCTGGCTCGGCTGGAGTTTCTGGGTGACTTCCATCACTCTGTTTTGCATGGTAAGAACGAGTTGTTGGGAAATGTGCTAATCTTGGGATCTCTTTATCCTCTTGATGGGTGACAGGAGCTTGAGCTGCGCCTATACTGTATCTACGTGCTTCTTTTCTTCCTAGAGTTGGGACTCTAGTTTCTTCAACTGGTATTTAGATAGTTGTTCATATATCTGCGTGCTTCTGCTACTTAGTTCTTTACATTCTACAACAAGTGTTTTAATCCTCTCGACTATGCTCTGAGCATTCAATTCTTGTTGGTCATGCACTTCTTGTGGATTCTGTGGTATGGTCTAAAGATATAATTCCATGACCCTTTGTTGAAGTTGCTAAATAAATTCAACCAGATTCATCACTTGGTGCTCTATGGGTTCTTCGGCCTTCTTCTCTAAGACGGTCACATAGCGAAATTATCTGTTGACTTCTTGTTTGATTCCTATTTGCTTTGCAAGCAGATGCTCTTTCTCTTTTTGGATCTTCTCTCTGTCTTCTTCAAATTTTTCTTGGAGAGCATTCTTCTCTTGTTGCGCGGCTTGGCGTTTTTCAATAATTTCCTCCTGTGCTTTCTTTAGGGCCTGGGTGGCCTGTGCTTTTTCTTCCTGAGCATGTTGAAGGCGTACTTCGACTCTATCAAAAATCTTGCAGAGATGAACTGATTCATTTCCCACTTCTATTGTTCCTTTTGGAAGAGGTGCAGTAGAGATTACTCGGCTAGACTGGAGTGCTTGCTATACTCCTTGGAGCATGATCTCAATTTGGCTATACATTTGTTCCTACTTTGCCTCCTTCTTCTCTATGATTTTCTTTGAAGCATCATTGACCGCTGCAACAATGAAATCAAAGTCATCCAACGTGAGGGCAGTTCACATATTGGTTACAGGGGTTCTTGGTTTCTTTCTGGAGGAAGATTTCAGAGGTGAGACCTTCCTTTTCTTCGACGAGTCTTCTTCATCCCTAGGTAGTGGTACTTTGACTTTCTGTTGTTTAGTTTCTGTACCTTCTTCATCATCACCTTCTTCATCTGGTGTAATGGAAGCCATTCTTATAGATAGGCTATCAACATCGTGGACTTCTTCAGTATTCTTCATCGTATTTTCTTTCTTTGTCTTACTGGGCATAGGTGTATCCTGCGCAGTTCTGGCGCTGTTGATGTCAGACATTTCTGTGGGGTTTGCTGAAACAAGGAGGTTTGTCGACCATTCCTTGGTGATCTTTTCCAGGTCTTCTTTTGTCAACTTTGATCTTTTCCAGGTCTTCTTCTGTCAACTTATAATAGGACTGAAGCTGTTCCTAGTGATCATCAACGCGTGGGGTTAGGTATATAAAGTGGCGGCCTGTGTTGAACTTTATCAAAGGTCAAAATCTATGTAAAGTGTTCAGGGTTATGCGAGGCTCACTCCTTATGGCTACTTTCAATTGGTTATAGTATGCGTGGAAAATGACATTCGATTTCCATTGCTTGCTCATGTCGTTCAAGTACCATAATGTACTGAACTTCGTGGCTAATGGCTCAAAGGGGTCAAGGTATGGGAAGGTTGCACCTTACGGTAGATCCCATGCAGCAAAAGCGATCAGTATTAGGATACAACTAAAATGGAATTCATGCCCCTAATCTTGGGCTTCTCTGCAGTCAATCTCCAGTTGATTCACTAGGTACTTCACCCAGTTCATCTGTAGTCCCTCTGCGCACTTTCCTGCGAGGTAAACTAAAAATCCAGATAATTGTGTTGGTAGATTCTTGCATACCAACTTCCCTGGGATCAGTTGGCATGTGAGGCGCACTGCGCCACCTTCAATAGAAGATACCTTGTAGCCTCTTGCACCTATCTCAACATCACCATAGGCTTCTTTGATATTCTGTGCAAGAGCATGGTTTGCGGTCTTTCCAGGATAATAATCATGGGGATTAGGGCCCTGCATGCTAAGCCCAATGATCCTATTTATCAATTCCATATCAACATTTATGCGATGTTCTAACCATAGGTATCCTCCATGGTAACTTGCTAGCAACAATTTTACATAAGAATTCACCTCCTGGTGTCTGCTGAAGTGTGGTATTTTCATAATGTTGAGCAAAGTAGATTCCTTGAGGTTCATCGTCCATTGCTGAGGGATGAACTTTGAATTCTTTCCCTTAGTTCTCGTCAAGTACTTATACAGGGCGAGCATGTTGTAAACTTTATGATCCCCCAAGTTGAAGTCACAAAAATTCAATGCTGTAACCTTGTCTTGATCTGCGCGGTAGAAGCATACTCCTTTCGGTAGATATGCAGTCACTTGGGTGTATTCAAAGTCTCTAGGGACACTGTCTAATATCACCACTCAGAGGGGGTATGTAAGTTGGAAGGATGGATGGCACTAACTTTGTGTTGGCTATGTCGTCCTTATGCTTAGTTCTTCTCTCTGCACCATCTCGAGATGTTCCTACTCGAGCAGTTGACGGGGAGTCTTTCACTCCTCTCGTTGATGATGCTTGGACTCCGGTGGACATTCTTCTTTCTGACATGACTCTCTCAGTCATTAAATCAAGAAGGACCTATGTGACGGATTCCTCAAGTGCAGTGAGATCGTCGGACATAAGCACTTGGGAAGATAATCGGGGTCACGATGATCTCAAAATACTACACTAGGATGAAAAATTTGCTTGCAATGATCACTGTAGACAATCACTAGTTCTGTGGGCTTCGAATTTTTAGTTGGAAAAAGTGTTCTTCGGGCACGACGTGACGAGCTAAATAGGAAATTCGTCAATGATCTACTTGCAATGGGTATGAATCTTCCATGAACGTTGATCCATCCATTATGGCATGGTCCAATGGTTTGGTGGTGATCCTTTAATTCTTTTCTTTCCATTCAGGGTGGAAGTCGAATGGGTATATCGGTCCAACGGTTATATTGCTTCACCATGATGAAGTGCCATATGTCATTGTTCAGATATCCCGACGAAGCTCAATTCCTGTGATTTTTCCTTCTGGGAAGTTTCCTCTAGAATCTTCTGTAATTTTTTTATCTTGGCTCTCTTCTTACTTAGCTTCCTAGCCTTCTTCCCAATGAGCTTCGTCTCTATCATCCTTTTTTCATTATGATTCTTATCTTCTCTCGACATAGTCACTTCGCGATGCTGAGATTCTTTCTTCAGATCCAAGGGTAATACTCCTTCATCATATGGATTAGGTATTTTGTTCTTCTGTGGTTCCTCTAATGCTCTTATAGCTTCGAAATCCATTGCCCTAGTGTTCAATATCTTAGATATGTTCTCTTGTTCTTCCATCAAGTAGGTGATCCTTCTAGTCATAAATTCCATAAGTTCTTGCTTCTTCTGTTCTAGGGCTTCCTTTTCTTCTTTTCTTTGGATCTGGTCTTTTTCAATCCAGATCTTACCTAACAAAGATGGAAATGGGGCATGGTCCTCAGTAAATTCAATAACTTCGAATTCTTCCTTTATCGAAGCTCCATGGGTACTCATAGCTATCTGGGTAATCCTGCCACATAGGGTTACCATTTTTCCTTTAAACAACCCTATTTTTCCTAGAGAAGGAACCATAGAAGGCCTCCCAAGGGTTTCCTAAGTACTTTCTGTCATAATGTTCATCTGTGTTCCCTCATCCAGAGCACATTCAATGTCGAAGTCTCCTATTCTTACTTCGATTTTCTCCTTTTCTTTGAAGATATCTGACAAACTGGCATATTTATGTTCATCCATGGTTTCTTTCATTTTTAGTAACATAATCTCTTATTCTTTCCGGGGTTCTTCTATAATCTTATTCTCTTGATCTCCTTCAGATTTTTCTTGCTCCATATTCAACTTTTCAAGTCTAGAAATCATTCTAGGGAAATCCAGTACTTCATGGTCCATAGCCTTACAACAGAGGCAACTAGGGTTTCTCCCAAGGAATTCCTTAGCAAGATGTCCTGGTCTTCTACAACTGTAACAAAGAGTTAATCCTCTCTTTCTCTTCAATGATCCCCAAATTTTCTTGTATTGCTTGCTAGGGTCATAATGGCTAGCCTACAAAAATTTCTTTCTAGGATCCTGCATCCATTGGTTAGTCCAAAAATTCTTTCTATGCATAGGTATAACATATCTTTCATTATTCTTATCAGATCTATTCATATCAAATGTTCTTTCATCTAACAATGCCCTAGTTTTCAAGATAGGAAAAAATCTATCAAGCATACCTAAATCCATACTTTAGAAATAAAAAATTTCACTTATTTTACTTCTATAGGGCACAAAGCTTCTAGATCTAATAACTTTTAACTATTCTTACCTTTATCAGAGCACTGAGCTTACAGATCTTACTTATTTTCTTTAGTATCAACCTCTTTTCTTTCACATTTGACTTCTTTCCTTCATATCTGTCCTTCCTTCTTCAACACATAGCTTTTCAGATCAAGTGGATCACAAC
>JZKD02S0136619.1:13395-23914 GCA_000966675.3 Picea glauca
CTAAATTGTGTAGGAATAACCTCTCAGGACGCAAGGCAAAGGAAGTTGCAATGGTTGATACAAATTTGCAATAGTAAACAATTTTATCAAAGAAGTAAATGATTTGTAACATTAGCAACAATTAGTGCTTAGAAATCCAACAATTGAACATGAAAACTTAGCATGATTTCACTATGGTATTATCCAATTGTTAGATGGAATTTCTGAGCAAGTTAGGCCACCTTTAGACAAGTGTATGCAACAAATTAATGTAATTTAGATGCTTGTAGAAAACCTTTTATAATAGCAGCAAATTATTTAGTATGTTTGAAAATGTTTAGTGTTAGTGAAGTTAGTAGAATGCTTTAATGAGTTGAGAGAGAGAGTGCATCAATCAATTCACCATGAGAATGCTTTGAGACTAGTTCCTTTTAAGGGTTCCAAAGTCTTTCAAATGCAACTAATCTTGAAGGTTGATCCATTTGCATCAAAGAGGTAGGATTTAAACCCTAATATGCAAGCACATTTGGGCCTTAGGTATTAGATCTTAAGGAGAAGAACTTTTAGGGTGCAAGAACATTTGGGCCCTAGAATTTGCTCCTCCCTTCTTGTAATGTCTCCATTTTTGAATTCCTTTTCGTTACAGTTTGGGATTCCTGCCAGAGTATCCAATTGGGGGTGATAGTGAGCTCAGACAATTTTGAGGAGTTTTAAGTGGCATGACTTACATTATTCATCATATTTCATCATCAGGGTCCATTCTGCATAGCTTGTCCTTGGTTTCGTTGCATTTCGACGATTCCCGTAAAACGGGGTTATTATTGGGTATATTTTAATTAATTACACTAAAGGCACTATTTGGGGCTTGTTTCTTGGAGAAAAACCTTAGTGTAATAGCTCATTGGAACCGGGGGGAAAATATATACAAGAGAGGAAGAAGAAAAGTGACTTTCAGTGGCTGGAGAAGTCATTGGGGCAAAGTAATCACTTTTTGTAGTAAAAAGGTACATTAAATTAATAAAGTGATTTTATGAGAAAATATTAAATATTAATTAAAAGTCACTTGAAGGGAAAAGATGAAAAGGAGTATAAAAGAGAGATAGGGGTTCATATTCTCTCATTATGTTGATTGATTTTGGATGTCTCGCTTCTTGGCTAGAAAGCTCAAGATACTTAGGGGTTTTATGGTTTTGACTAACTAAACCCTAGAGATCAGCACAGTTGTGAAAGATTCCACCTTTCTTGATCCAAGATTGGCCAAGGTGGCGAAAGATTCCACCCTCACCATTCTACATCAGTTTAGATCTACTCCTACCATAAGTTTTGACAAGGGGGTGTACCAGTGAGGGTTTTCTGCAAGATAGGGCGCATTGATTGGGGAGAAGAGATTTGATATGGGTTTTTTGAGAGAGATCTCATCACAGAATTGTTGGGCACATAAGGGGAAACTTTTCCTTAGAATTTCCCAAGAGATTCAATCCATACTCAATTCATTTGGAGAGCTAGTGAATTTTCGATTGAGGGCACACCAGACCCAAGAGATTCAATCCATACTCAATTCATTTGGAGAGCTAGTGAATTTTCGATTGAGGGCACACCAGACCCAAGAGATTCATTTTTTTAGTGGTTAGAATTGCAACTACAACCAAGGAGATTCATCATTTAAGGAAACAAGTTAATTTTCTACAGGAAGCCATCATTTTCCTTGAGTTTTTGGGCCAAATCTGTAGTTGGTATATTTATTGGAGCGCTTCAGCCAGTGAGGGAATTTCTGCTAGAGGAGACAACAATCCACAACAAGGAAAAGAGTTGGACCTTGGAGATCTTTGTATTCTGCTTGTGGAGGTTTCTCAGGATCTACATCTCTATCTTCTATTATATTTTGGAGGCATCTTCAGCCACAACTTCATTACTCTTATGTATTTCCAAATCTTCTCTTCTACTTTATGGAGGTCAGCTATATAATAAATAATTCATATCTAAGGTGTTGTGGTCATTTCCTTATGTTCTCTCCTTGTATCTTGTTGCTTAATTGTTTCTTATTCATATAAATCATTTGTTTGTCGCAAAAAACATAAGAATAAACCCCAACGCAACCCTGGAAGACCAAATCCAAACTGTTTGACAAAATACCACAACCAGAAAACACAAACTTTCAAATGTTCCAAGCAAATCCACTTGGGAACATTACAGTGGTATCAGAGTGGATTCCTTCGCCAGCCTATGATTTTGTGATATATTGATGGATCATTAATTTGAGGCCATGGAAAGAGAGTATAACTCTCGGAGTGCGGGATTTCGGAGAATGGCCACCTTGGATGAGTATTGCAATATCAAATACAAGGGAATACCAAAGGAATATTATAGAGATTTAATCATAGATAGGAGGATGTATGGACGAGTCTTACCCAATGGGAGGGTTATACCCAAGTTTTTAGATAAGCAACGAAGTGAAGAGAAAATAAGGAGATTAGAGCCTCACGGATCAGTAGAAATAAAGGGAAAGGAACTTTGCTACCATTGCAAGGAGCCTTGGGAGCCAGATCAAAGATGCAAGGGTGAGGGGAAAGTGCATTACATCGAGGTGCACTATGACAGTGATGATGAAGAGGATGCATGTGAGGAGGATGATTGATATGCAGCAGGGGATGCACCATCAATAGAGATATCTTATGAGGTTAGCACACATGTGGGACAAGTTGAGGAGCTTGATATGGAGAACACAACACCTTAGTTTGACCATTTGGCTTGGCATGAGGAGTATGTGCACGAGGAGGAGGCATTAGATGATTCATTAGAGTAGTCCCATGAGGCAAGTGACACCCACGCATCTGATGGATTGAGTGATGACCAAGGTGCTTGTGAGGGTTTTGATGTGTTGGCACCTAGGCATGATGAGATTCAGAGGTTGGGTGACCTACCTTTGGGTGTTGACATGACTTCTAGGAAGTCATGCGTGGGGGATGATGGGCCTCATATGGAGTTGAACATGAGACATTCCTCATCTTCTCAGTCACCTTTGCTAGCCACAACACATGAGGATATCAATGGAATTCATGATGTGGTAGGAGATCCTTGTTAGTGATTGACCACCTTAATGGATTTACTATACATTTCTACAAAGCTTGTTGGAGTCAAATCAAATTTGAATTAAACAGAATACTACAATTTGTTCAAAATCATGCAATTTGTGTAGATTTTAACCTTGTACAATATTTTATTGCAAACAGATTTTCAATAAAAGAACAGAAAAGATACAATGGAAAATGCACACGTTACACATAAATTTTTCACCTGGAAACCCAAACCGAGAAAACCAACATATTTTATATTCATTCATTGTGATACATTGTTTACAATACAATATACATATAGGAGCCAGTGACATCCAAAACCCTAACCCAATCACCTAGATTAGTCAACAACGTTAATTCATTAACTGGAAATAGAAAACCGTCAACAAAAACCATGTGCCAAAAAACTGCCCAACAATGGACACAAAAATCGAAGTGACATGAAAAACGAGGCAAAAAATGTGACACGTTTACCGAGAAAAAAAATTTGCAAAGCCCCCTCGCGCGCCCACCGCAACGTAGCAGACACTAAACTTAGTCGTGCAAAGAATATAACACGTACCCAACATTCTCCCACTTGTTGTTTTCTTTGAATACATGGGGTTACAGGGTTACATAGTCAACAATATAGGGCAACAATGCCCATGGATCCTCTACACCAAGAGAACTTCTCAGTGCTCACGGATTTTGTTAATGAATCTACAACATTATTCAAAGTGTCCACCTTCATCAGTGACACTTGTCTCTCGAAAAGTGATATTGAATATCAATATGCTTTGTCTTTGAATGATAAGTCGGGTTCTCCGCTAGAAAAATTGCACTTTGACTGTCACAATCTATCCTTACATCTTGTTTTACCAACGCAATACCTGAACACAATCTTTGCAACCATATTGTTTCCTTACTTCCATGAGTGGATCCCATGTATTCAACTTATGTAGTTGAAAGTGCCACTACAAACTGTCTTTTTCTCATCCAACGGATTGNGGGCACATAAGGGGAAACTTTTCCTTAGAATTTCCCAAGAGATTCAATCCATACTCAATTCATTTGGAGAGCTAGTGAATTTTCGATTGAGGGCACACCAGACCCAAGAGATTCAGTTTTTTAGTGGTTAGAATTGCAGCTACAACCAAGGAGATTCATCATTTAAGGAAACAGGTTAATTTTCTATAGGAAGCCATCATTTTCCTTGAGTTTTTGGGCCAAATCTGTAGTTGGTATATTTATTGGAGCGCTTCAGCCAGTGAGGGCATTTCTGCTAGAGGTTACAACAATCCACAACAAGGAAAAGAGTTGGACCTTGGAGATCTTTGTATTCTGCTTGTGGAGGTTTCTCAGGATCTACATCTCTATTTGCTATTATATTTTGGAGGCATCTTCAACCACAACTTCATTACTCTTATGTATTTCCAGATCTTCTCTTCTACTTTATGGAGGTCAGCTATATCATAAATAATTCATATCTAAGGTGTTGTGGTCATTTCCTTATGTTCTCTCTTTGTATCTTGTTGCTTAATTGTTTCTTATTCATATAAATCATTTGTTTGTCGCAAAAAACATAAGAATAAACCCCAACGCAACCCTGGAATACCAAATCCAAACTATTTGACAAAATACCACAACCAGAAAACACAAACTTTCAAATGTTCCAAGCAAATCCACTTGGGAACATTACAGTGGTATCAGAGTGGATTCCTTCGCCAGCCTATGATTTTGTGATATATTGATGGATCATTAATTTGAGGCCATGGAAAGAGAGTATAACTCTCGGAGTGCGGGATTTCGGAGAATGGCCACCTTGGATGAGTATTGCAATATCAAATACAAGGGAATACCAAAGGAATATTATAGAGATTTAATCATAGATAGGAGGATGTATGGACGAGTCTTACCCAATGGGAGGGTTATACCCAAGTTTTTAGATAAGCAACGAAGTGAAGAGAAAATAAGGAGATTAGAGCCTCACGGATCAGTAGAAATAAAGGGAAAGGAACTTTGCTACCATTGCAAGGAGCCTTGGGAGCCAGATCAAAGATGCAAGGGTGAGGGGAAAGTGCATTACATCGAGGTGCACTATGACAGTGATGATGAAGAGGATGCATGTGAGGAGGATGATTGATATGCAGCAGGGGATGCACCATCAATAGAGATATCTTATGAGGTTAGCACACATGTGGGACAAGTTGAGGAGCTTGATATGGAGAACACAACACCTTAGTTTGACCATTTGGCTTGGCATGAGGAGTATGTGCACGAGGAGGAGGCATTAGATGATTCATTAGAGTAGTCCCATGAGGCAAGTGACACCCACGCATCTGATGGATTGAGTGATGACCAAGGTGCTTGTGAGGGTTTTGATGTGTTGGCACCTAGGCATGATGAGATTCAGAGGTTGGGTGACCTACCTTTGGGTGTTGACATGACTTCTAGGAAGTCATGCGTGGGGGATGATGGGCCTCATATGGAGTTGAACATGAGACATTCCTCATCTTCTCAGTCACCTTTGCTAGCCACAACACATGAGGATATCAATGGAATTCATGATGTGGTAGGAGATCCTTGTTAGTGATTGACCACCTTAATGGATTTACTATACATTTCTACAAAGCTTGTTGGAGTCAAATCAAATTTGAATTAAACAGAATACTACAATTTGTTCAAAATCATGCAATTTGTGTAGATTTTAACCTTGTACAATATTTTATTGCAAACAGATTTTCAATAAAAGAACAGAAAAGATACAATGGAAAATGCACACGTTACACATAAATTTTTCACCTGGAAACCCAAACCGAGAAAACCAACATATTTTATATTCATTCATTGTGATACATTGTTTACAATACAATATACATATAGGAGCCAGTGACATCCAAAACCCTAACCCAATCACCTAGATTAGTCAACAACGTTAATTCATTAACTGGAAATAGAAAACCGTCAACAAAAACCATGTGCCAAAAAACTGCCCAACAATGGACACAAAAATCGAAGTGACATGAAAAACGAGGCAAAAAATGTGACACGTTTACCGAGAAAAAAAATTTGCAAAGCCCCCTCGCGCGCCCACCGCAACGTAGCAGACACTAAACTTAGTCGTGCAAAGAATATAACACGTACCCAACATTCTCCCACTTGTTGTTTTCTTTGAATACATGGGGTTACAGGGTTACATAGTCAACAATATAGGGCAACAATGCCCATGGATCCTCTACACCAAGAGAACTTCTCAGTGCTCACGGATTTTGTTAATGAATCTACAACATTATTCAAAGTGTCCACCTTCATCAGTGACACTTGTCTCTCGAAAAGTGATATTGAATATCAATATGCTTTGTCTTTGAATGATAAGTCGGGTTCTCCGCTAGAAAAATTGCACTTTGACTGTCACAATCTATCCTTACATCTTGTTTTACCAACGCAATACCTGAACACAATCTTTGCAACCATATTGTTTCCTTACTTCCATGAGTGGATCCCATGTATTCAACTTATGTAGTTGAAAGTGCCACTACAAACTGTCTTTTTCTCATCCAACGGATTGATCCTCTAAATAGGTTAAACACACACCCGCTTGTAGATCTCCTACGATTCAGATCTCCAGCCCAGTCTGCATCCACAAAGAAATGTATATCCAACACTCTATCCAATATTGGTCTTCCTTGGTAGCACAATCCATAGCTAGCAGTGTCACACAAATACTTGAAAACCCTTTTTATTGTTGTCCAATGCTCCTTCCCTGGTTTTGACATATACCTGCTCAAAACTCCCACTGCATGTGCAATGTTCAGTCTAGTACAAATCATTGCATACATAAAACTACCAACTGCACTTGCATATGGAACACGGGATATGTCCTCTCCTCTTCCTATGTCTTGGGACACTGATCAACAGATAACTTTACACCAACAGGAATAGGGACCTTGACCGATTTACATCCCTGCATATTAAACCTCTGTAATATTCTCTCGACATATTTTCTTTTATTTAACCGGAGTTTCCTCTTTTTCCGATCTCTTTTAATTTCCATGCCCAAAATGAAATTTGCAGCACCGAGATCCTTCATTTCAAATTTAGAGGACAACTGAGTTTTTACATCATGGATAATCTCCTTGTTGTTACCTATCAACAACATGTCATCCACATACAAGACCAAATAAATCAAATGATCACCAATTAATTTAAAATACACACAGTGATCCTCTTTGCTTCTTGTGAAGCCAAGTCCCAGCATATAAGTATCAATTTTTTTATACCACATTCTTGGTGA
This sequence comes from Picea glauca, assembly GCA_000966675.3. Lineage (NCBI taxonomy): Eukaryota > Viridiplantae > Streptophyta > Pinopsida > Pinales > Pinaceae > Picea > Picea glauca. Next base: position 20,722 of record JZKD02S0136619.1, read on the forward strand.
TTGTTTTAAACCATACATGGACTTTTTCAACTTGCATACCAGCTCCTTCTTTCCCTTCACAACAAAGTCTTTTGGCTGCTTCATATAGATTTCTTCTTCCAGATCCCCATGTAGGAATGTTGTCTTCACATCTATTTTTTCTACCTCAAAATCAAATGCAGCAACAACATATAACATAAATCTTATAGAAGTTAACTTGACAATAGGAGAAAAAATCTCACCAAAATCAATTCCCTCGACTTGGGAATAACCCTTTGCTACTAATCGAGCTTTGTATTTCTCCACTTTTCCTTCTGTGTTCAACTTCTTTTTAAATACCCATTTGTTGCCAATGGGATTTCTTCCAGTTGGAAACTCCACTAGATCCTAAGCCTCATTCTTATCCAAGGTTGCCATTTCTTCATCCATGGCCTTTTTCCAGAGTTTTCCATCCTCTGAATCCACTGCTTGCTTGACAGTTCTAGGATCATCATCAGTAATAGACAAAGCAAAATTTGACCAAAAATCAGATGGAGTATACCTTTCTGGTAGTCTTCTTTCTCCAACTGATCTCCTCAATAGTGGAGTATGAGGATATTCTTCTTCGGATTCATGTTCTTCTATAGAGTTTGATTCGTCATCCTTTAAATCAAATTCTATTCTCTTTGGTTCTTCCTTACTTGGTAGGACTTCATGTTTAACAAAATCCTTCATTTCTCTAAATACCACATCTTGGCTATACACAACCTTCTTAGTTTTGGGTTCCAAAGCTTATAACCTTTGAGACCATCTTTATAGCCAATAAGGATACACTTTTTAGCCTTCTTATCTAGCTTACTCTTGTTTTCCTTTGGAACATGAACATAGGCCTCACAACCAAATACCTTCAGATGTGTGAGAGAAGGTTTCTTACCAGCCCATACCTCTTGTGGAGTCTTGTCATCTAGCGCTGATGAGGGTGATCTGTCGACCAGGTAACATGCAGTACCCACTTCCCCCTGCCTAGAATTCTTGCCCTAACCCGACACCACTGAGCATGCACCTTGCTTTTTCCATCAGCGTCATGTTCATCCTTTCTACAACTCCATTATGTTGAGGTGTATATGGAGTAGTCTTATGCCTTTCTATACTACACTTCTTACATAATTCTTCAAATTCATTCCCATAGAACACTATGCCATTATTTGTCCTCGACACCTTAATTCTTTTCTCTGTTTGATTCTCAACCAGATCCTTAAACTCTTTAAACTTGTCAAACACTTCATATTTCTTCCTAAGGAAGTATATCCAAGTATTCCTCGAGAAGTCATCTATAAATGAGACATAGTACACATATTTTCCCAATGATGGAACCAACACGGGTCCAAAGACATCACTGTGAACTAGTTGTAAAATTCATTATGCCCTCATTGCACTAGAGGAGAATCTTACCCGATTCTGCTTCCCATGTACATAATGTTCACAGAAATCAAAATACAGAAAGCAATTACACATTCCTTCAACCATACCTTTACCGTGTAGTATTCAAAGACCCTTCTCTCTGATATGCCCTAGTCTTTTATGTCACAACAAAACCTTTTCTCTAGAGACTGTAGGAGTTCTTTCTTCTTCAACTCCAATATCAGAAACAATGGAACTATTACACCCATCACTGATAGTGCTTCCTTGCAGTTTATACAGAGTTCCAAACCGAACTCGCTTCAACAGAACCATTTCTCCTCGAACCATCCTAGAGGTTTCATTTTCAAATATTGTTTTTACCCCTGCATCGTCCATTTTGCTTACAAAATTCAAATTTTTGGTCAATCCTGGGATGTGCAGAACACCATGTAGTGTTCTAATCCTTCCATTTATGAGCCTCAAGTTGACTTTTCCTTGACCTACGATTCTAGTTGTCGAGTCATCACCTAGGAAAACATTACCTCCATCATACTTTTCATATTCACATAACCACTCCCTGTGGGAAGTCATATGAAAGGATGCACTTAAGTCAACTAACCATGCCTCATGATCTGCATGTGCGCTTGAAGAAGCCAAGTACACATCCCCTCCTTCTTCCTTAGATGTCTTTTCTTTTGTAGAAGGAGATTCTTCAAATCCCTTCTTTTTCTCAACTTTGGATCTACATTGCTTCTTGTAGTGCCCTACTTCTCCACATCTCCAGCATACCTTTACAAACTTTCTGGGAGACTTAGATCTTCCCTTAGACTTAGATCTCCCACTTGAGGACTTAGATCTATTTCTTTCCTGGGAGCGTCCTCTTGCAAATAATGCATCTGTGCTCTGTCCTTCCATGTTCTTTCGTCTCATCTCCTCTGACAACAAGGATGAGCCCACTTCATCAAACTCCAAGGCAGTTGTATTACTACCTATGGCCACAACCAGACTATCCCACGAGTCTAGTAAAGAGAAAAATAAATTAATACACTTATCTTCATCTGATATTTTAATATCAACAGATACTAATTGACTTACTACATTATTGAAGCCATTCAAATGATCTTCCATCGAGTCTCCATCTCTCATCCTCAGGTTATACAACTTGTTTCTTAGGAATAATTTATTTACTAAGGACCTAGACTGATACAACTTCCCCAACTTATCCCATAAATATTTGGTTGTAGCTTCCTTTGACACATTCAATAATATTGAATCTGAGAGACACAGTCGGATTGTGCTCTTCACCTTCCGAACCAACTTTTTCCAGTCATCTGTTGAAGTTCCTATAGGTGCAGTACCTGGATCCATTTTGATCCACTGATCTCTATCCACCAACAGATATTCCATCTTGAGCTTCCACAGCTCAAAACTTTTCCCATTAAACTTCTCGATCTCCATTTTCGAACTTCTCGCCATTTCTTTTCACCTGAAAAAATCAATACCATAGATCTCCTACTATAACAAGGTTGATCACAGTCCTGAGCCAAACCCTTGACCACAAAGGCATCCCCCTGAAGCCAACAAAGATCTGATACCAAATGTAGATTTTAACCTTGTACAATATTTTACTGTAAACAGATTTTCAAGAAAAGAACAAAAAATATACAATGGAAAATACACACATTACATAGAGATTTTTCCCCTGGAAACCCAACCCGAGAAAACCAACATATTCTATATTCATTCATTGTGATACATTGTTTACAATACAATATACATATAGGAGCCAACGACATCCAAAAACCTAACCCAATGACCTGGATTAGTCAACAAC
>JZKD02S0136630.1:0-23914 GCA_000966675.3 Picea glauca
ATTTATTTATAAATGTATTTACATGTGTATGTGTGTGTTTTTTCTTACATGTGTGCAATATGCCAATCTAATACTTGATTAGCTAGAGTATTTTTCATTTGATTCAATCTCCTAAGAACATGGAAATACGTAATGTAATCAAAACAACATTCTAAGAGACATACCCTATGGAATTGTCGATGTAGAGTAGGATCATAAACGTGATAAACCACATTTAACTGGGACACAACCAATTGTGCATCTAAGTAGACTCGGAGGTAAGAGTTACCATCCGACAAGGCGTCACGAAGTAACTCTATTACTGCATTGTATTCGGTGACATTGTTTGTGGCATCACTAGACAGATACCTCTAGAAGATAGCAATTGGCCTTGAGGTGTGAAGATCAACCAAGCTGCGGAAGCAAGCCTCTAAGTGTGTCGGCTAGCGTCGTCCGCAAACCCAACAAACACCTCTGATTCACTTGACATCTGCCACAGTGAAAAATATGACATCAAAACGACACGTCCATAAAACAAAAAGGACTAAAGAAAATTGTATAAGAACTATACATATATACAAGAAGTCACCCAAGGTGACCCGCCTATGAGTAATACTTCCTGAGATAGAGCCCATTTCTAGGCTCTGCTAAAGCGTTCCCTTCAAAATCAACCAGATGATAAGCACCCTTATTTAATACCTCATTCACGATGAAAGGTCTGAACCACATGGGTTTGAACTTGCCTGCCTCCAGGGGATCCTTATCTTGGTCATAAACTAAGACAAGGTCACCTTCGGAGAAAATCTGAGGACAAACGGATCGATCATACTGACACTTGACTCTTTGCTTGTGAGCCTCGTTATCCAAGGCTGCATCACGTTGTTGCTCATTGATCTGCTCGAGATATAATAAGCATTCCTCAAGCGGTGAAGTGTCTAGTAATAATTGTATTTCCAACTTAAGATATGGGATCTGGTATTATATAGGCAATACTTATTCCAACCCGTAAACGAGTTGAAAAGGTGAGAACCTGGTGGCAGTCTTTACAGATGTTTGGTAGGCCCACAATGTCGAGTACAACATCAAATGCCAATTTGACTTGGCTTAATTGATCGTTCGTTGTAGAATGGTCTTGAGAGACTTATTCACAGCTTCCACTTGACCATTCGCTTGTGGGTAATAAGGTGATCAGTGTTCTTTCCCCAACCCTAGATTTGACGTTAACTTTGACATCATTTTGTTTTGAACGCGATTGCCATGGTTAGTGACAATCTCCTTCGAGATGTTGAACCTTGCTATTATCTGATTAAACAAGAAGAGAGTTGTTGTCTCGCAATCATCTTTGAACGTTGGCATAGCTTCGACCCACTTTGTAAAGTAGTCTACTGCTACAATGATATAACGATGCCCCCTGGCTGAAGCGGGTTGGCATGTGGTTTAATCAATCCCCCACTTAGTGAAGGGGACAACTATAATGACAGGAAACATACGAGTGGGGTGTGCCCTCATCTTCCGAGAGAATATCGAACACGGGTGGCACTTCTTGACTGATTCAACACAATATTTGATTAACGTCGGCCAATAGTAATTGGCTCATAGAATATTTTGGGTTGTTTCCAACCCAGACAAATGAACACCACATGCTCCAGTGTGGCAGTCGTTAAGCACAAGTTATGCTTCTTCATGAGTGAGGCACCGACGAAGGATGCAATCTACACCCCGACGATACAAAGTGTCCTCGAGTATGAGATAGTTTTTTTTCTGATGGCATATACATAGATGCTCATCACGAGAAGCAGAGGTGGGGAAATTCAAAGTCTGGAGATAGACTAGTATATCTCCATACCAGGGGTCTGAATATGAAATCAGAAAAAGATTTCCCTTAATCGGTGATTCTTCAGGCGTAACATCACCTGACTCGACCGAAAGTTCTGAGATAAGTTCTGAAAAGACCATCGAATTTTTAGATTTCACGGAAATAAAATCTAAGTCAAATTTCTGGAGGATAACAATCCATCTACTGATCTTTCCGCTGATTACACGTTGTGTTAACACATATTGGAATGGATTCACAACAGCAATGATAGTGGTCTTGTGAAACAGGATATAGTGACAGAACCACTGGACGGCATGTATTGTTGCCAACGCAAGTTTCTCAACATGGGAGTAGTTGATTTATGGTCCAAACAGGCCTTGGCTCATCTAATAAATCACATGTTCTTCAAGTAGATCATCCTCTTGAACCAAGACCATACCAATGGTCGACTTTGTCGTGGCCAAATACAATAAGAAATATTTATTATAATTGGGTGGCCGAAGTAGAGAGGCAAACGTGAGGGCACATTTTAGCGCTTCCAATGAGTGTTGAGTGGCTTCATCCCAAAGGAAAGGGACACCCTTCTTCAGTAAACGCATAAACCCTTTAGTGATCTCAGCATAGTTTGCAATAAAACGCTAAAGAAAATTGGCTTTTCCCTTTAAACTTTGAAGCTAAGGGATTGTGCAAGGGGGAGGCAATTGAAATATCGCCTTAACCTTTAGAGGATCGACCATGATCCCTGTTGTCAAAACGATAAACCTAAAAGATGACCCAATGTCACGCAAAAACTGCATTTGTTTGGGTTCAAGTGAATCTGATAGTAGCGACATCGCTCAAAGATAAGTCGAAGGTGTGTGGGATGATCATCTCTCTTCCGAGATCGTGATGTTAAATCATCGAGATAAGCCTCGACTATGTGTTTGATATCGTGGACAGAGAAATACATGGCTCATTGAAAGGTGGCTCCATCATTTTTAAGGCCAAAAGGCATCTTCCAATAAGCAAATGTACCCCATGGACAGATAAAAGTTTTTTTATGTTGGTCCTCAGGCTTAATCTGTATCTGATTGTATCCCAAAAAGCCATCCATGAAAGAGAAGACTTCACAACCTGCATATTCATCGACAATTTGGTCAATGAATGGGGTGGGGAAATTGTCCTTTCGACAAGCCTTATTCAAATCACGGAAGTTCGTACATACGCGAATCATTCCCTGTTTTTTGTTGACCGGAATGGGATTTGACACCCATTGAGTCAATTGGACAGGGTAGATGAAACAATATTTGAGTAGTTTCTCTACTTCAGCCTTGATAGCTGCTACTTTTCAAGGATTAACCAGACGAAGCTTCTATCGAGCTGGCTTGGTGTCAGGGTAAGTCGATATTTCATGTTCAACAATTCTTGGATCAATGCCTGGAATTTCCTCGTAAGACCAGGAAAAAACGTCATGGAATTATTTAAATAAATTTGTATAGATTTGAATCTCCTCGGGGGAGCAGTCTGCTAAACCGACAATGCCATCGGCATGTGGTCCAGACTTCTGTCTAGTCTTGTCAAGTATAGACCTTTGTGCATCTGGAAAAATTTCGTAAAGTAAACCAGATTGAGAGTAAATCAACTCTAGTTGTTGAGCTCTCATTATCGCTTCTTCTTCTTAAAAGACCCTCGATGTTGCTACGTCTTTGGATAACTAAGGGACCAAAGACTTAATGAATTACTCCAACAGGAAATCTGATGGGATTGGTACCTTAATCAAACTCTTCTGGCATATCCATTCTCGAATTTGATCAGAGATATGGTCTGCCTTTGTCTTCTCAAAGTTGGCCAGCAATTTGGTGTCGACATCGTATCTCACAGGTAATTGAAAATGGTTTAAGAAAACTATTTTCAATTCGCCAAAAGTAGAGTATCTTAAGTGGTTGAGCTCGATGTACCATTTCACGGCACTCCCAATGAGAGTGCATTGAAACAAACACAATTGTATGGAGTTGTCTTTCATTGAGTTGGACGAGCACCATAGGTGAAAGGTAGTCACATGATCACCTAGATCTTCATTAGGTTTTCCTTCAAACTTTGGAATTTCCGAGGGTAACTTGGTCGGCATAGGAGGCCAACTTGGATCATGATAGATTATGTCATTTAGTAACCTTAACAAGTCTGGAAAATGCAAAGTTGCCAGAAACGGTAGCTTAGGTTGTTGAATATGTACAGGAGGATAGGAGCATGGATTTTGGATGGCACCAGGTTGCCAGGAAAAGTTAGGTTGTTGGCCTGGGTTTGGGTAAGAACCATGGCCTAGGCTAGCATTCATATACTGCACTTGTTGAGACATCATCGACTGACTCCCGTAATAGGATGTTGACGGTTGGGAAGGGATTGCTCCCAACATTGTGTTCCAAAGGTTCTGGAAAGGCTTTCCCCCTACTGATCTGACGGGCATAGGTAATGAGCCTTACCCAGGGTTCCATTGGCCATGGAAGGGGTTGCCCCCGATCGACATCCCTAGCAAGGGAACTGATCCTTGCCACAGATTCCAAGGTCCTTGAGAAGTGTGTGCCCACTGTGTAGGAATTGTACCCTGTGTAGGATTTTGTGATCCAAAACCAGGGTTTCCCCCGGCTAAGATGGCAGCTGACGAGAATGCGTTGTTACCAAATGCATTGAACAAAAATAACAGAAAAGAACCCATCGGTGTGGTACTAGAAGAAGTTCCTTGACTACCTGCTTCGAACAAGTTGTAGTTCATGTTCGGTCAGGCAGGTTTTTGAGACGCATCGCCGAGCGAGGGGGACGACAAAAGTATATGACCCATGTCATAAGGGAAAGCATTATAGGGGGCTGAGGTGCCCCCCATGGACCCTTGAAGAGGAGTGTTTGAGCTCCCTTCCCCTAGAACCATGGTCTATAGGGTGGAGTAGGTGAGGAATGAGTTTGTATCAAAACCAAGCATCTCGTATGAAAATGGAGGGTCTGTCACACTCTACTTGAAAGGTGCAGTGGTCGTTGCCATAGACAGAATCGGACCACTACCCAAGGTAGAGGTGGTCGAGACCATAGTGGCCTAGACCTATGAAGGTGAGTTAGGAGGTGGAACGCCCCCAGTAGTGGCAGTCATAGAGGAAGTATGAGGACTCCTTGACAAAGCAGCAGCATTTGCTTCCATCATTTCTTGTAGGACTATCTGACGCTCGTGATGCATTACCCTTGGAGGGGAAAGTTGTATCGAAAGTGGCACTGGCTAGTCAATGATCAGAGGGTTGTATGGATTGAGAACTTCCACTCCAAGTTCATAAATAGTCGGTTCCTCCGGATACAAGTGTTATCCTCTAAGAGTTGGCTCAGGTACAATTACATGTGGCATGGTCACCTCAAATGGCCCTTCCTAGTCAAGTCTTCGCCTTCAAGGTGGCGGTGGCAGTGGTGGCTCCAAGTTAACCAGTGACAGGCCCAAAATCCTTTGCGACCGTTGGAGCTATTGATCTTCCACTGTGATAAAATCAACGACACACTAAGGCTTTTCTAACATTGAAGACTAAAACACACACTAGAAAAGTTCCTACTAGATATAACAAGCAAACCACAGTAACTAGTTGGAAAAACAGTTACACCAGCCAACACTAGAGCAACTTATCGGTGCAAGTGAAACTCAAATACGAAAGCACCCTCCAGGTATACTCTCCAAAGCGTGGCCCGATGTATGTCCTATGTACTGTGGTATACCCCCACAGTCACCTGTGTAAGTCCCTAAAAAAAAGGCAACTAGGTTGCCAACTCGTGAACAATTACCAGGCGGGTATAGTCGACAGCCAGATGGACCACAATGAGTAGAGTATCAAGCCTGAAACCTATTGAGGGTATCGAAAGCAAGTGCTCTGGAAGAAGAATGAGGACCTCGAACAGATTCGAGACCCACGAAGCTCTGTGGAAAATGTGATCAACGGAATCCCAAGATAAGTCCTCTATATGTGTTCCCCACTACGCTTGGTCCAGCTTTGGAGTAGTTATCTCTACTACCTTTCCGCACGTGACCTCGTGTTTAACCCATGTGTTAGAAGGGGGTCTCAGAGAATTTCCATGTTACTAGACTTCTACACTCCCTAGCACAGACTCCTATGTTTGCTTTGTAGCCTTGAAGAGTTTCCTTTCCAACCTAAATCAAGGTTGTAGCCTAGTTTAGTTAATGGACCCTACAAACATAAAGTATGCTTAATTTTAATTAATCATTAATTTTAAGTGGTTTATCTTAAGTCAAAAGAACGGAAATGAAACTGTTGGTGTTTGTAAAGAGACATAAGAGAAGAACAAATGTTGGAAACAAAATTACTTATTTTTCAAAAAGATTTGCAAATTGAAAACTCTTTAACCAACTTTTCTAACTAACTTTCTTTCCAAGATATTTTAAAAGAAAAAACCTAAAACTGAATTTCGCTCGACTACAAGCTACTTAAAGTCCTAAGTATTCAGTAAAGAACTTGAGAAAGCACTCTTCTTCCTGATAAACAAAGACAACTAACCTAACTACTTAACCAAACAAGAAAATGAAATATTTTTTTTTTATGCTTCAAAATAAGAAACTTGAAAATGAATTCTTTTTTTTTCTTCTAAAGCAAGTAAAAGGGAAAATTGCGGACAAGAAAATACCAAAGAAATTGACTTCTAGTCTACTATGGATCGCAGGGAGTCACTTAAGGAACCACAAAGGCTAAAACAGAAAAGACTCACAGACTCATCCAAAACCCTTTCAACGAAAAACACAAGTAATCTTGAAAGATAATGAAACTGATGTCAAACCTAGACTTAAATACTCTAACTACAAATACCAATACTAAATCAAGAAACCCCTGAGAAATCAGACTACAATCAAGGAAGAGGATGACTGCATCTTCTTAAGAAAAAGGCTTCCTGGCACAAGCAAGCTACTAACACTCAAGAAGCCTATGTATGTACGTGGGTTATCCAAAGGTAGGGTGCGTATGTACGCGTGCAGACCCACTGTAGGCTACGTACACCTCTGTAACTTCTCAAAAAGAGAAAACTAACAACCAAGCTGACCAGGCAGGGAGTACTAGTATGGAAGACCAGAAACTCTTGAAGACTCAACAACTTACATAGAACTCAAAGAGGTAATTAAACCAATCGAAACACCCAAAAACATCCCCTAAAAACCCTAGAGGCTTCCCCAGTACGGTCGCCAATTCTGCTATAGTGGGAAAACCTCCCTATGGACTACACTAGGGTTCAATCGTGTAGGAAGAGCTAATTGTTTAAAGTTTCCTACTTTTAACAACTATCCCAACAATACCCCACATTCATGCATAAAATACAAAGTATAAGGATCTGGTAGTCTTACCTTAAACTATGCGTCCAGTGTTGATCCTTTTGCATTCGGTCACTCCTCGACTGCAAGTCTCATCCCAAGGTTGACCTGCATTCATCAACATACCAACAAGAAACTACAAACCTGCATATTATATATGAATTAGTGGGTTAGATGTCATAACAAAAATGTAAATCAAACATCAAGATTGAACACATCATATCGTGAGACATAAAAAGTACTTCTTTATATTAATCTCACAAAGTCACTTACAAAATGAGATCGGTGACTGCTCCTTGAACCNTAAATCATCGAGATAAGCCTCGACTATGTGTTTGATATCGTGGACAGAGAAATACATGGCTCATTGAAAGGTGGCTCCATCATTTTTAAGGCCAAAAGGCATCTTCCAATAAGCAAATGTACCCCATGGACAGATAAAAGTTTTTTTATGTTGGTCCTCAGGCTTAATCTGTATCTGATTGTATCCCAAAAAGCCATCCATGAAAGAGAAGACTTCACAACCTGCATATTCATCGACAATTTGGTCAATGAATGGGGTGGGGAAATTGTCCTTTCGACAAGCCTTATTCAAATCACGGAAGTTCGTACATACGCGAATCATTCCCTGTTTTTTGTTGACCGGAATGGGATTTGACACCCATTGAGTCAATTGGACAGGGTAGATGAAACAATATTTGAGTAGTTTCTCTACTTCAGCCTTGATAGCTGCTACTTTTCAAGGATTAACCAGACGAAGCTTCTATCGAGCTGGCTTGGTGTCAGGGTAAGTCGATATTTCATGTTCAACAATTCTTGGATCAATGCCTGGAATTTCCTCGTAAGACCAGGAAAAAACGTCATGGAATTATTTAAATAAATTTGTATAGATTTGAATCTCCTCGGGGGAGCAGTCTGCTAAACCGACAATGCCATCGGCATGTGGTCCAGACTTCTGTCTAGTCTTGTCAAGTATAGACCTTTGTGCATCTGGAAAAATTTCGTAAAGTAAACCAGATTGAGAGTAAATCAACTCTAGTTGTTGAGCTCTCATTATCGCTTCTTCTTCTTAAAAGACCCTCGATGTTGCTACGTCTTTGGATAACTAAGGGACCAAAGACTTAATGAATTACTCCAACAGGAAATCTGATGGGATTGGTACCTTAATCAAACTCTTCTGGCATATCCATTCTCGAATTTGATCAGAGATATGGTCTGCCTTTGTCTTCTCAAAGTTGGCCAGCAATTTGGTGTCGACATCGTATCTCACAGGTAATTGAAAATGGTTTAAGAAAACTATTTTCAATTCGCCAAAAGTAGAGTATCTTAAGTGGTTGAGCTCGATGTACCATTTCACGGCACTCCCAATGAGAGTGCATTGAAACAAACACAACTGTACGGAGTTGTCTTTCATTGAGTTGGGCGAGCACCATAGGTGAAAGGTAGTCACATCACCTAGATCTTCATTAGGTTTTCCTTCGAACTTTGGAATTTCCGAGGCTAACTTGGTCGGCATAGGAGGCCAACGTGGATCATGATAGATTATGTCATTTAGTAATCTTAACAAGTCTGGAAAATGCAAAGTTGCCAGAAACGGTAGCTTAGGTTGTTGAATATGTACAAGAGGATAGGAGCATGGATTTTGGATGGCACCAGGTTGCCAGGAAAAGTGAGGTTGTTGGCTTGGGTTTTGGTAAGAACCATGGCCTAGGCTAGCATTCAGATACTGCACTTGTTGAGACATCATCGACTGACTCTCGTAATAGGATGTTGACAGTTGGGAAGGGATTTCTCCCAACATTGTGTTCCAAAGGTTCTGGAAAGGCTTTCCCCCTACTGATCCGACGGGCATAGGTAATGAGCCTTACCCAGGGTTCCATTGGCCATGGAAGGGGTTGCCCCCGATCGACATCCCTAGCAAGGGAATTGATCCTTGCCACAGATTCCAAGGTCCTTGAGAAGTGTGTGCCCACTGTGTAGGAATTGTACCCTGCGTAGGATTTTGTGATCCAAAACCAGGGTTTCCCCCGGCTAAGATGGCAGCTGACGAGAATGCGTTGTTACCAAATGCATTGAACAAAAATAACAGAAAAGAACCCATCGGTGTGGTAATAGAAGAAGTTCCTTGACTACCTGCTTCGAACGAGTTGTAGTTCATGTTCGGTCAGGCAGGTTTTTGAGACGCACCGCCGAGTGAGGGGGACGACAAAAGTATATGACCCATGTCATAAGGGAAAGCATTATAGGGGGCTGAGGTGCCCCCCATGGACCCTTGAAAAGGAGTGTTTGAGCTCCCTTCCCCTAGAACCATGGTCTATAGGGTGGAGTAGGTGAGGACTGAGTTTGTATCAAAACCAAGCATCTCGTATGAAAATGGAGGGTCTGTCACACTCTGCTTGAAAGGTGCAGTGGTCGCTGCCATAGACAGAATCGAACCACTACCCAAGGTAGAGGTGGTCGAGACCATAGTGGCCCAGACCTATGAAGGTGAGTTAGGAGGTGGAACGCCCCCAATAGTGGCAGTCATAGAGGAAGTATGAGGACTCCTTGACGAAGCAGCAACAATTGCTTCCATCATTTCTTGTAGGACTATCTGACGCTCGTGATGCATTACCCTTGGAGGGGAAAGTTGTATCGAAAGTGGCACTGGCTAGTTAATGATCAGAGGGTTGTACGGACTGAGAACTTCCACTCCAAGTTCATAAATAGTCGGTTCCTCCGGATACAAGTGTTATCCTCTAAGAGTTGGCTCAGGTACAATTACATGTGGCATGGTCGCCTCAAATGGCCCTTCCTAGTCAAGTCTTCGCCTTCAAGGTGGCGGTGGCGGTGGTGGCCCCAAGTTAACCAGTGACAGACCCAAAATCCTTTGCGACCGGTGGAGCTATTGATCTTCCACTGTGATAAAATCAACGACACACTAAGGATTTTCTAACATTGAAGACTAAAACACACACTAGAAAAGTTCCTACTAGATATAACAAGCAAACCACAGTAACTAGTTGGAAAAACAGTTACACCAGCCAACACTAGAGAAACTTATCGGTGCAAGTGAAACTCAAATACGAAAGCACCCTCCAGGTATACTCTCCAAAGTGTGGCCCGATGTATGTCCTAGGTACTGCGGTATACCCCCACAGTCACCTGTGTAAGTCCCTAAAAAAAAGGCAACTAGGTTGCCAAATCGTGAACAATTACCAGGCGGGTACAGTCGACAGCCAGATGGACCACAATGNAGGATTTTGTGATCCAAAACCAGGGTTTCCCCCGGCTAAGATGGCAGCTGACGAGAATGCGTTGTTACCAAATGCATTGAACAAAAATAACAGAAAAGAACCCATCGGTGTGGTACTAGAAGAAGTTCCTTGACTACCTGCTTCGAACAAGTTGTAGTTCATGTTCGGTCAGGCAGGTTTTTGAGACGCATCGCCGAGCGAGGGGGACGACAAAAGTATATGACCCATGTCATAAGGGAAAGCATTATAGGGGGCTGAGGTGCCCCCCATGGACCCTTGAAGAGGAGTGTTTGAGCTCCCTTCCCCTAGAACCATGGTCTATAGGGTGGAGTAGGTGAGGAATGAGTTTGTATCAAAACCAAGCATCTCGTATGAAAATGGAGGGTCTGTCACACTCTACTTGAAAGGTGCAGTGGTCGTTGCCATAGACAGAATCGGACCACTACCCAAGGTAGAGGTGGTCGAGACCATAGTGGCCTAGACCTATGAAGGTGAGTTAGGAGGTGGAACGCCCCCAGTAGTGGCAGTCATAGAGGAAGTATGAGGACTCCTTGACAAAGCAGCAGCATTTGCTTCCATCATTTCTTGTAGGACTATCTGACGCTCGTGATGCATTACCCTTGGAGGGGAAAGTTGTATCGAAAGTGGCACTGGCTAGTCAATGATCAGAGGGTTGTATGGATTGAGAACTTCCACTCCAAGTTCATAAATAGTCGGTTCCTCCGGATACAAGTGTTATCCTCTAAGAGTTGGCTCAGGTACAATTACATGTGGCATGGTCACCTCAAATGGCCCTTCCTAGTCAAGTCTTCGCCTTCAAGGTGGCGGTGGCAGTGGTGGCTCCAAGTTAACCAGTGACAGGCCCAAAATCCTTTGCGACCGTTGGAGCTATTGATCTTCCACTGTGATAAAATCAACGACACACTAAGGCTTTTCTAACATTGAAGACTAAAACACACACTAGAAAAGTTCCTACTAGATATAACAAGCAAACCACAGTAACTAGTTGGAAAAACAGTTACACCAGCCAACACTAGAGCAACTTATCGGTGCAAGTGAAACTCAAATACGAAAGCACCCTCCAGGTATACTCTCCAAAGCGTGGCCCGATGTATGTCCTATGTACTGTGGTATACCCCCACAGTCACCTGTGTAAGTCCCTAAAAAAAAGGCAACTAGGTTGCCAACTCGTGAACAATTACCAGGCGGGTATAGTCGACAGCCAGATGGACCACAATGAGTAGAGTATCAAGCCTGAAACCTATTGAGGGTATCGAAAGCAAGTGCTCTGGAAGAAGAATGAGGACCTCGAACAGATTCGAGACCCACGAAGCTCTGTGGAAAATGTGATCAACGGAATCCCAAGATAAGTCCTCTATATGTGTTCCCCACTACGCTTGGTCCAGCTTTGGAGTAGTTATCTCTACTACCTTTCCGCACGTGACCTCGTGTTTAACCCATGTGTTAGAAGGGGGTCTCAGAGAATTTCCATGTTACTAGACTTCTACACTCCCTAGCACAGACTCCTATGTTTGCTTTGTAGCCTTGAAGAGTTTCCTTTCCAACCTAAATCAAGGTTGTAGCCTAGTTTAGTTAATGGACCCTACAAACATAAAGTATGCTTAATTTTAATTAATCATTAATTTTAAGTGGTTTATCTTAAGTCAAAAGAACGGAAATGAAACTGTTGGTGTTTGTAAAGAGACATAAGAGAAGAACAAATGTTGGAAACAAAATTACTTATTTTTCAAAAAGATTTGCAAATTGAAAACTCTTTAACCAACTTTTCTAACTAACTTTCTTTCCAAGATATTTTAAAAGAAAAAACCTAAAACTGAATTTCGCTCGACTACAAGCTACTTAAAGTCCTAAGTATTCAGTAAAGAACTTGAGAAAGCACTCTTCTTCCTGATAAACAAAGACAACTAACCTAACTACTTAACCAAACAAGAAAATGAAATATTTTTTTTTTATGCTTCAAAATAAGAAACTTGAAAATGAATTCTTTTTTTTTCTTCTAAAGCAAGTAAAAGGGAAAATTGCGGACAAGAAAATACCAAAGAAATTGACTTCTAGTCTACTATGGATCGCAGGGAGTCACTTAAGGAACCACAAAGGCTAAAACAGAAAAGACTCACAGACTCATCCAAAACCCTTTCAACGAAAAACACAAGTAATCTTGAAAGATAATGAAACTGATGTCAAACCTAGACTTAAATACTCTAACTACAAATACCAATACTAAATCAAGAAACCCCTGAGAAATCAGACTACAATCAAGGAAGAGGATGACTGCATCTTCTTAAGAAAAAGGCTTCCTGGCACAAGCAAGCTACTAACACTCAAGAAGCCTATGTATGTACGTGGGTTATCCAAAGGTAGGGTGCGTATGTACGCGTGCAGACCCACTGTAGGCTACGTACACCTCTGTAACTTCTCAAAAAGAGAAAACTAACAACCAAGCTGACCAGGCAGGGAGTACTAGTATGGAAGACCAGAAACTCTTGAAGACTCAACAACTTACATAGAACTCAAAGAGGTAATTAAACCAATCGAAACACCCAAAAACATCCCCTAAAAACCCTAGAGGCTTCCCCAGTACGGTCGCCAATTCTGCTATAGTGGGAAAACCTCCCTATGGACTACACTAGGGTTCAATCGTGTAGGAAGAGCTAATTGTTTAAAGTTTCCTACTTTTAACAACTATCCCAACAATACCCCACATTCATGCATAAAATACAAAGTATAAGGATCTGGTAGTCTTACCTTAAACTATGCGTCCAGTGTTGATCCTTTTGCATTCGGTCACTCCTCGACTGCAAGTCTCATCCCAAGGTTGACCTGCATTCATCAACATACCAACAAGAAACTACAAACCTGCATATTATATATGAATTAGTGGGTTAGATGTCATAACAAAAATGTAAATCAAACATCAAGATTGAACACATCATATCGTGAGACATAAAAAGTACTTCTTTATATTAATCTCACAAAGTCACTTACAAAATGAGATCGGTGACTGCTCCTTGAACCTGGTCCTAGGTTCCTCTTCACCAAGCTCCAACTGCTTCCATGTATCCATCTTCTCTCACACTTCTCTCTAGAGAATGGGCATAGGCTTATGAATGAGGAAAAAGGCAAGAATAGGGAATTCTAGCTCAAAACTCACAATGTGCCTGCAAATTCTTGGGGCAAGGGGGGAAAGTGAAATGGGCAGAGTTTCACTGTAGCTATGTTTCTCCTTGGAATTAGACTTCAACACCTCCTTTTATATGACAAAAGGATGGTTATTTGGTAGGGTGACAGGCTATAGGCGGTGGATTAATTGGGAAACTACCCAATAGTTTGTAATCTCAATGAGTCCCTTGCAAATTTTTATTTTTTACAACTTTTGTGGGTATAAACGGGTTGTAATGGTACAGCTAGCGTATGTACGTGGGAAATAGTGGTGCAGGGCGCGTACATCTTCAAAAATTGTGCTTTTAAGAAGAGTTGTTCAGTGTTGGCTTGGAAAAAATAGTAAGTAAGATGGCCTGATGCCAGGTGTGCATGTATGGTGCAATTTAGGGTTATAACACCAACATGCAAACTGAATTGTGTCCTTATACAACTGAAATCAAACCCACTTTCCAACTACTAACAGAAAACTGAAGCTGACAACATTCACATTGTAAACTCAAACTTAAATTGAAAAAGTCATCGATGCCAATTGATTACTGCTGAAAACTTAAAACTGAACTATGCACACATTTAAAACCATACTACTAGAATCCAAATTGAGTCAAATGCTTGCCCAACAAGCTTATTAGTACAACAGTCCTACTCTAATCAGTTGAGGCAACTGCTGAATTCAAGTGATCTCATATTTCTGATGTAACCAATCAAACAAATGGCTACTTGACTGGCCTTTGCTTTGATTTTCTCCAACATGAAAGAAAACCTTAAAAGATGGCAACTCAATATGAAATCTAAATCCACCTTCAAAGTTTATGAACTCTGCAAAATTCACTTTCCTTAATGATTCCAACAAAACTGCAAAAGAATATTCAAAAGCATGATACACTACCTTGTCTTGAAGGTTAGCAAAAATACAAGCATTCCCTTCGTTTACAGTTGCTAATTGTTCTATGTCATCCAACTCAAGATCCCTTTCAGAATGAAAGAAAACAATCTCTTAATTAGGCTTATCATGCATCAGGGGAAATAATGTTCAACAACACAAGTATTCCAACAGAGGATGAACACCTTCAGTAACCACTCACAAAACCAGATCAAATATCAACACACCGATGTTTTCACGTGGAAAAACCCCGACGGGGAAACATCCACAGCCCTAGCTAACGCAACCACTTGGAGCAGTTTATTAATGCAAAGAAAAAGATTACAGAGAGATTTTACAAGAGAGTTTCTCACAAACGATCATCGACAAATGACCCCCCATGCTCTTTAAATAGAGATCATGGACCAATCGGGTGTTAAGACACGGATCAATGGTCGTTAAGATCAAGCAGAGAATGAATCGTCGAATCACTCTATGTCGGGAACATATCGTGATCGTCATATTTCCTAACTACAAATGCATACTAATGCATACTAAATAAACACACTATAAAACACACTTTTACCTAACAACACAATAGACCAAGTAGATCTTAACTAACTCCTAAGTGTCTAAATATCCTAACATCCCCCCTTAACAACAACTTGGGATAGGATTGAAGGATTTACAATAGTGACACTATAGGAGAAGGAAGGAGGCATTAGAGCCTATCCCCCCTTAATGACAACTTCCTGAACTCTTAACATANAGGATTTTGTGATCCAAAACCAGGGTTTCCCCCGGCTAAGATGGCAGCTGACGAGAATGCGTTGTTACCAAATGCATTGAACAAAAATAACAGAAAAGAACCCATCGGTGTGGTACTAGAAGAAGTTCCTTGACTACCTGCTTCGAACAAGTTGTAGTTCATGTTCGGTCAGGCAGGTTTTTGAGACGCATCGCCGAGCGAGGGGGACGACAAAAGTATATGACCCATGTCATAAGGGAAAGCATTATAGGGGGCTGAGGTGCCCCCCATGGACCCTTGAAGAGGAGTGTTTGAGCTCCCTTCCCCTAGAACCATGGTCTATAGGGTGGAGTAGGTGAGGAATGAGTTTGTATCAAAACCAAGCATCTCGTATGAAAATGGAGGGTCTGTCACACTCTACTTGAAAGGTGCAGTGGTCGTTGCCATAGACAGAATCGGACCACTACCCAAGGTAGAGGTGGTCGAGACCATAGTGGCCTAGACCTATGAAGGTGAGTTAGGAGGTGGAACGCCCCCAGTAGTGGCAGTCATAGAGGAAGTATGAGGACTCCTTGACAAAGCAGCAGCATTTGCTTCCATCATTTCTTGTAGGACTATCTGACGCTCGTGATGCATTACCCTTGGAGGGGAAAGTTGTATCGAAAGTGGCACTGGCTAGTCAATGATCAGAGGGTTGTATGGATTGAGAACTTCCACTCCAAGTTCATAAATAGTCGGTTCCTCCGGATACAAGTGTTATCCTCTAAGAGTTGGCTCAGGTACAATTACATGTGGCATGGTCACCTCAAATGGCCCTTCCTAGTCAAGTCTTCGCCTTCAAGGTGGCGGTGGCAGTGGTGGCTCCAAGTTAACCAGTGACAGGCCCAAAATCCTTTGCGACCGTTGGAGCTATTGATCTTCCACTGTGATAAAATCAACGACACACTAAGGCTTTTCTAACATTGAAGACTAAAACACACACTAGAAAAGTTCCTACTAGATATAACAAGCAAACCACAGTAACTAGTTGGAAAAACAGTTACACCAGCCAACACTAGAGCAACTTATCGGTGCAAGTGAAACTCAAATACGAAAGCACCCTCCAGGTATACTCTCCAAAGCGTGGCCCGATGTATGTCCTATGTACTGTGGTATACCCCCACAGTCACCTGTGTAAGTCCCTAAAAAAAAGGCAACTAGGTTGCCAACTCGTGAACAATTACCAGGCGGGTATAGTCGACAGCCAGATGGACCACAATGAGTAGAGTATCAAGCCTGAAACCTATTGAGGGTATCGAAAGCAAGTGCTCTGGAAGAAGAATGAGGACCTCGAACAGATTCGAGACCCACGAAGCTCTGTGGAAAATGTGATCAACGGAATCCCAAGATAAGTCCTCTATATGTGTTCCCCACTACGCTTGGTCCAGCTTTGGAGTAGTTATCTCTACTACCTTTCCGCACGTGACCTCGTGTTTAACCCATGTGTTAGAAGGGGGTCTCAGAGAATTTCCATGTTACTAGACTTCTACACTCCCTAGCACAGACTCCTATGTTTGCTTTGTAGCCTTGAAGAGTTTCCTTTCCAACCTAAATCAAGGTTGTAGCCTAGTTTAGTTAATGGACCCTACAAACATAAAGTATGCTTAATTTTAATTAATCATTAATTTTAAGTGGTTTATCTTAAGTCAAAAGAACGGAAATGAAACTGTTGGTGTTTGTAAAGAGACATAAGAGAAGAACAAATGTTGGAAACAAAATTACTTATTTTTCAAAAAGATTTGCAAATTGAAAACTCTTTAACCAACTTTTCTAACTAACTTTCTTTCCAAGATATTTTAAAAGAAAAAACCTAAAACTGAATTTCGCTCGACTACAAGCTACTTAAAGTCCTAAGTATTCAGTAAAGAACTTGAGAAAGCACTCTTCTTCCTGATAAACAAAGACAACTAACCTAACTACTTAACCAAACAAGAAAATGAAATATTTTTTTTTTATGCTTCAAAATAAGAAACTTGAAAATGAATTCTTTTTTTTTCTTCTAAAGCAAGTAAAAGGGAAAATTGCGGACAAGAAAATACCAAAGAAATTGACTTCTAGTCTACTATGGATCGCAGGGAGTCACTTAAGGAACCACAAAGGCTAAAACAGAAAAGACTCACAGACTCATCCAAAACCCTTTCAACGAAAAACACAAGTAATCTTGAAAGATAATGAAACTGATGTCAAACCTAGACTTAAATACTCTAACTACAAATACCAATACTAAATCAAGAAACCCCTGAGAAATCAGACTACAATCAAGGAAGAGGATGACTGCATCTTCTTAAGAAAAAGGCTTCCTGGCACAAGCAAGCTACTAACACTCAAGAAGCCTATGTATGTACGTGGGTTATCCAAAGGTAGGGTGCGTATGTACGCGTGCAGACCCACTGTAGGCTACGTACACCTCTGTAACTTCTCAAAAAGAGAAAACTAACAACCAAGCTGACCAGGCAGGGAGTACTAGTATGGAAGACCAGAAACTCTTGAAGACTCAACAACTTACATAGAACTCAAAGAGGTAATTAAACCAATCGAAACACCCAAAAACATCCCCTAAAAACCCTAGAGGCTTCCCCAGTACGGTCGCCAATTCTGCTATAGTGGGAAAACCTCCCTATGGACTACACTAGGGTTCAATCGTGTAGGAAGAGCTAATTGTTTAAAGTTTCCTACTTTTAACAACTATCCCAACAATACCCCACATTCATGCATAAAATACAAAGTATAAGGATCTGGTAGTCTTACCTTAAACTATGCGTCCAGTGTTGATCCTTTTGCATTCGGTCACTCCTCGACTGCAAGTCTCATCCCAAGGTTGACCTGCATTCATCAACATACCAACAAGAAACTACAAACCTGCATATTATATATGAATTAGTGGGTTAGATGTCATAACAAAAATGTAAATCAAACATCAAGATTGAACACATCATATCGTGAGACATAAAAAGTACTTCTTTATATTAATCTCACAAAGTCACTTACAAAATGAGATCGGTGACTGCTCCTTGAACCCGGTCCTAGGTTCCTCTTCACCAAGCTCCAACTTCTTCCATGTATCCATCTTCTCTCACACTTCTCTCTAGAGAATGGGCATAGGCTTATGAATGAGGAAAAAGGCAAGAATAGGGAATTCTGGCTCAAAACTCACAATGTGGCTGCAAATTCTTGGGGCAAGGGGGGAAAGTGAAATGGGCAAAGTTTCACTATAGCTATGTTTCTCCTTGGAATTATACTTCAACACCTCCTTTTATATGACAAAAGGATGGTTATTTGGTTGGGTGGCAGGCTATAGGCGGTGGATTAATTGGGAAACTACCCAATAGTTTGTAATCTCAATGAGTCCCTTGCAACTTTTTATTTTTTACAACTTTTGCGGGTATACACGGGTTGTAATGGTACAGCTAGCGTATGTACGTGGGAAATAGTGGTGCAGGGCGCGTACATTATCAAAAATTGTGCTTTTAAGAAGAGTTGTTCAGTGTTGGCTTGGAAAAAATAGTAAGTAAGATGGCCCGATGCCAGGTGTGCATGTATGGTGCAATTTAGGGTTATAACACCAACATGCAAACTGAATTGTGTCCTTATCCAACTGAAATCAAACCCACTTTCCAACTACTAACAGAAAACTGAAGCTGACAACATTCACATTGTAAACTCAAACTTAAATTGAAAAAGTCATTGATGCAAATTGATTACTGCTGAAAACTGAAAACTGAACTATGCACACATTTAAAACCATACTACTAGAATCCAAATTGAGTCAAATGCTTTCCCAACAAGCTTATTAGTAAAACAGTCCTACTCTAATCAGTTGAGGCAACTGTTGAATTCAAGTGATCTCATATTTTTGATGTAACCAATCAAACAAATGGCTACTTGACTGGCCTTTGCTTTGATTCTCTCCAAAATGAAAGAAAACCTTAAAAGATGGCAGCTCAATATGAAATCTAAATCCACCTTCAAAGTTTATGAACTCTGCAAAATTCACTTTCCTTAATGATTCCAACAAAACTGCAAAAGAATATTCAAAAGCATGATACACTACCTTGTCTTGAAGGTTAGCAAAAATACAAGCATTCCCTTCGTTTACAGTTGCTAATTGTTCTATGTCATCCAACTCAAGATCCCTTTCAGAATGAAAGAAAACAATCTCTTAATTAGGCTTATCATGCATCAGGGGAAATAATGTTCAACAACACAAGTATTCCAACAGAGGATGAACACCTTCAGTAACCACTCACAAAACCAGATCAAATATCAACACACCGATGTTTTCACGTGGAAAAACCCCGACGGGGAAACATCCACAGCCCTAGCTAACGCAACCACTTGGAGCAGTTTATTAATGCAAAGAAAAAGATTACAGAGAGATTTTACAAGAGAGTTTCTCACAAACGATCATCGACAAATGACCCCCCATGCTCTTTAAATAGAGATCATGGACCAATCGGGTGTTAAGACACGGATCAATGGTCGTTAAGATCAAGCAGAGAATGAATCGTCGAATCACTCTATGTCGGGAACATATCGTGATCGTCATATTTCCTAACTACAAATGCATACTAATGCATACTAAATAAACACACTATAAAACACACTTTTACCTAACAACACAATAGACCAAGTAGATCTTAACTAACTCCTAAGTGTCTAAATATCCTAACATCCCCCCTTAACAACAACTTGGGATAGGATTGAAGGATTTACAATAGTGACACTATAGGAGAAGGAAGGAGGCATTAGAGCCTATCCCCCCTTAATGACAACTTCCTGAACTCTTAACATAGATCGAAGTTTGGAAAACTTCAATTTTGTAAGAGACTTTGTAAAAATGTCTGCAACTTGATATTTTGTAGGGAAAAAGAGCATTTCAATAACTTGATCATGAATGAGCTTTCTGATGAAGTGCATGTATATATCAATGTGTTTTCTACACTGATGTTGAACTGGGTCTTTGGCAAGCTTGATGGCACTCTGATTGTCACACCAAAGCCTGGTCGGATGCTGGTGCTGGAATCCAAACTCTGAAAGGATTTGTCGAATCCACAGGGCTTCCTGACTTGCATTTACCATTGTTTGGTACTCTGCTTCTGCTGAAGAAAGTGCAATATCCTGTTGTTTCTTACAGGCTTAATTGATAGGTCATGAACCAAGGCTGAAAACATAACCTGCAGTAGACTTCTGATCATCAAGGTCGCCGACCAAATCTGAATCAGTGAAACCAACCAATAAAGTAGTCCCCCTTGAACTGTAATGTATCCCAAACTGAATTGTACCATGAACATAGAGAAGTATCCTTTTAATTGTTTTCCAATGGCTTTCATGGGGCGTTTTCATATATCGGGAAACAAGACCAACAACAAAGGAAATATCAGGACAGGTATGAGTCAAGTATAAAAGGCTACCAACTAACTAACGGTACAGGGTGGCATCAACTTTAGGAGAAGTATAGGTGGCAATAAGCTTGACTCTGAACTGGAAGTGAGAAGGGGTTGCTTTACAATCGTCCATGTGAAAGCGACGAAGAAGGTCACAAGCATACTTAGACTAGGAAAGAAAAATTCACTTCATTGGTTTGCAAAACTTGGAGGCCAAGGAAATAGTGCAAAAAGCCTAAGTCTGACATTTCAAATTTCTTCTTAAGGATGGTTTTGACATGGTTTAAAAGTTTTGAGTCACTACCAATAAGGATAAGGTCATCAACATAAAGGACAAGTATTATAAGATAGCTTCCTACTTTCTTGGTATAGACATCAGGATCAGAATGACATCTAGAGAATCCAGTGGCAATAAGAAAGTTATCCATTTTGGCATACCAAGCTCAGGGAGCTTGCTTGAGACCATAAAGAGATTTCTTTAGGCNCTCAATATGAAATCTAAATCCACCTTCAAAGTTTATGAACTCTGCAAAATTCACTTTCCTTAATGATTCCAACAAAACTGCAAAAGAATATTCAAAAGCATGATACACTACCTTGTCTTGAAGGTTAGCAAAAATACAAGCATTCCCTTCGTTTACAGTTGCTAATTGTTCTATGTCATCCAACTCAAGATCCCTTTCAGAATGAAAGAAAACAATCTCTTAATTAGGCTTATCATGCATCAGGGGAAATAATGTTCAACAACACAAGTATTCCAACAGAGGATGAACACCTTCAGTAACCACTCACAAAACCAGATCAAATATCAACACACCGATGTTTTCACGTGGAAAAACCCCGACGGGGAAACATCCACAGCCCTAGCTAACGCAACCACTTGGAGCAGTTTATTAATGCAAAGAAAAAGATTACAGAGAGATTTTACAAGAGAGTTTCTCACAAACGATCATCGACAAATGACCCCCCATGCTCTTTAAATAGAGATCATGGACCAATCGGGTGTTAAGACACGGATCAATGGTCGTTAAGATCAAGCAGAGAATGAATCGTCGAATCACTCTATGTCGGGAACATATCGTGATCGTCATATTTCCTAACTACAAATGCATACTAATGCATACTAAATAAACACACTATAAAACACACTTTTACCTAACAACACAATAGACCAAGTAGATCTTAACTAACTCCTAAGTGTCTAAATATCCTAACATCCCCCCTTAACAACAACTTGGGATAGGATTGAAGGATTTACAATAGTGACACTATAGGAGAAGGAAGGAGGCATTAGAGCCTATCCCCCCTTAATGACAACTTCCTGAACTCTTAACATAAATTGAAGTTTGGAAAACTTCAATTTTGTAAGAGACTTTGTAAAAATTTCTGCAACTTGATCTTTTGTAGGGAAAAAGAGCATTTCAATAATTTGATCATGAATGAGCTTTCTGATGAAGTGCATGTATATCTCAATGTGTTTTCTACACTAATGTTGAACTAGGTCTTTGGCGAGCTTGATGGCACTCTGATTGTCACACCAAAGCCTGGTCGGATGTTGGTGCTGGAATCCAAACTCTGAAAGGATCTGTCGAATCCACAGGGCTTCCTGACTTGCATTTACCGTTGTTTGGTACTCTGCTTCTGCTGAAGAAAGTGCAATATCCTGTTGTTTCGTACATGCTTAATTGATAGGTCATGAACCAAGGCTGAAAACATAACCTGCAGTAGACTTCTGATCATCAAGGTCGCCGGCCAAATCTGAATCAGTGAAACCAGCCAATAAAGTAGTCCCCCTTGAACTGTAATGTATCCCAAACTGAATTGTACCATGAACATAGAGAAGTATCCTTTTAATTGTTTTCCAATGGCTTTCATGGGGCGTTTTCATATATCGGGAAACAAGACCAACAACAAAGGAAATATCAGGACAGGTATGAGTCAAGTATAAAAGGCTACCAACTAACTAACGGTACAGGGTGGCATCAACTTTAGGAGAAGTATAGGTGGCAATAAGCTTGACTCTGAACTGGAAGTGAGAAGGGGTTGCTTTACAATCGTCCATGTGAAAGCGACGAAGAAGGTCACAAGCATACTTAGACTAGGAAAGAAAAATTCACTTCATTGGTTTGCAAAACTTGGAGGCCAAGGAAATAGTGCAAAAAGCCTAAGTCTGACATTTCAAATTTCTTCTTAAGGATGGTTTTGACATGGTTTAAAAGTTTTGAGTCACTACCAATAAGGATAAGGTCATCAACATAAAGGACAAGTATTATAAGATAGCTTCCTACTTTCTTGGTATAGACATCAGGATCAGAATGACATCTAGAGAATCCAGTGGCAATAAGAAAGTTATCCATTTTGGCATACCAAGCTCAGGGAGCTTGCTTGAGACCATAAAGAGATTTCTTTAGGCGATAAACAAGGCTAGAGTCATTCTGGACATAGGTAGGAAGTTGTTCCATGTATATTTCTTCTTGCAAATCTCCATGCAAAAAGAAGGATTTAACATCCATTTGATGGACCTCCCATTTATGTAAGGCAGCAAGGGCAAGAACAAGGTGGATGGAATTCATTTTTTCTATAGGGGCAAAGGTTTCATTATAGTAAATTCCTTCAACTTGGGAAAATCCTTTGGAAACTAACTGAGCCTTGTTTCTTTCAGCACTTCCATCTGATGCATACTTAGTTCTGTAAACCCACTTGCATCTAACAAGTTTTCTTCCTTTTGGAAGAGGTACAAGATCCCAAGTATCGTTTTCCATTAAAGAACGATACTCTTCATTCATTGTTGCATCCCAATCTGGATGACCTGAAGCTTCTGCAAATGTCTTTGGATCATAAGTTTCTGAAACTTGAGCCAAAAGAGAAGAGGCTCGTTGGAACTATGAAAGTGTCTGACACTGATATGAAGGATCACCGACAAGATCACCAACTGCTTCTCATGTTGAATGGACCCATCTAGGAAGCGGTGGAGTTGGTGTTGGTTCAAGTTCAAAGGACTCATATAGAGGAGGGTGAGCAGGCGAAGGTGGATTTTCATACTCACTGTCATCATCGAAAGAATAAACTAGATCATAAGATGGAACAAACCTCGAATATGGCTCGCAGGCCAAAGAAGGCACAACCGTCGAATTAGGCTCACAGGTGAAAGAAGGCACAAACGTCAAATTAGGCTTGCAAGCCAAGAGATTTTTATCAAATTTAACATCTTTTCTAATAATAGTTTCATGATAATGTGATTGAAGAAATCTGTAACCTTTGACATCTTCAGAATAACCAACAAATATACACTTCTCACTTTTAGGCTGCAATGCTTTCCTTTTCTCATCAGGAATGTGAGCCCATGCTAT
>JZKD02S0136641.1:0-18580 GCA_000966675.3 Picea glauca
GATTATAAGTTATAATATAAACTTAAGTTTACACGTTAAATTCAAGTTTATATGTGTGGATTTATAGTGCTTATAAGAGGTTCGGCCGAATATAGTGTTTATAGTGTTTATAGTGTTTATAGTGAATATAGTGTTTATAGTGTTTATATTTCCACACTATGTGTGGAAATATAAACACTATAAACACACAACTATATGCAAACCAATGTAACTATACGCAAATCTACAGTTTGTGAATGTAACTACAGTTTAAATCTACAGTTTGAATGTACAGTTTAAATCTACAGTTTGTGAATGTAACTATAGTGTTTAAATCTAGTGTTTAAGTCTACAGTTTGATAGTGTTTAAATCTACAGTTTGCGAATGTAACTATAGTGTTTAAATCTACAGTTTGATAGTGTTTAAATGTACAGTTTGAATGTACAGTTTAAATCTACAGTTTGTGAATGTAACTATAGTGTTTAAATCTAGTGTTTAAATCTACAGTTTGCGAATGTAACTATACGCAAACGCAAACGCAAATGCAACTACAGTTTGATAGTGTTTAAATATACAGTTTGCGAATGTAAATATACGCAAACGCAAATGCAAACGCAAACCAAACGAAAACGAATGTAACTATAATAACATAACATACACAAACAATAATTTACGCGAACGTAAAATACCTCCCCGGCGCTCGAAATTTCTCCACGACCGTTGCGTCCTCGGCGCCCACGGCCCCTGCGACCTCGGCGACCATTGCTCCCATGACCTCGGCGACCAATGCCCTCGACACAGAACCTCACACAGAGCCTCGCGGAGCTAATACAGAGCCCTCGACACAGAGCCTCACAGAGCTAATACAACCAAAAAAAATTCCAAACGTCACAAATCGATGTGTGGCAATTATATAAATAAGATTTCGGCCGAACTATTGTTCAGCCGAAAGATAGTTCGGTCGAACAATCTTTCGGCCGAACTATTTTTCGGCCGAATAATGTTTCGACCGAGCTATCTTTCAGCTGAAAACTTATTGCCGGAAAGAAAATATCCGGCTGACCAAATTTCTACACGAAAATCGAGGGCCCGGTTATGGCTCCATTAGATTTGATGTTTATGTTTTCGGCCGAACAATAGTTAGGCCTAAAATAAGATATTTTGGCCGAAAAATATATTTAGTTCGACCGAAAATTTGTTTTTTGAAATTTTGGAGACCAGATTGTCACGAAAGTGTAACCCACCTTCGTGATTCCACCCAATTATCTTAAATTATAGCCAAAAAAACTAGTGTATTTTATTCACGAATTAATATGAAATTATGACCAAGAATATTAAAGCCCATAGAGGACTGATTTGATATCATAGTTACCAAATTGGCTTGGACAAAAAAAAAATAGAAAATTACTGTAATTAGCTTGAATTGGCCAAAAAAAAATTTACTACTTCATCGTGTTCGCTTACATTTGTACTTTGAAGCAGAGGAGATGTTACACATGGTATCAGAGTGGGTTCAACCCTACGACTGTGGAATTCCATGCTTTCCACTGTCGACAACCCTTGATTTTTAACTTAGCGCTAATTAAAATTTTAACTCGTCCTTGAGTCAGCCGTTGTTAGAGGATGTCACGAAGTTTTGCAATGTAGTGCCAGGGGAGGAGGCGTGACACCTCTAGTAGCACTTACGCCAGAGGGGTCCAACCCCCAAGGAGGAAAACAAGTCTCGAGCATGAGCAATTTTTCACGCAGGATGCATTGGGTCTGACAAGGTGCTTCCAGGGATTATACCTAGGCCTCGAAAAGCCATATATACTGAGATAAGGCCAGGGAGTTAACACCCTTTGAGGTTCCACCATGCGCTTCGATTGGTACTAGTAGCATTCACCGCAAACTCGAGAAGGTAAAATTTCTCGAGTTCTTTGGTGCCCCAGACATCGCAACTGCTGAGGCATGGTTGGAGTATATGGCAATGTGCTTTGCACTTCACGACTATACCTCCAACATGAAGTTCCACATGGTGGTGTTTCAATTGAAGGGGAGAACTCTTCTATGGTGGAAGACGCTCCTATCACAATTGAACATGGTCGTCGAAGACATGTCATGGGAACTGTTCAAGGAATGGTTCTGAGAGAGGTATCTATTGGAGGAATTCATTGAGCATCAGCTCAATGAGTTCAATGCCTTGCGACAGGGCAGTCGTATGATGCCGGAGCATGAGGCCCATTTTATGGAACTTCTACAGTATACTCCACACCTGAATATCGAGAAACGTAAGGTCAACAGGTTCTTATTTGGCCTTAATGTTAGAATTTGTGCAAAGGTTAGGATTATGATGCCTCAAACCTTGCATGACGTTGTCTAGATGACCCTCATAGAAGAGGAGGAGATTATCAGCGGTGTTCAGAGAAGGACTCTAGTGAGACCAGCAAGGTAGGTGTCATTTGGGGTGCAGCAGCATCAGACACCAACTAGACATATGCCAAGATATCATGGCTTCTAGAGAGGATCCACATTAACTGCACCTTGGTGACCAACGCCTCAGTAGAGGATTCCTTACCAAGGACCAAGCACCACCAGCAACGTCGACTGCAACAACAATTGTTTAAGCTTATTCAGCAGAATAGACCAGGGTTTGAGGCCGATGGGTCATTAGCTCCTACTTCGGGTACCAGAAGTAATGGACCGAAGAAAGGGTGTTGGACATGTGGGGAGCCACATTACCAACACGACTGCCTAGTAGAGACGACTAGAGCATCTTGATCAGTCGAACCCACTACTGTCGGATATTTGGCCGAGGCTGATCGGATTCATGCAGTGGTGAATATCCGCCAGGCAGATTACCAACCAATTGTTCCCATGGCTTCATGTACCATCGCTGACCAAACCCGTAGTATTTTGATATATCCAGGTGTTATAGAGAATTTAATTTCTGGGCTAGCACAAAAAATAATCAAGGTAAAGGAAGTCGAACAGGATGAGTTTAGCTTTGTAGAAATGGCTTCTGCAGCCAAACAAAAGGTTTGTGGGAAGGTTACAGGCTGTATTGTTAACCTGGGAGAGTTTGTCACCAGGGCCAACTAATACGTCACGATCT
This sequence comes from Picea glauca, assembly GCA_000966675.3. NCBI lineage: Eukaryota > Viridiplantae > Streptophyta > Pinopsida > Pinales > Pinaceae > Picea > Picea glauca. Next base: position 3,075 of record JZKD02S0136641.1, read on the forward strand.
TATGATATTCTGACATCGCGATCAATATGGATTGGTTAGAATTGCATGAGGCGATACTCAACTATAAGACGAAACCGTTTATATTGGTTGATGATGAGGGACAAAGACGTGTGATTGTAGTTCAAAACCAGGGAGTTTCCCTGAGGTTCATATCTTCCTTGTAGCTATGGAAGAGCATGCGCAAGGGATGTAAGCTTTATGCGATCCTTGCTTTAAATGAGAAGGGAGTAGCGGAAGTTCTAGAACACCTTCTGGTAGTGAGAGAGTTGCAGACGTCTTCCCTGAGGAGTTACCTGGGATGCTGCCAGAGAGGGAATTTGAATTTACCATCGACCTAAAATCAGGAACTGAACCAATAGAAATACCACCTTATTGGATGTCGACCATGGAGTTACAACAATTGAGAATGAAACTAAAGGAGTTGTTGGACTTGTTAGCACTAGAATTCTCTCCTGGATTTCTTACAGAAGCAGAGCCCAACGCCCATCAGTTTTTATTTCACGGTTTGATAAATGGGATGATCAGATGGGTAAAAACTCAGGGAGGTATCACTCAAATTCTGAGACTGGGTCTGGCATGCAGGGAACAATTGAGGTCTTGATCTAACTTCAGTCAGGGGGTTGATTTAAAGATGCGCAGGTGGAAGACTTGGGAGAAGAGTGAACAAACTACCTCAGGCAACAGGTCTTTCGGCGGTCTATGGGAGAAAAACTCTGAATGCCAGATCCTCCTGGTTCAGGGCTTCGGGAAACTGAGAGGAAAACTTGACTGGATCCTCCAATTCCAAGTCGCTCAACGAGGAGAAGTTTACAGAGTCCGATTAGAACATAATGACTATCACAGTGATCCAACCTACATCATCCTATGACAATCACACTCGACTGGATCCTCCAATTCCGAGATGCTCTAATACAATATAAACAAAGATATGAAAGGAAACTGACATTCATCAGGAAAGAAGTCTCAAAATTCTAGAAATAACCATAACACAATGCTTCATTCAAGATTTTACAACCGGGAGCTCTGCTCAACCATCAATCCTTTTTAAAATAGAAATACTAAGACTATATACTCAGAAAAATTCACTTAGCAGTAGTGTCTCAGGACTTTCAATGGGTGTCGTCTCCTCAATCAAATATGTCCTATGTTCCCCTGTCATACGCCTCTTTAATTCAGCATGGCTCGCGCCAAGGGGTAGCTGAGCCCTTTGAATGTTGAATTGGCATGTACAGGCTCCTCTAGCGATTTGAAGACTCGGCGTGGATTTCTTGAAGAGAACCGGTACAAGGGACCCTCCTGGATAAACTTCAGCCGTTACCTCCATACTCTGCAATAAATGGGTGACGCGAGGTTTCACCCACCTTCTTTCTCCTTTATCCATTCTGAGCAGGTACCGGGATCCAAATCACATCGAGCTGGAGTCGGCAGAGCACAGTGCCCCCCTTTTGAGACTTAATTCGGAACCTTTGGCCAAATGAAAACGAAAGTGCCCCTCTTCCAGACCTCCTTCTTGATGACCAGGTGCTAAAACCATGGGCCCGACTCTGGGCGCTTTCAGAGCTTTAGGATTTGGGGTTTCGTGAGGTGAAGCGATGAGGAGATCTTACTGCGCAAACTCTCGAACGCCGACACGGCGTAGATACGTGCCGCGTGTCCTTCAGATGGACGACCCAGATATTATTTACTATTATAAAGGGGTTGTCCCCCTTTCACCTGCTCGCTTGATATGACCTGGTGCTAAGACCCTGGGCTCGGCGCCAAAGGTGCTTTTGGCGTTTCATTGATCGAGACTTCCAAATGCAATGAGTGGAGAGCTCCCTGTTCCCCGAAACCTCGATCCCCAATATGTCGATAGGCTGACACCTGTCCCAATTTGATTGGATGACCCAAGTCTGCTTTGAACCATTGGAGCCCCCTCTTGCTAAATCCCGGGCAACTTGACAACCCCGAAAACCCGATGACCGTCGATTTTCTTTGTGGATGGTTCTCGACCGTTGAAGACAAAACTTTGCTCGCTCGCTTGCTTGGGGGGGCTGAAATGAGGCTTTCTACATTGTGTTAGGGAATTTCTCATGCGATTCGCTGACCAGAAGGCCCGTCGCGCCCCGGCAAGAAATGTTACTAACAAGACCTAGGACTTATACGTCCAAGTGTGTAACTGTGGGGTTCGCCTGTTATTTTCATACAAAAGAAGGATGGGTTGTGGAGACTCTGCATTGACTACCATCAATTGAACAAAGAAACGATCAAGAATCAATATCTTTTGCCAAGGATTGATGATCTGTTTGATCAGATGAAGGGTGTGATAGCATTTTCAAAGATTGACTTGAGATAAGGGTATCACGAGTTACATATCAAGGAGGACAACATCCCTAAGACCACCTTTAAGATGATATTTGGACATTACGAGTTTATTGTTTTACCATTTGGACTGACGAACGCCCCAGGGGTATTTATGAGTTTGATGAATAGGGTGTTCTGCGACTACTTCGACAAGTTTGTCCAAGTATTCATTGACGATATTTTGATTTACTCTCAGACGATGGAGGAACATTACAAACACTTGCACTTGGTACTACAATCTTTGCGAGAGAACAATATTTATGGGAAATTGTCTAAATGCATCAATCGAAGATTCACTACTTAGGGAATGTCATCTCCGGCGAAGATATCATCATGGATCCAGTAAAGGTCGAGTCTATTATGAAATGGACTTCTCTGACGAATGTCTCCAAAGTACGTAGCTTCATGGGTTTAGCAGGATACTATTGACGGTTTGTCAAGGGCTTTTCAAAGATAGCAAATTCGATTATGGAATTGCAAAAGAAGAACAAGAAGTTTGTTTGGACCGAGAAATGTGCGGAAGAATTTTGGAGGCTCAAGGAGTTGTTAACAATAGCACCGGTACTAAAGGTCCCTAACATGGACTCAAACTTCTTGGTATGCACTGACGCATCCAAGGAAGGCTTAGGCGGAGTCTTGTTGCAAGAAGGTCAAGTGATATCTTACATCTCAAGAAAGTTGAGAAGGCATGAGGAGAACTATAAGACATGCGATTTGGATTTGTTAGCCATTTTTTATGCCTTGAGAGTTTGGAGACATTACCGGATTGGTCGGAAATTCAAACTAAAAATGGACCACTGTGGACTACAACACATCTTTACGCAAAACGACTTGAACGCGCAACAAGGGCGTTGGTCATAATTAATTATCCATTACGATTTCTAGATTACTTATACAAAAAGGAACAATGAATAGAGTGGTTGATGCGTTGAGTCAGAGACCATGCATATTTTTGGTGATGCCTCTTCAGATGAATCTACATGAAAATATTCTAACTTTAAAACACGATGATGACTGGTACAAAGAGGTCAAGGATTTTATCGGGCAAAACACAATGATGGTACCAAGATTTGAAGGATTTACGTTTGATGACGATGGATTATTGATATTAAAAATCGAATTTACGTACCACCCAATGATGATTTTAAGAGTTTGATCCTAAACGAAGCTCATAGAGCAGTGTATATGGCTCATCCCGGAGTCACGAAGATGAGGGCAAACCTTAAACCCTTATTCTTCTGGAAAGGAATGAAGGAAGACATAGTCAACTACATGGCAAGATGTCTAGAATGTCAGCAGGTGAAGCATGAACATAGAAATCTGACAGGATTACTATAGCCATACGCTATTCCATAATCTAAATGGAAGATCATTTTGATGGATTTCATTGTTGGATTGCCACTGACGGAAAGGAGACACGACTCTATTTTTGTAGTATTCAACACTCTGGCGAAGAGTGCACATTTGATTCCTGTGCGTACGAGCTATCAGGCACCTGAGATAGCTAGAGTTTTCATTAGTGAGATTGTGAGCTTGTATGGCGTGCCTAAGAGGATTATATTCAATCAAGCATCGGTGTTTACTAGATGATTTTGGACTAGTTTCCAAGAGGCCTTAGGAAGAAAACTTAACCTTAGTACCGCATATCACCCAGAGACAAATAGGAAGACCGAAAGAACAAACCAAATCTTGGAGGATATGTTGCGTATGTACGTTATGGACCAACAAAAGCGTTGGGAAGAGTTCTTTCCATTGGTAGAGTTTGCATACAACAACAGTTATCAAAGAACTATTAAGATGGCGCCTTTTGAGTATATTTATGGGCGACTGTGTCAGAATTGGGATCAACTTGAGGATAGGGTCCTAGTGGGACTAGAAGCGATCCAAGAAATGGAAGATCAAATGCAAACAATAAGAAAAAGGATCAAAGAAGTGTAGGATCGACAAAAGAGTTATGTCGATGTGCACCGTGCCAACCGTAGTTACGAGGTTGGCGATCGAGTCTTCTTGCAGGTGAGACCGCATAAGAGTTCGTTCAAGTTTGGAAAGGGTGCTAAACTCTCTCCTAAGTTCATAGGACCTTTTGAGATTGTGGAAAAGAAGGGGTCCGTGGCCTATCGAATAGCCTTTCCTGATTCTTTGAGGCATACGCATAATGTTTTTCACATATCTGTTTTGAGACATTATGTTAGTGATCCTACACATGTTATTGACATGAGTTCCTTATAGGGGTCGGACGAGGGTGCGCTCATGGTGGAGCCAATTCACATAATGGACCATCGCATTCGGCTACTATGGTGTCGAACAGTAGATAAGGTCAAGGTCCAGTGGGACAACTATAATCCACACTCGGCGACCTGGGAGGATGCATACGATATGTGCCAACAGTTTCCATTTTTGTTTGATAGATAGACTTATGATACTGTGATACACTTTATTTTGGCACTTATATACTGTGAAACTTCGAGATAAAGGTTAAAACAAGAGGGGGTGTATGTAATATCCCTCTCTTTGGCACACTGAGAGAACTTATTCTTTGAAGACACTTGCTTGCAAGTGATCTGGGTTATTATACTATTGGTCATTTTGATTGTGATTATGAGATATTATGGATTCGATGATATGTTATTTTGTTGTATTTACATAGACATGTGCTATTGACTGGGTCCTCCTGAGCGTGCATGACTATGGACATTGAGGATGCAAAAGCATCGATGAAACCCCTTGGATTCCAGATTGAGTCACAGAGTGGACTATTAGGGTTTGAATGTTGTTGATGTGACATATGTACATATGATTAGATGTTATGATGATTGATTATTATTTCTAACATGATTCATTGATGGATGCAAGTCGACGATAGCTTGTCGACCAGACTCACATGTGGAGTATAGGGGTCACGCACGACAACCAGAGACATTGAGGGAGAGGTGTAGTAGTAGCCCTGCCACATCCTTCTAGCACTTCGACCATGGCTCGAGCTATAGGTTAACGATTAATTAGTTCGAGAAGACCCACAATTCCATGAGGGCAGACTGTGATAGTCTCTCACGATGATTCTAAGGGGTGTGCAATAAGGTAGGGGCTTATTCCTTAGAGGCCCTTAGTCTCCCACAAGATCACCTAGCAGAGTATTGACTCCAGGGGTTTGAGGTCTACCAAATTCAATCAAGAGGCGAGTGGCACCCTTGGAGCATGTAGTGCGTCTTGAAGGGCACGTCTCACAAATAAAAATGAAAGAGGCAAGTGACAACCTTCGATCACTTAGTGCATCTTGAAGGGTACGTCCCACAAATAAAATAGAAAGAGGCGAGTTGCACCCTTGGAGCACTTAGTGCATCCTGAAGGGAACATTGTGATTTTAACTGGTAAGTGAATAAACCTAGTCGGCCTAAAAATGAATGATGTGATAAGTAAAGTTTAATGACTAATTTTTCCCTTAAGAACTGTCGCCATTCTAGCAAAATTAAAACCTAGGCCTAAGTAGAACATATGGTAAAAAATAATAATAATAATAAATAAACATCTAACAAGAAGGGGGGTAAGAAATTCAAACTAATTATTAAATTCAAAATTATAATGGAGGATTAAATTTTTAAAAAAGGGGTAGTGGTTGTTTTTATCTACATTTGCTAATTTAATTTTTAGTTAAAAAGAAAAGAGGGTAAATAGTTGTTTTTATCTACACTTGCTAAATTAATATTTAATTAAAAAGAAAAAAGGGTAAATAGTTGTTTTATCTACACTTGCTAAATTAATTTTTTTAGTTAAAAAGGAAAAAGGGGGAAACTTAAAGAAAATGGAAAACGTAAAGAAAAAGTTGAATGTCTAACTTAGTAAGAAATCTTGCCTTTGGATCTTTCTAATTATGAATTCAACTAGGAATTAAGTAAGGCGTAAGTCATTTAATAAGTGTAAGGGAATTTTGGGACATCGAGGAGCATTTTTAGGAATGCTCGGTGGATGAGGGAAATAAAAATATTTAATTAATTAATAAAATTGATTTTTTGGTGCAATTGGGGATCGGGTGACGTGTACGGGGGAGGTTTTTCGAAATTAATTAACTAAAAAATGAATTTAATGAGAATTTGGGAAACTAATTACTTAAAAACTCTATAAAAAGGATGGAGGAGGAGGAGTATGGACCTCATCTTTTTGTGCAATGTTACGCTGCTAAAATTTTACCTTGAATGAACTTTTTCTTGTGGGAATTGGGATACCTAGCTCGGTTAACGAGTGGTAGCTCGACCTTGCGAGGCGAGTTGGGTGCTATCATTCTCTGGTATTGTGTGCATGGCCCCTTTGCGGCTCGGGGGGCTCAAAAGGAATAACAACACCCCTAGCGTTGGCTAAGAGGTACCGATGACGTCACATCAGTTAGAAAGAGGGAGATGGATGGAGCGCACGTGGGACAACAACTTTGAAGCATTTGTGTTTGGCTAAGGTACGCTTGTTAAATTTGTTACTTGCAATGAAATTTAATTTACACATGTTATTTTTCTGTGCTCGGTTGAAGATTTCATTGCCATGAGATTTCTTGCACATGCTTTCCTACAGTAATTGTAATCCCCTTGCTCGTTGTATTCTGAATTTATTTCCCATGGAGAACCAAACCTTTGATTGCAATGACTTCTCTGCATTTGTTTTTATTGATTAATACGAAGAAAAATTGAGTTTTTATATTTTGTCTGTGCCTGAGCAGTCAGCCAGGAGCTGAATCGACAGTCGTCACTACGGTGTTTAAAGACTTATAGATTCAAATGCCCTGGTTTCTTGTTCATGGATAATAAATGAAGGATAATTTTTCGCCCAGCTATATATCCCTTACTTATCTCTATGTTTTTCTCTTATGATTAATCTCTAATCCTTTTGTCTTCCTGTGAATTAGTATCTTTATATTTTGATTGATTCATTGTTGAATGATTAGTCCTTGCGCCTTCTTGTGAACAAGTATCTCTGTGTTTTTTATTGATTCATAGCAGAATGATTAATCCTTGGGTTTCTGTGAATGAGCATCTATGTGTTTGATTCATTCGTCTCTAAATGTTAAACCTCTGATCTCTGCATTTTCTTTATACAAATCTTTTCTTCCTCCCAAAAATTTTACTTTGCGATTCTTTTTATAGACATCATTCACATCACGTTTTTCTTGGAGTATTACACAGCCCCTTCACTAGTTTTTACACAACATTCTGGTAAGGATTTATATGGATTAGTTATGGATTTTCATTGTGATTTAGTTATGGATTGAACAACATTGATTTGATTAACGATTTCCGTGGGTAGAGATCCAAATTGTGTAGAGTTTTAAATTTCACTTTTAAATGTAATTTACACAACGATTTTTTGGCAAGAGAACCAATTTTTGAATTTTAAATTCTCTTTTAAATATATTTACACAGCGACCTTGCTGGGTAGAGATTTAATTGTGTAAACTTTCAAATTTCTCTTTTAAATATAATTACCCAGCGAATTAATGTTGGGTTGCGATGCCATTGCTAGGAAGCGATTCTAGTGGTTAGATTTAGATCCTAGACAGTTTTTATTCAGCGAATTATACAGCCATTACACAACCATTTACACAGCATGGACTTGGCCCCTACAACCATATATCATTTGGGTGCTTCCTTAATCTATAGACTGCAGATTCTGGGTAAGAGGACGCACCTCGGAAATTCTATGTGGTTGAAGGGAGGGACAAATCCATAAGAAGCAGACTTACAGCAAATTATTCTCACATATATCTTTATTCTTACATACATGCAGCAATTATCCTTACATATATCATATTTCTTTTAGCGCAGTTGTTATGAGGTCTATCCTGCTTATTCTTGGCCCACCAAAACCCATAAATTTCCAACTTTTGTTGTGTTTAGTTTACGTTGAGTTTTTTTTGTGCATCGCAACGGTTCTTTGAGAGCGTATGAGCGATAGAAAAGAGAAGAATGGACAACACATATTCAAGCGCTAGAATCCCAGCTGAGAGAGCGAGTCACTTGGAGAGTTGTGTGATGGCCAAGCAGCTTCGCAATGAATATGAATATGAGGATCAGCTTTTAACAAGGAGATATGGTCATCATGATTATGCGTTGTCTAGTACGACTGGTTATGTTAATCATAGCTGGGAAGACGTATGTGAGAGAGGCAGAGACAGAGATGGGGTTCGATATAATTATGATAATCATCGCGGGGGGATGAAAATCCTCTTTCGGATCATGTTATACCAACACATGCATGCAACACCCTGTTTGTTGAGTGACTTCCAAGTAATTGCAGTGGCAGAGAGGCATCTCACATCTTTAGCCATTTTCTTGGTTTCAAAGAAGTGAGGATTGTCAATAAGTCAAAGGAATATAGAAATAATCTTGAAGTAGAGCCCAACATTAATATTCTTGTTCTGTGTTTTCTGGATTTTGATAACCCGAAATCTGCTGCAACTGCTATGGAGGCTTTGCAAGGGTACAGGATGGATAAGGATGATAGAGATTATCCTTTCCCAAAGTTGCAGTTTGCACATCCTCCGAGGAAAAGGAATGGCTTCCCATTTGCACGCAGTAATGACCGAGGTCGATCTCAACACGATAAGTATCGACGTCAATAATTTTGTGGGTATGTTGACACTATATGACTCCTTTCCAAAGACTGTTTATACATGATTTGTTTTATAACTTTAATACCACCTTTCATAGATATGTTATTCGGTGAAATATATAAATGTTTAATATTCCCAAAGCAAGTTGTCATGTCATTGTTTATTCATGATGTTCATTTCTTCACGATTGTGCTAAACAATTATGTGACAATTATAGCACATTATTAATAATGTGTTATCAACAACCACATTATTAAAATAAGTTGTATTAACAATGGCATTATTAAAAGTGGTTGATATCATACAATTTAAAAAAATAAAATCCAAATTCCTTAATTCTCTTGAATTATAGTAAAAAAAATTAGTGTATTTTATTCACGGATTAATTCAACATGGACTTGACACGCGGCTTTTAAAAAAAGTAAATTAATAACAAAAAAATATTTTGGCCACCATAAAAAAATTATTCCAATATCCATCTTAAGTAAAATAATTCTATATGAACTCTATAAATAGAGAGAAAAAGATAGAATAATTAAAAGTAAAAACATATGATTTTGTTAATAGATGCTTTCTACTTTCAAGAATGAGTGAGGTGCATCATTCGTTCAATTCTTGGAGTTGATATGTTGATGCAAGTGGATGTCGATGGCCATCCACCTTCTCTATTGAATCAACATTTTGATCCTATGGTTTTGATAAACCCTCATATTCACCCTTTTTATGGAGAATGGAATGTAATGCCATTTTCATTTGTTAATTATAGACATTATGTAATGATTTCCTAGTGGTGTTATGTACATTCCTATAACATAGCGTTAATTTATTGAATTCCATTAGAACACCACAGTTAAGCTCGCTTGGGATATAGTAATGGGATGGGTGACCGCCCGGGAAGTCCTAATGTTTTACATGCCTATGTAATTTTATAAACATATACCAATTTATCCCACATGCATCATGATGCATCATGGGAATTGTTCTCCTCTCACTCTCTCATATATAATTGAGGTGAAGGAGGGCCTTTCAAAATGTAATGGAGTGTGATGTAAAGCTTGTTGCAAATGAAGCATAGCCAAAATATCTTTCTTTTCAGTGATAACCTACCTCATTCTGTCAACTTGTGTTCTACAATATTTTTCTATCTTATTCATTAATAGAAGTTGGTTTTCATTGTATTTATGTGTCATATGTTATATTTTTGTTTTTTTCTCATTTTGTTCTCAACATAATTCAGATCAATGGTATCAGAGAAATCTTATCCTTGTCATTTGTCAGAGCATGATCCCCATGAGGTCAAAGTATAGATAGTTGGGTCTCGAGCTATATTTTCTTAAGGAAAACCACTCTCGCCAGCCTAAGCGACCTCCCATGGTAGAAGAAAAGAGATACAATGGAGAAAGAGATCCTTTCAAGATGTTGTTCAAGGAATCCCTCGTGCAAAAAAGAAATAAGATGATGGAAAACTTTACTCAGATCCTTCAATGACTACTTGTGGTTATCGAGGAATCTTCGACAAGAAACCATTCCAAAGGTGTGACACCCTTCAAGGTATAAGTGAATTTTGATATCCCCTTATTTGAAGGCCAGATAGATGCAAATTCTTTAGAAAAATGGTTGAATATGCTAGAAGGTTATTAATCTGTTCAAAAATTTTACGGCAGTGAAAATATCATGTTCACGCTCCTAAAATCCCTTCCCCATATCAAATCTTGGTGGGAAGGTTACCGGAAGAGGTACATCATGGATGACTCTACACCATTCGGGAGAGAACCCACTTGGGTGACCTTTGTAGATTCCTTAAAGGAGGAGTTCTACCTTGTTTGAAACTATGATGACCAGTATATGAGATGGATGAATCTGCATTAGAAAAAATACTTGACGGTGCCAAAGTATACTACCAACTCTCATACCTTGTGCTCAAAGTTGGGTATCAAAGACTTTGAACAACACCTGGTTTTGAAGTACCGTAGTGGTATACACAAGTACATCCAAATAGAGATGGATTTCTTGGAAATCTCCTCACTGAGAGTTTATTATCGATATGTAGTCAAAATTGAGCAGAAATTCAATTTGTAAAGAAAGAGGGAGTTCGGGTTTGAAAATACGCCACAACAAAAGCATGGAAAATGAAACCCTAACTCCTAGAACGAAGGACATATAAGAAAGGAACACCAACCTCAAGAGAGCTAGTCCAAGATGCATGCAAAGAAGGGAAACAAGAAGTTTAAGAAAGACATTGGAAAGTGGTGTGAGTTCCACAAAATCCCCTGGCACAACACCGATGAATGTCGCTCGAAACAATCATTTGTGGTCGAGCTAAAAGAAAACGAATCAAAACCTGACTCGGAATTTTTTTCAGAGAAAAATAAAGGGAAACAGATCATCGATGCAGAACCCACTTCTACCATCATGGCCACAACAATACAACCAAAAGAGCGAGAGGAGCTTGAGGAGGGGGAGTGCCTCTTCCACTCACAGATGTGGGTAAAGTGGACCACACTTCATTTCATTGTAGACAAGGGGAGTCAAAAGAACATGATCTCAGTCAAGGTTGTCAATAAATTGAAGTTTTCAACGATGCCACACCCCTAACCATACACCATTGGATGGTTGAGTCGAGGACGAGACATTTGTTTCAACCAATAATGTTGCATGTCTTATGGCATCAAGCCCTTCAAAGATGAGGTAGTGTGTGAAGTTTCCCCGCTCAAAGTCTGTGATGTTATTTTAGGACAACCATATATGTGGAAATGTCATGTTATGTATGAGTCTGAGCTTCATAATGTCATTATTACTCTGGGAGGTCATCTCTATAGGGTAAAAGAGATATTTTTGACTACTTCGACTTCATTGATCTTAGAAAAACAATGACGCAAAGTAATCTCTTAGACCACAAAGTTTTCCCTCTTCATGATCTAGTAAGACAATGAACAAAAGGTCACTATGACCGCTACAGCCTTGGCCCAAGACGTTTGTATCCAACAAATGTAGGTCAATAACATTGTCAAGGAGCATGAACCGAATGAGATTATTCCATATGTTAAACATAGCTTTATTGGCCACAACCCCTTTCAGGTGTGCTTGGGGTTCCAACCATTATCCCCTATTGATATAGCTCTTCTTGTTGCATCTTCACCGATGGAGTTCTCCCACACTCACACCAAGGCATATCATGCAACTAGATCTATTGAATGGATCCAACACCTCCAATAGGTTCATGACATCCTTCCATAGGAAAAGTACAAGAAAGACATCTACTTCAATAAGGTAAGTGACTCACCAATGTTCAGATTCAACAGAAGTTTCCCAATATCCCGAGGGAATTCGACGCAATGGGGACCATTACTTCTTAAGGGGGGAGGAATGATCCAATTGGATCTCGGTGGCCATCCACTTTTTCCACTGAATCAATGTTTCAAGCCTATGGTTTTGAGAAACCCTTATATTAACTCTTTTGATGGGGAATGGAATAAAATTCTATCTTCATTTTTAATTACAGACATCATGTAATGATTTCTTAATTGTCTTATGTACATTCCTACAACATAGCGTTAATGTATCGGATCCCATTAGAACTCTGCAGTTAAGCGTGTTTGGGCTAGAGTAGTACTGGTATGGGTGACTACCCGGGAAGTCCTAGTGTTTTAAATGCCTATCGAATTTTATAAACTTAGACCAATTTATCCCACATGTATCATGGAAATTGTTCTCCTCTCACTCTCTCATATATAATTGAGGTGAAAGAGGCCCTTTAAGAATGCAATGGAGTGTGATGTAAATCTTGTTGTGAATGAAACTCTTCTTTATCTGACAGGTGGCATTTAAAAAATATTGAACATCCACCTTAAGTAAAACAATTTTATATCAACTTTATAGAGAGTAATTGAAAATAAAAAAAATCTTATGGTGGTGGGTTGAGTATCAAGGAGATTTGCAATTCATTTTGTGCTCAACATGGAGTTCACACACACACACACACACACACACATAGCAACAACAAGGGTAGATCCACCTTAGGTTAGGATATATCATGAGTATAGATGCATCAAATCTTTTGAGAGGAAAACATTTCTTCAAGTTTTGTAATCTAAAATAATTAGTATCTCAAGGAATCCAATGCCTATAGACACATGATAGATCTAGAATTAAGATGGATTTATGATGGTTTTACCATTCCTAAATCATTCTTAAATCATTATAATTTTGATGAATTATAATTATATTTTTTAATTTAAAAACTTAGAGAAAAAACAGTTTTAAATTATTATAATTTTAATAAATTACATTCTATTAAGAGAAAAAGGGAATATACGATGATAATGATTAATTTAATATATTGATTTATAATATATGTATATGGAATCTATGATTAAATAACTATTACATTTTATAATAAAAAAACCACAAATAAGACTAAAAAATAGATATTAAAAACGTTAAAATAAAATTCAATAAGAAAATAAGATTTTATAAATTTAAGACTAATTTAATAACTATTTAAATAGAATAAACAGCAGGATGAAAAATATAAGACTTAAAAATTGATAATGCGCATTTATTAAATACTTTGGATGCTTCCTCGTTAACCATTTTTGTATCTTTTTTACTTTGGACAGTACTTTAAGGATCATAGCATAAATATCTGACACTCTTTGCTGTGACTGATCCCCCTCTATGGTGACGTTACAAATATTACAATAATTTTCAGCCTCTCCGGTGACATCGCTGATATCGCAATCTTTTTCAGCCAAATCTATCGCTGATTTTTTTCAGCCAAAGGTGCGTCGGATGCTATATTTGTCCATTATGAGAGTGACAGATTTTATTAGTTTAGCAGTCGCACAGTCAGCGAAGCATTTGATGTGTGTTATGGGGTGTTTCATACATTCTCTTTAGTTAATCACAAAGTTTCTCTGGATATAAAGCGCTGAGAATACGATAATATGGTTTTCTTTTGTATTWKAAATTGTGGAATCGAATATGACAGATGAGTATAAATCGTTTCTATTAACATATTAGATATGATCGAATGAATAAAAAGTAGATACGAATAATGGGCTTTGAAGTGAAAGTAGGCTAAGAATCGTGAAAGCTTTAATAAACATTAGTTTTTCTAACATATCTCATCGAATGAATGAATAAAAAAAATGATACGAATAATGGGCTTTCGAGTGAAATCAGATGGAGAATCATCAAAGCTCTAATAAAAATTAGTTTTTTCTAACATATCTGAGCACCCTCGTTAAATGGAGGTTGGGAAAAAGATGAAGATGATCGAATGAATAAAAAGAAAGTAGACACGAACAAGCAATGTCTCTGCCAGATTTTTGCATGAGCGTGATCAGCTGGCAGGTTTATGCTACGTTGGGTCACAGGGCCCGACATGCCCACAAGGACGGCACAACGATGCACAAAAAAATCTTAAACACTGACCAAGTATGCACATCCACTAATAAAAATAAAGAAATGTTGCAGTCTTGATCACTTGTATTAAAAGATCTAAACCAAAAAGTTCCCGAAATAATTTTTAAATTTCCTTACATGTTTTCTTGCTCTTTTCTTTTTTTGCTTCTTTCTTTTCAGTACTAGTGATGATTTTAAGGATGGAAATTTGTTTTAAAATGTAGAAATCTTGGCTAATCTTACTAATACTTCATATGCTAACTATAAATGATTGACTATATTTTTAAAAAAATATTCAAATTTCTAAGGATTTGTATAGTTTTTATAAAATTTTGCCCATTTTTAAGGTAAAATAATTTTATCCTATAAAATTTGGGTGAAACATTTTAAAAATAGCAAATCTAGTTTTTGGAAAAACAATAGAAAATTAGCCCATAAACTAAATTTAACCCCTAAAATCATCCCTAACCCCAATTAAAACATATTCAAATGACACACTGCCCCAAAACTTTTCCATGCCCCCTTAAATATAATTGAAATAAAATTAAATTAGAATGGATAATGATACTCACTGAAAAGATGAGAAAATCAGCTATAAAATCTATTTACCTTTTGCATTCGCCTACTAACCAGCTACTCTACTCAAGATGAAAACATTTTAGAAGAATTTCGTCGGACTTTTAAAATCATTTTTTTTAGTTGAGGTTGTTACCAGATTATCAGAATTATCGAGTTTAACTTCAATAGTTGCATCCTTTCATCTGGAGAAATAAACCGTCTGCAATATATCACACTTTAGATGATGCCATTTAAATTCTCAACTTTGACAAATAAATTGAATATAATTTTTCATTGAAACATGGTTGCCCTAATTTACTAGGAAATAAATAATAAACGAATTTATATCATTTTCCTTTTTATGCTTTTGTTTTGGAGAAAAGCAAAAGCACTGAGGTTTATATATTCATCCACCTTTAAACATCATTTATATCCATTTCCTTTTTTTTGCTTTTGGTCTTATTAAAAAGAAAATGGTGCGTTGGACTCAATGGATCGACTTGTCCAGTGACCTTCTAAATATAGTGTATTTCCATTAACTTAATATGCCTATTCTTAATACCTACAACTTTAACCTAATCAGCCATGAAAATGAAAAACATAAAAA
>JZKD02S0136641.1:18590-33185 GCA_000966675.3 Picea glauca
ATATCAGGACGTTGTGAAGGGTTGTAATAGTGATAAATGGAAAGAAGCAATAAAGGATGAAATGAAGGCATTATAGCGGAATGCCACATGGGACCTGGTAGAACTTCCAAGAGACAGAAAAATTGTAGGTTCAAGTGGGTATACAAGCTGAAAAAGGGTGTTGATGATAAGGTAGAAAGGTACAAAGCAAGGTTGGTTGCAAAAGGATATTCTCAGAAAGAGGGTATTGACTTTCATGAGATTTTTATCATTAGTTAAGTTTGTTTCAGTTCAAATTTTGTTATCATTAGTTGCATTACATGATTTGGAGTTGGAGAGGGAGCAACTAGATGTGGAAATTTCCTTCTTACATGGAGATTTGGATGAGGAAATTCACATGGAACAACCTGAAGGGTTCATTCAGAATCAAAACAAGAAATTTGTTTCCAGGCTCAAGAAATCACTGTATGGTCTGAGGAAGTCGCCCAGACAATGATACAAGAAATTTGAATCTTTCATGGTGAGCCAAAATTATACGAGTGGGTATGATCATTGTGTCTACTTTAAGAAATTGAATAATGGCATATTAATGATCTTGGTATTGTATGTTGATGATATGATTTTAGAAAGAAAAATCATAACTGATATCAACAAGTTAAAGGCTCAGATGGCTAGGACATTCGATATGAAAGATCTAGGAGCAGCAAGGAAGATATTGGGCATGGAGATATTCAGAGACAGGAGGAATGGTAAGCTTTGGTTGTCACAACAAAAGTATGTTGAGAAGATACTTTTGAGTTTTGGTATGAAAAATTTATCCAGGAGGATATTGGTGGCCACCCACCTATTCCACTTGGACCCCCACCATTGCTTCTTTCAGTTTTTCAGTTTCCGTACAGTTTCCTATTTTTAGCAATTTTTTGGGTCTTGAACTTTCGAAGCCGTTTTGAGGCCTTAAACAAAGTTTTTTGGGAAAATGGGGAGTAACATGGATCATAAATAATTGTTTCTCACCCAAAAGTTTTAGTCCTCAGATAGATCTTTCTAACGAGGTATGGAACGTGTCAAACGAAGATCGTATGCCAAAGTTACATCCCCGGGAAGTTGATGTACCAACTTACCCAAACGGGGCCCATAGTCTTGGCGTTTCATCTCCTAGGGTTAGGTCTTTGGATGTTTGGGGTTTTCCATTGTTTCTCAATGATAATAGGCCTTTTAGCCTCATTGTAACACAATTCATAGGCTAGTAGCCGCCACATCTATTCTCAAAGATAAGCTACCAGCACCCTACCTAGTTTATTTCCATTCTGTCTGTAAGCATATTTCAGTCATTTGTTATTAACGAAATGAAGTCTTATTTCCACTGCATCTCTGTGTTTATGTGTATTTCTGTATTTCATTGTGTTCCTACATAAATCCGGATCAATGGTATCAGAGCAGTTTTCTCATTCTCAATCATTCTTTGCATGTCCACAATGAGGCCGGGTATAAGGAGTTGGGGCTCGATCTAGTTGAACCTTTGCAAGATCAGCCTCGCAAACCATGACGAACTCCCATGGGGGAAGAAAAGAAAAATGAGGGAGTAGGAGATCCTATCAAAATGTTGATCGAGGAGGCCCTCGAGAAACAAAGGAACGTGATGATGGACAACTTTGCCCAGATTCTTCAACAGATACCCACTGGCGGCGCATCGACATCCAACAACCACTCTGGAGGCGCCACTCATTTTAAGGTACAAGTAAACTTTGGCATTCCCATATTTGAGGGCCAAATAGATGTAGATGTCATATATATATGGTTGAATCTATTAGAAGGATATTTCTTGGTTCATGACTTTTCCGACCGAGAAAAGATTATTTTCGCACTCCTCAAAGATGCCCCCCATGTCAAGGACTGGTGGGAAACCTACTCGGAGCAACAGGGAGAGGGAGAAACCTCTTTGTTCTCAACCGCACCCACTTGGAATTCTTTCTGATACATAATCAAGGAACAATATTATCCCTTGGGGATCTATGAGGACAAATACATACAATGGACTACGTTGTGGCGACAAAGGGACCAAGATGTGCATGAGATGACGAATATGTTTCATACCCTATGAACAAAGTTGGGTATCAAATATTCAGAGAAACATTTGGTGTTAAAGTACCGCAGTTGTCTGCACAGATACATTCAGGAGGAAATGGAGTTCCTTGACATCTCCTCGCTTGGTGTGGCATACCGATATGATGCCAAGATTGAGCAGAAGTTCAAACAGAAAAAGTGAGACTTTGGGTCTGCAAATCAAAAGTAAGGGAAAGGTACCCCCAAACCATAGAACAAAGGACCAAGCCAAGGCAGGGCATCCTAAGACAAACCACCAAAGCCACAATAAAAGAACAACACCATGAAGCCAAGAAAAGACACGGGGAAGTGGTGTGACTTCCATAAGAGCTCCACTGACAACACAAGTGAGTGTCAGGCCAAGCAGTCACTGGTAGCCGAGTTGAAGGATTCTGAATCGGATGCATGCTCCGAATCTGAATCAAAACCTAATGAGGGGAATGACAAGGGGAAGCATATTATCGATGCAGAGCCCAACGCCACCGTTGCCACCATGAAGATCCAGACGGAGGAACCAGAAGATCTAGAGGAGGAAAATCATCTCTTCCATTCCAAGATGTGGGTAAAGGGTTTCCCGTTGTAGTTCATTGTTGACAAAGGGAGCCAGAAGATCCTTATCTTGGTATAGGTTGTGAAGTGGTTGGGCTTGCCAACCACAACAGACCCACAACCATACACCATCAGGTGGTTTCACCAAGGACGGGACCTCCGGGTCAGTCAACAATGTCACCTTCCCTACAACATCAAGCCCTTCATGGATGAGGTATTATGTGACATTGCTCCTCTTGATGTTTCTGATGTATTATTAAGCCAACCGTACTTGTGGAAGAGACATGTTGTGTATGAGTCCAGGCCTCGTGCTATTATTATCACTTTGGGAAATAAGTTGTACAAGATACCAGAGATAGCACTGCCTACCACCATCTCTTTGGTTACTACAAAACAATGTAGTAAGCTCATTTCCAAAACCAGGAAATTTGTTTTCCTAATGATCCACCCTCAAGGAAAGAGGAAGACTATGGCCATGACCTCAAGATAGGGCCCCGCTGCACGAAAACAACAGATGGATAAGGTCGTGGAGGAGTACGAGGACATCTTCACCTCCCTTGCAGGGGTGCCTTTACACTGCCAGGTCAAGCACCCCATCGATCTGACCCCAGGTCTATCACTTCCCACTGGACCCATCTATCGATGCTCTGTTATGGAGAATGATGAAATCAAGAGGCAAATTCAGGAGCTATAATAGTTCCAATAGTTCCAATAGTTCCAACCCCAATATCAGCAACAATAGTTCCAACAATAGTTTCAACCCCAATATCAACAATAGTTCCAACCCCAATATCAGCAACAACAGCTATAATTACCTCCCAATACCCCACAGAACAATCCTCCATTACGACCTCAGATGCTTGTGCAACCTAACCCAAACCCAAATAATAAGGCCATTCAGAACATAGATATGCATAATGTGCCAGCTCTATTTATTACTCCTATGCCTTATGATGAGATAAATTAAGATCAGGGAGAATAGTCAAGCTAATAATTGAAGATGCTCCATCTTCAGAATCAGACAAGGAATCGGGGGGGAAACCATTTGTTGATACAAAAGAAATTGACCAACCTATTATAGAATCAATAGACCCCCCATTTCCCAAAAGACTAGAAATTACAAAAACTATGGAATTACCATCCTTCAATCTCTTAGGAGAATTGAAAAATCTACATGTTAACATTCCACTATTGCAAGAAATTAGAGATGTCCCTATTTATGCCAAGACTGTGAGAGATCTTTGTATCAAAATACCTAGAAGGAAACCTAGGGAGCCTCATAGTTCATGTAGTGGGAGATTTGTCTGAACTGATGTTAGGCAAAACCCCACCTATTTAATATGGCGACCCAGGAAACCCCACAGTTACTATCAAAATTGGATAGATAGTTATTTCCCATGTGTTAGTTGACTTAGGGGCAACAATTAATATTATGACAATAGAAACTACACACTTGCTGCAACTCAGAATGCAAGTCCGACCTACTCCTACTATTTTAGAATTTGCTGATCATTCCACCATCAGACCAGAAGGAGTAATTGATGATTTAGTCATTTCAGTTGATTCTTGGAAGTATCCTCCTGTTTTTTTCATTTTGCAACCCAAAACCCATCTGGGGGGGCACCCTCTAATTCTAGGAAGACCATGGTTAGCTACAGTTGATGCTTCCATTGGTTGTAGATCTAGTTCCATGACTATCTCTGATGGTTATGACACAAAAAAACTTACCCTCTATCCTCATGCTACAACCAGTATGGAACCCAAAAATTCTTTATGAATGGACATTGAGGAAGAAAGTCCTCTGCCTGTGTTAACCATAGGAAGAGCCCTGACTTTCAAAGACAAGATAGAGGATGAGTTAATCAACTGCTTTATCTGTGACCCCTCTTCTGTTTCACAGAACACGCACCACCGATTGAATAGAGTCTTCGACTCAATTTCCCAGGAAGAGATGAACCCGGAAATGTTCTCTGAAACTGTTGTAAATCAAATCGATTCAACTGTAATAGCAAATGATGAAACAACAAGAGCCAAATTATTTCCTAAATCCAGTTCTAAGAGAATCGTTGTAGAATCAAACCTGAAAAAACCCTGAACATTAATACCGATTTATCTATTGTTGAAACTCACTGATTGATGAAGTTACTAATTGAACATAAGGAAGCATTTGCCTGTGATTACATGGATATGAAAGGAATTTCCTCTAAACTATGCACCCACCATATATATATCAAGGAAGAATGCCAACCCATTTTCCAACCCCAAAGGAGAATGAACCCTAATCTTAAAGAAATAGTTAAGGAGAAACTCCATAAACTTCTCAATGATGGATTCATCTATCCTATATTAGACAGCGAGTGGGTTTCCCTGTTGGTTATGGTACCTAAAAAGAATGGTAAGTGGAGAGTGTGTGTGGACTATATAGCCCTTAATAAGGCCATGTAGAAGGATCATTTCCCTCTACCATTCATTGATCAGGTTCTAGACAACCTATCTAAGAAAAAAAAATATCTCTTTCCTAGATGGATTCAGTGGCTATAACCAGCTAAAAATTGCTCCACAAGACCAAGATAATACCACCTTTACCATCCCTTGGGGTACATTTTCCTACAAGGTTCTCCCATTTGGATTGTGTAATGCACCAACCACTTTCCAGAGAGCTGTAATTGGTATTTTTTTTATATGGTGAATGATTGTATAGAGATATTCATGCATGACTTTACACCTTATGGTATTGATTTTGATGAAGCTTTGTCTAATCTGAAAAAGGGGATAAAAATATGTATACAATATCATCTTTCTTTAAGTACAAAAAAATGCCATATGATGATGAGTGAAGGTGTGGTACTTTGACACTTCATTTCTTCTGTAGGAATTCAGGTAGACCCAGCCAAAATCCAGGTAATTTTGGACATTCCAACTCTATCAACTCAAAAAGAGATAAGAATTTTTTTAGGGCATGCTGGATATTATAGGAGATTCATTAAAAAAAAATTCCAAACTTGCCTCTCTCTTGTTTTTCCTATTAACAAAATATGTTTATTTTCGTTGGACTAACAATTGTGAATTGTCTTTTGCAGATCTGAAACAGAAATTATCCACAGCTCCCATTTTGAGAGGGCCCAATTGGGATTTGACTTTTCACATTTCTTCATATGCCTCAGACACTGAAATTGGTGGAGTACTAGGGAAACAGGAGGAAAAAGAACCCTATTCTATCTACTATATTAGTAATGACATGGCTCCTGCTAAGTTAAATTATACAGTTACTGAAAGAGAATTCTTGGCAGTAGTTTATGCAATCAATAAATCCAGGCATTATGTCACTGGTTATCTTACTTTTATTCATACTGATCATACAACAATTAAATATCTGATGAATAAACCTATTACTAATGCCCAAGTAACAAGATGGTTGTTACTACTACAAGAATTTGACATCACTATAGTAGATAGACCAGGAAAATAAAATGTGGTTGCTGATTTTCTCTCAAGATTACATGTAAATGATGATAATTCACCTGTAGATGATTCCTTTCCAGATGAACATTTGTTTGCAATATCTGATCACTCACCTTGGTATGCAGACATTGCTAATTATTTGGTTGTAGGAAAGGTACCTCCACATCTATCTCCTCGAGAAAGAAGGAATATTATTCAAAAGAGTGCTCGGTATAGTTGGATAGAGGGATACCTTTTCTACACAGGCCTGGATCAAGAAATCAGGAGATGTGTGAGGGATGATGAATTTTATGATCTACTAAAAGCTTCCATGATGGCCCTTGTGGGGGTCATTTTGATGATAAAAAGAATGGGCATAAAATTTTAAGGATGGGTTATTTTTGGCCCATCATATTTCAAGATGCCAAGAGGTATGTCCAAGCCTGTAACAGTTGCCAATGAATGGGTCAGCCAAACCATAGGGATGAAATGCCTCTCCAACCTCAAGTAGTGTTAGAGCCTTTTGAGAGATGGGCCATGTATTTTGTAGGACCCATTAACCCACCTTCTAATCAGAAAGTCTATAAATTGGTCTGTACAGATTACATGACCGAGTGGGTGGAGGCAAAAGCACTAATCACGGCCTCAAAAGAAGCTATCTTAGTATTCTTGTTTGAATATATCTTTGTTAGGTTTGGAATTCCCAAAGAATTAATAATTGATGGAGGAACCCCTTTCACATCACATAAGTTTGAAGCCCTACTCAGTGAATATCATGTTTTACATAGAATAGTTTCTCCATACCATCCACAAGGTAATGGCCAGGTGGAAAGTACCAACAAAGTCATAGAATCTATTCTTACTAAGATAGTGAGGGAACATCGTAGGGATTGGTCTAACATATTGCATGAAGCTCTATGGGCTTATCGAACGACTTAGAGGAACACAACTGGTTTTTCTCCTTATGAGCTAGTATATGGAAAGAGCCTTGTTTTTCCCATTGAATTCAAAATCAAAACCTTAAGAAATGAATCAGTAGTCAACCTCGACTTGACTATGGCACAGAAGGATAGACTGTAACAACTTAATGAGCATGATAAAAAGTGTTTGGATGCTATTCATCAAACCACAGTGATTCAACAACAGAGAACAAAATGGCATGGCCGAGTCATCAAGAAGAAATTATTCCAAAATGGAGATTGGAATCTATTGTATGATTCACACTTTAAATAATTTGAGGGTAAATTTTGTACATGATGGCTTGGACTTTACAAGGTATACACTATTTTTCCCAATGGGACAGTCGGGTTGGTCACTATTAATGGATCCAATACTCAGTTACTTGCAAATGGTCATCGCTTGTGCCTGTATTAGCGTCCACTTTCCAAATCAGAATTCAAATCCAGATGCATAGCTGATACATATTACCACTTTTTGAAAGGAACAAAGATTGCTCCTTCCCCTTCTAATCCTTAGAAATTCATGTTTTCAATAAAACCTTGTATATAAATAAACTTTGCAAATTTTTAATTTTTTTTCTGTTTTTGCCAAAACAATTTATGTTTTCTTTTAATGAAATTCAGCCTGGAAGGGCATCCAACAGTTACTTGTGTGCAGATGGATTGATGAAACGCAAGGAAAACTAAAGAAGAAGGAGTTGAAGAATTAATTTTTGGAAGTTGAAAAACTTCCTAAAAAAACTAAGTATTTCTATGTTCGAGCTGATTTACATGTTGTTACACCCTTTGGCCGATTTACATGCTGTTACAGCTTTTTGGCCGACGTACAGGTTGTTACACCCGTTTGGACAATTTATGTGTTATTACACTCTTTCGACCGATTTACATGTTGCTACACCTAATTCCACCATTCGGCCAAAATGCATGTCGATACACCTAGTACTATATTCCTTTTTCACTACCTTACATGCCACTTCACACATTTTCGCATTTCTGTCACTTTTTCATGCTGTTACTCCATCATTTTTTTCCACTCTGCTATCTTTCCATATTGAAACACTGTTATTTTGTCACTTTCACTGCTATCTTTTCCACTCTCTCTAACAGAAAAGGCTGCTTCATTATTTTGTGATTCCACAGCCGCCGATTTCCAACGGATCGACCAACAAAAGGACTCCACACCTGCTCCACTTGTCACCTCATAATTTTTCACGTTCTGAATCCCTCTCTCATCATGAAATCTCTTTCACCCAGATCATATGACGGTTGGATAGTGCATTTACTCCGACAGATTGGTTCGTGCGATAAGTTATGAGGTACGATTACTAAACCTACGTGTCCAAGTGATGTAGATATGAAAGCAAGTTTCAATGCTTATTTGTTGGTTGTCCTAAATTCGTTGCACCATGAGCCAATAAAATTAGTTGGGGCAGGCGGGGCGGGTGACATCCACACCGACATAATCTCAAAATCTCATTTTATAAACACCTCTGCCACCTTTTCGACCATGCTTATTTTCGTTAAGACACTGTGTTCTTCATGGAATCCTCATTCGAACTTGTTATGTCTCTGGTTTAGGTGTTGGTTTCTCCTCCTTTGTGAATGTAAAGATTCAAAACGACGTCATGGGAGGATCAGCTGTGAGATATGAGCTGGAAAATATGGATGCGTTGCTGCTACACCCAGATGTTTACCAATTTTTTCTACAGGCTGGATGGATTCCTTATTTCAAGAAGCTGTAGAGGTTTAACGAAGCATGGGTGTTGGAGTTTAGCTAGAATCTTAAAGAAGGGTATTCAATGGTGGACAGGGTGAGAATTCCAGTGACAGAGGAATCTATGGATGTCGTTACAGGATTTCCCAGAATAGGAAACAGGTGGTTTAGCAGAAAAGCACATCTTCCCAAAGCAGAGCAGGGTTTTCTTGTGAACGATGGTCGTGTGCAGAACAAGGGCTGAGGTGTTGATGTCAATTCATTACCATCACCCTGGGGGAAATTCAAAAAAATTATTAAAAGTTACTTTACCTGCAAAGGACGATACCAAGTTGTTTACTTTTCTGATTTTATCATATTATCCCATTTCAGACATCAGAAGTTAATCAACATGCCTTATTATATTCTTTATTCTTTACATAATATGGCTCAGTTCGTCAAATGATCAAAGCAGCCCACGAATTTTCTTTCCAATCATAGCCTCATTGGCTTGTTGATTCATAGAGGAATGGGACTTCCTCATGACCCATTACCTAAAGTGCCTGTGCCACCTACTGTGCCTGCTGCCATAGCCAACCCTAAAAAGCCCATTTTCGCACCTGATGTTACAGCCAATATAGAATAGTCAACTCTTGTGCCCTCAACTACCCCAGTCGTTAAAACCTCGATTGTAATTCCCCATAAGCCCACTTTGAATACCAAACGAAAAATCAGAAGCACCTCCCACACAGCTCAAAAACGCCTCGACAATTTTCAACAAGAATAGAAACCAAACCCTATTGCTACAAAGGTAATTGAGCCTCATGAGCCTAAGTCCCTGGCCACAACAGAAATTGTTACAGAACTCGCTCCTACTCCTAAAGCTAAGAAAAGGGAAACTCTTGCCCCTATTTCTACTTTACCAAGGAAGCGAACTATGTCAGAAAAGTTAATTGCAACTGAAGTTGAGGCCCCCATTGTAACTGAGAGAATGACAACTACTTCTACTATTGAGCCAACAATAACTTAGAATCCTTCTATTGCTACAAAAACCATTCAAACCACTACTTTCACTGCCACTGAATTGCCTCAGAAAATAAAACGTTGATCTAGAAGGGAATATCATAAAGATATCGACAGAGTTGTTGTGATAGAGTGTCCTAATCTTGTTGATACTCAGACACTTCCAGATTTTGATATCAATGATACCAATCTAAGTGAAAGGATAACTAATTTTATGGAGGTACAAATTCATGGTTTCACCTTGCGCAAGGAATTCCAAGACATTATTTTATCCTTGCAGGAAAAATGTCAACGAGTTGCACCAGAATCATCGACGCCTCTTGATGATTATGTGCATCATGAGTCAGGTGACGATGTATAGATATTACCGAATCCCAACATCCCAAAATTTCCTCCTTGTATGCTTGTTGAAGAACTCCCTCCTTCTTCTAGCCTAATTGTTAAAGAATGTCCTCCTTCTCCTAAACCAATGAAAAAGAAATCTTCTGCTTTTATCTCTACATTACCTAAGAGGAGAACTAGGTCAACAAGATTTGTTGAAGTTGCAGTTGGATGGAAAAATATAGAGAAAGTAGTGCCCATTCTTCGCCCATTATCCTTAGTTGTTCAAAATGAGGTTGTTACACAAGAACCAGCCTCTTCCCCGAACTTAGCTATCACACAAGAACCAATTGACCAGGAAGAGGCTATCACATAAGAACCAATCATTCCAAATGTAACTGTTACACAAAACTAGTTACAAAAACTAGAGAGGATAATGATGATGTGCCACTTGCTCAACTATTTTCTCATATTGAAAAGAAGATACAAGGTATTGAGAATGTCAGAATTGTTGAACTAAGGAAATAAAATGACCACCTCAAAGAACAACTAGATTCGCTAATTAAGGACTTTCAGGTTGCTCAACAAAGAAGCTCAGGGAATTCAACTTTGGGAATATTTACTCAGGCAACAACTGTTATGAAGGAAAATGAAGAGCACAAGTTCTACCAATGTGGTGATATTTATTTTCAGGCGGATATAAAATTTTCGAAGTACCAAAGAATGGATAGGCTGAGGAACCAACCAATTTCTCAGTGAAAATTGAATGTGACCTTACTATTCCACAAGAACCAGTAAGCCAGAGGAGATCTCGACATCATAAACTAGTTGTTGGTTTACCAACATCTTTAAAACAAACACCTATGTTACACTTACCAGTCGTAACTCCAAAAACTCAGACTGCTTATTTTCTTGAATACAAAGCAACATAGATAGATTTTTTTAAATAGCATATGTTGGGGGTAGACACAGGTTTTTCCAATACTGGTACTTAGTGATTTTCTTAGCAATTTTGCATTGGAGGAGTCACCTCCTTAACTTAAAATCAGAGGAAGGCTTGAATGTGGTTTGCATGAGGACATGCAATGTTTTCAGTTGAGGGGCATGTTAGGACCCAAAAATGTTCCTTTTTCACCATCTATTTTTCTCATTTAACCTTACCAATTCTATGCTAAATTCCTAATAATTGTTGCTAAGACCCTTTTTCCCAAGGTATGCATCATTAATCTTTCTTTTATATTTTATTCACTTTAACATGTTGGATTGGTAGCATTTCTCATATTTTACCCATGAATAATCAACTAATGATTAAAATGTGTCGAACAACCAAATCTTAAAGAAAGATCGTTGCTATTACACAAGGTTGTTACAGTTGTGCGTCAAATCTTCATGTTGTTACACAACTACAACAATTGCACACCCATTTTGGAAGATGCTACACCTACTACAATAGATATCCACCGATCATGGAAGCTGGTCCCTCATGCAAATTCGAATCATGAAGACTGGTCCTCAAGGATGTTACACATTTTGGTTCAAACTAATGATGAAGATCATTTAACAGATTTTGTATATCATACAAACATCTTGAGAATCTTCGATTCTCAAAGTTGTTCTAAGTTTGTTTTCAACTGAATAACTTTGTCTTTAAATAGCAGAGCCTTTGTAATCATTACTACCGAATTTTAGTTGTGAACAGAGAGTGAAGAATAGCACATTGTATCTAAACCTTTTTGGTGAATTAATAAAGAAGTGAATTGAGTTTTGTTAACCTACTGTAGTCTATTTTCGAGTGGATTCAGTGAGAGGGAAAGGGCCCACCTTCCTCACAGACTCCCCTTTGTTTTGTTGTTTTAGATTAACTACTTTGATTTGGATAATTGATCTGTTTAGCATTTCTAGCATATATCTGTTGTTACATTCAGTTCCTTTATGTTTAATGCGCATATGTGTGTCTCATGAGAGTTAGAGTAATTTGTTGGATACTGCTAGAGAATTACTTTCCTTTTCTTCATTAGAATCAAATCTCTATTTTCAATCAAAGAAAATAAAAGTGTTAATTTCCTTTCTGCAATCAAGTAGGTTTCCTTTCAACAGTTAGCACATATTTTCCTTTTGCAAAGAGTAAAATAGAAAGTTAGAATAAATTAGATAATCTAGGATTCTTATGCACCCATCAGTTCAGGATTTCATTTATGCAAGTGTGATTTCAATTCTGTAGAAGCTCTAGCTGTGTCAACAACTTGTGTTAAAGTTCAACCTTTCAATTTGGTTTCTTACTGGAATTTGAATAATGTTGCTTCCATAATCTAGCATAGACTATGCACAATTATCTTGCAATAACAAAACTTCCCTGGGTTTGACAATTTATATTGAACACCTTAATTATCTATTTAATTAGACAATTAAAGTGCCCAATAGATGTCGTCCTTGAAAACACTAGTTTGATCACTCTCATCATCAACCATGTTAAGTGTGATTGAAATAATTGTATTATGGTTAATATTTTTTTGGATGTCGGATGTACCTACATTGTTGTCATCACAAGATCCACCAAATAGGATCATGTTATTCTTACTTGTATTTTGGATACTTCTTTCCTATCCATGATTGCAAATCTACGACTGGAAAAGAAATGATGATTTTTCACTCTAGTTGTATATCTACACTATTGTCATCACCCAATCAACCAAATCCAATCCCACTAATGTTGATTGTCTTATGGATACTTACTTTCCAATCCATCATTGTAAATGAAATGATAAGTTTTTACTACCTGTCTACTACAACCAAAATACACAATTTGTATTATATTGTTTTGATGATGTTGAATTGGACCCCATTCTCGAGTACAAAGATTTTTTTATATGTTGGTACAAAATTTGATTTATACATTGCATGTCCATTGAAGAAGAGGGTGCTTAATGATGATGTTTAGATATATAATACATTGATGATATTATTACATATTATGTGATGATGTTCTATATTATGGTAGTAGTTTAAACATTCTATATTTTGAAATTTATTTTTTCCACAAATTTTAAAATTTACAAATGATTTTGTTGTCTAAAAACACTAAGTGTGTTACTAGAACAATGTTACCAGTGTCTCTTCTTTTATTCAATTTATTTACCAGTGCCTTAGGATGGTCTTTGAAGTGTTTTTTTATTTGGTGTGATATCTTATTTACATTTAAACGGATTGTCACTCAAATTATTTCCCTCTAAATGTATCATTTCTCTTTATAATATTGTATATACTCTTAAATAATATGTCATTTACATTATGATGATGAACACGAGTAAAGGTCAATAACATCTAATTTCATTTATTAGTTAGAAGAAAAAATTAAAAATTATTGAATTTATTTTAAATATTTTATTATGTAACATCCCGCTCTTGCACGCAATGAGCAAACTTATTCTTTGAGGAAACTTGCTTGCAAGTGATCTAGGTTATTATACTATTGGTCATTTTGATTGTGATTATGAGATATTATGTATTCGATGATATGTTATTTTATTGTATTTACATAGACAGGTGTTATTGACTGGGTCCTCCTGAGTGTGAAGGAATCTGGACATTGAGGATGCAGATACATCGAGGCACGGAGTGGACTGTTAGGGTTTGAATGTTCTTGATGTGACATATGTACATATGATTAGATGTTATGATGATTGATTATTATTGTTGACATGATTTGTTGATGCATGCAAGTTGATGATAGCTTGACGACCAGACTCACATGTGGAGTAGAGGGGTCACGCATGACAACAAGAGATATTGAGGGAGAGTTGTGGCAGAAACCCTGCCACAACCAACTAGAATTCCCATCGTCGCTCAAACTGTAGGTTAACGATTACCTATTTCGAGAAGACCCACGATGCCATGAGGGTAAAGAGTGACAGTCGCTCAGAATGATTCTAAGGGGCACGCAATAAGGCAGGGGAATTATTCCTTAGAGGCCCTTAGTTTCCCTCAAGATCACCTGGTGGAGTATTGACTCCAAGGGTTTGACATCTACCAAATTCAGTCAAGAGGCAAGTGGCAACCTTGGAGCACATAGTGTGTCTTGAAGGGCACATTGCGCAAATAAAACAAAAAGAGGCAAGTAGCACCCTTGGAGCACGTAGTGAGTCTTGAAGGGCACGTCGCACAAATAAAACAGAAAGAGGTGAGTGGCACCCTTGGAGCACCTAGTGCGTCGTGAAGGGAACGTCGTGATTTTAACTGCTAAGCGAATAAACCTAGTCGGCCTAAAAATGAATGATGTGATAAGTAAAGTTTATTAACTAGTTTTCCCCTTAATAATTGTCGCCAACCTAGTGAAATTAAAACCTAGGTCTAAGTAGAACATTTGGTCAAAATAATAATAATAATAAATAAACATGTAACAAGAAGGGGGGTAAGAAATTCAAACTAATTATTAAAGTCAAAATTATAATGAAGGATTAAATTTTAAAAAAAGGGGTAAAGGTTGTTTTTATCTACATTTGCTAATTTAATTTTTAGTTAAAAAGAAAA
>JZKD02S0136641.1:54211-75587 GCA_000966675.3 Picea glauca
GGTTTCAAAGAAGTGAGGATTGTTAATAAGTCGAAGGAATATAGAAATAAGCTTGAAGTAGAGCCCATCATTAATGTTGTTGTTCTGTGTTTTGTGGATTTTGATAACCCGAAATATGCTACAACTGCTATGGAGGATTTACAAGGGTACAGGATGGATAAGGATGATAGAGATTCTCCTTCCCCAAAGTTGCAGTTTGCACATCCTCCGAGGAATAGGAATGGCTTTCCATTTGCATGTGGTAACGATCGAGGTCGGGCTCAACAGGATAAGTATCGACGTCGATGATTTTGTGGGTCCGTTGAAACTGTATGACTCATTGCCAAAGACTGTTTATACATTATTTGTTTTAGAACTTTAATTCCACCTTTCATAGATATGTTATTCAGTGAAATATATAAATGTTTAATCTTCCCAAAGCAAGTTGTCATGTCATTTGTTATTTATGATGTTCCTTTCTTCATGATTGTGCTAAACAATTATTTGACAAATATACCACATTATTAATAATACATTATCAACAACCATGTTATTTAAAGAGGTGTTATTAACAACCACATTATTAAAAGTGGTTGATATAATACAATTTGTTAAAATAAAAAAAAACAATCTGTAATTCTCTTGAATTATAGTAAAAAAAATTACTGTATTTTATTCACGAATTAATATGAAATTATGACCAAGAATATTGAAGCCCATAGAAGACTGATTTGATATCATAGTTACCAAATTGGCTTGGACAAAAAAAAATAGAAAATTACTGTAATTAGCTTTAATTGGCCAAAAAAAAATTACTACTTCATCATGTTTGCTTACATTTGTAGTTTGAAGAAAAGGAGATGTTACACATGGTATCAGAGTGAGTTCAACCCTGCGACTGTGGAATTCCATGCTTTCCGCTGTCGTCAACCCTTGATTTTTAACTTAGCGCTAATTAAAATTTTAACTGGTCCTTGA
Source organism: Picea glauca (assembly GCA_000966675.3). Lineage (NCBI taxonomy): Eukaryota > Viridiplantae > Streptophyta > Pinopsida > Pinales > Pinaceae > Picea > Picea glauca. The sequence goes on from JZKD02S0136641.1 coordinate 55,169, forward strand.
GTCACCCGTTGTTAGAGGATGTCACGAAGATTCGCAACGTAGTGCCAGGGGAGGAGGTGTGATGCCTCTAGTAGAACTGACACCAGAGGGGTCCAAACCCCAAGGAGAAAAACATGTCTTGAGCATGAGAAATTTTCCACGCGGGATGTGTTGGGTCTGACAAGGTGCTTCTAGGGATTAGACCTAGGCCTGGAAAAACCATCTATACTGAGATAAGGCCAAGGCGTGGACACTTCCTGAGGTTCCACCATGTGCTCCGATCGGTACTAGTAGCATTTACCGCGAACTCGAGAAGTTAAAATTTCTCGAGTTCTTTCGTGCCCCAGACGATGCATCCACCAAGGCATGGTTGGAGAGTATGGCAATGTGCTTTGCACTTCGCGGCTATACCTCCAACATGAAGGTCTGCATGGTAGTATTTCAATTGAAGGGGAGAACTCTTCTATGGTGGAAGACACTCCTATCACAATTGAACATGGTCGTCGAAGACATGTCATGGGAACTGTTCAAGGAACGATTCCAAGAGAGGTATCTATTGGAGGAATTCATTGAGCATCAACTCAACGAGTTCAATGCCTTACGACAGGGCGGTCGTACGAGGCCCGAGTATGAGGCCCGTTTTATGGAACTTCTACGGTATACTCTGCATCTGAATATCGAGAAACCTAAGGTCAATAGGTTCTTGTTTGGCCTTAATGTTAGAATTCGTGCAAAGGTTAGGATTCTGATGCCTCAAACCTTACATGACGTTGTCTAGTGAACCCTCATAGAAGAGGAGGAGCTTATCAGTGGTGTTCAGAGAAGGACTCTAGCGAGACCAGTAGGGTAGGTGTCATCTAGTGTGCAGTAGCATCAGACATCAACTAGACATATGCCAGGACATCATGGCTTCTAGAGAGGATCCACATTAACTGCACCTCGGTGACCAATGCCTCAATAGAGAATTCCTTACCAAGGACCAAGCACCACCAACAATGTTGACTGCAACAACAAAAGTTTAATCTTATTCAGTAGAATAGACTAGGGTTCGAGGCCGATGGGCCGTTAGCTCCTACTTCGAGTACCAGGAGTATTGGATCGAGGAAAGGGTGTTGGACATGTGGGGAGACACACTACTAGTACGACTACCCAGTAGAGAGGACTAGAGAATTTTGATTAGTCAGACCCACTACCGTGGGAGATTTGGCTGAGGCCGATCAGATTCATGCAGTGGTGAATAACCACTAGGCAGAGCACCAGCCGATTGTTCTCAAGGCTTCAAGTACCATCTCTAACCAAACCCGTAGTATTTTGATAAATCCAGGTGCTACAGAGAGTTTCATTTATGGGCCAGCACTAAAAATAATCAAGGTAAAGGCAGTCGAACATGATGAGTTTAGCTTTGTAGAAATGGCTTCTACAACCAAACAAAAGGTTGGTGGGAAGGCTACGGGTTGTATCATTAACCTGGGAGAGTTTGTCACTAGGGCCAACCAATATGTTGTGATATTATGATCTTCTGACGTCGCGATCATTATGGACTAGTTAGAATTGCATGAGGTGATCCTCAACTATAAGATGAAACCATTAATCTTGTTTGATGATGAGGGACAAAGACGTGTGATTGTAGGTTAGAACCAGAGAGTTTCCCTGAGGTTCATCTCTTCCTTGTAGCTATGGAAGAGCATGTGCAAGGGATATAAGCTTTATGTGATCCTTACTTTAAATGAGAAGGGAGTAGTGGAAGGTCTAGAACACCTTCCGATGGTGAGAGAGTTGCAGACGTCCTTCCTGAGGAGTTACCTGGGATGATGTCGGAGAGGGAATTTGAATTTACCATCGACCTAAAATCAGGAACTGAATTGATAGAAAGACCGCCTTATTGGATGTCAACCCCAGAGTTACAATAGTTGAGAATGAAATTGAAGGAGTTGTTGGACCTAGGACTTATACGTCCAAGTGTGTAACTGTGGGGTTCGCCTGTTATTTTCATACAAAAGAAGGATGGGTCATGGAGACTCTGCATTGAATACCATCAATTGAACAAAGAAATGATCAAGAATCAGTATCTTTTGCCAAAGATTGATGATCTATTTGATCATATGAAGGGTGTAACAGTTTTTTGAAAGATCGACTTGAGATAAGGGTATCACCAGTTACATATCAAGGAGGAGGACATCCCTAAGATCGCCTTTAAGATGATATTTGGACATTACGAGTTTATTTTTTTACCGTTTGGACTGACGAATGCCACATGGGTATTTATGAGTTTGATGAACGGGGTGTTCTATGACTACTTGGACAAGTTTTTCCAAGTATTCATTGACGATATTTTGATTTACTCTCGGACGATAGAGGAGCATGACAAACACTTTCACTTGGTACTACAATCTTTGCAAGAGAACAATATGTATGGGAAATTGTCTAAATGAATCAATCGAAGATTCACTACTTAGGGAATGTCATCTACGATGAAGGTATCATCGTGGATCCAACAAAGGTCGAGGCTATTATGGAATGGAATGCTCCAACGAATGTCTGCAAAGTGCGTAGCTTCATGGGTTTAGCAGGATACTATTGAGGGTTCATCGAGGGATTTTCAAAGATAGAAAATTTGATTACGGAATTGCAGAAGAAGAACAAGAAGTTTGTTTGGATCGAGAAATGTGCGAAAGAATTTCAGAGGCTCAAGGAGTTGTTAACAATAGCATCGATACTAAAGGTCCCTAACATGGACTCGAACTTCTTGGTATGCACTGATGCATCCAAGGAAGGCTTAGGTGGAGTCTTGGTGCAAGACGATCGAGTGATCTCTTACATCTCGAGAAAGTTGAGAAGGCATGAGGAGAACTATAAGACGTGCGATTTGGATTTGTTAGCCATTGTTTATGCCTTGAGAGTTTGGAGACATTACCTAATTGGTCAGAAACTCAAACTAAAAATGGACCACTGTGGACTATAACACATCTTTACGCAAAATGAATTGAACGGGCGACAATGACGTTGGTTAGAATTGATTAGCCATTACAATTTTGAGATTACTTATACAAAAGGCACAATGAATAGAGTGGTTGATGCGTTGAGTCAGAGACCACACATATTTTCAATGATGCCTCTTCAGATGAATATACGTGAAAATATTCTAACTTTACAACATGACGATGACTGGCACAAAGAGGTCAAGGATTTTATCAGGCAAAACACAATGAAGGTTCCATGATTTGAAGTATTTACGTTTGACGATGACAGATTATTGATATTAAATATCAAATTTACGTACCACCCAATGATGATTTTAAGAGTTTGATCCTAAATGAGGCTCATAGAGCAATGTATATGGCTCATCTCAGAGTCACGAAGATGAGGACAGACCTTAAACCCTTATTCTTCTGGAAAGGAATGAAGGAAAACATAGTCAACTACGTAGCAAGATGTCTAGAATGTCAGTAGGTGAAGGATGAACATAGACATCTGAAAGGATTACTACAGCTATACACTATTCCATAATCTAAATGGGAGATTGTTTCGATGGATTTCATTGTTGGATTGCCACTGACGGAAAGGAGACACGACTCTATTTTTGTAGTAGTTAACACTCTGACGAAGAGTGCACATTTATTCCTGTGAGTATGAGGTATCAGGCACCTAAGATAGCTAGATTTTTCATCAGTGAGATCGTGAGCTTGTATGGCATGCCTAAGAGGATTATATTCGATCGAGCATCGGTCTTTACTAGACAATTTTGGACTAGTTTCCAAGAGGCCTTGGGAACCAAACTTAACCTTAGTACCATGTATCACCCGGAGAAAAACATTAAGACCGAAAGAAAAAACCAAATCTTGGAGGATATGTTGCGTATGTACATTATGGACCAACAAAAGCATTGGGAAGAGTTCTTGCCACTGTTAGAGTTTGCATACAACAACAGTTATCAAAGCACTATTAAGATGGCGCCTTTTGAGTATCTTTACGGGTGACCGTGTCGGAGTTGGGGTCAACTTGAGGATAGGGTCCTAGTGGGACCAGAAGCGATCCAATAAATGGAAGATCAAATGAAAAAAATAAGAAAAAGGATCAAAGAAGCACAAGATCGACAAAAGAGTTATGCCGATGTGCACCATACAGACCGTAGTTAAGAGGTTGGCGATCGAGTCTTCTTGCAGGTGAGACCGCATAAGAGTTCGTTCAAGTTTGGAAAGGGTGATAAACTCTCTCCTATATTCGTAGGACCTTTTGAGATTGTGGAAAAGAAGGGGCCCGTGGCATATCAAATAGCCTTTCTTGATTCTTTGAGGCATACGCATGATGTTTTTCAGATATCTATTTTGAGACATTATGTTAGTGATCCTACACATGTTATTGACATGAGTTTCTTATAGGGGTCGGACGAGGGAACACTCATGGTGGAGCCAATTCACATACTGGACCATCGCATTCAACTGCTACGGTGTCAAACAGTAGATCAGGTCAAGGTCCAATGGGACAACTATAGTCCACACTCGACGACCTGGGAGGACGCATACGATATGTGCAAACAGTTTCCATTTTTGTTTAATAGATAGACTTATGATACTGTGATACACTTTATTTTGGCACTTATATACTATGAAACTTCAGGATGAAGGTTAAAACAAGAGGGGGTGTATGTAATATCCCTCTTTTGCGTGCACTTAGAGAACTTATTCTTTGAGGACACTTGCTTGCAAGTGATCTGGATTATTATACTATTGGCCATTTTGATTGTGATTATGAGATATTATGGATTCGATGATATGTTATTTTGTTGTATTTACATAGACATGTTCCATTGACTGGATCCTCCTGAGTGTGCAGGACTTTCGACATTGAGGATGCAAAAGCATTGATGAAATCCCTTGGACTCCAGATTGAGTCACGGAGTGGACTGTTAGGGTTTGAATGTTGTTGATGTGACATATGTACATATGATTAGATTTTATGATGATTGATTATTATTTCTGACATGATTCATTGATGGATGCAGGTCAACAATAGCTTGTCGACCAGACTCACATGTGGAGTAGAGGGGTCACGCACGACAACCAGAGACATTGAGGGAGAGGTGTGGCAGCAGCCCTGCCACATCCTACTAGCACTTCCGCCATGGCTCGAGCTGTAGGTTAATGATTAATTAGTTTGAGAAGACCCACGATGCCATGAGGGCACACTGTGATAGTCGCTCATGATGATTCTAAGGGGTGGGCAATAAGACAGGGGCCTTATTCCTTAGAGGCCCTTAGTCTCCCACAAGATCACCTAGCAGAGTATTGACTCCGGGGGTTTGACATCTACCAAATTCAGTCAAGAGGCAAGTGGCACCCTTGGAGCACGTAGTGCGTCTTGAAGAGTACGTCTCGCAAATCAAAAGGAAAGAGGCGAGTGACAGCTTTCGATCACGTAGTGCATCTTGAAGGGCATGTCCCGCAAATAAAATAGAAAGAGGCGAGTTGCACCCTTGGAGCACCTAGTGCGTCTTGAAGGGAACGTCGCGATTTTAACTGGTAAGTGAATAAACCTAGTCGGCCTAAAAATGAATGATGTGATAAGTAAAGTTTAATGACTAATTTTTCCCTTAAGAACTGTCACCATCCTAACAAAATTAAAACCTAGGTCTAAGTAGAAGATATGGTAAATAATAATAATAATAATAAATAAACATCTAACAAGAAGGGGGTAAGAAATTCAAACTAATTATTAAAGTCAAAATTATAATGAAGGATTAAATTTTAAAAAAATGGGTAATGGTTGTTTTTATCTACATTTGCGAATTTAATTTTTAGTTAAAAAGAAAAGAGGGTAAATGGTTGTTTTTATCTACACTTTCTAAATTAATATTTAATTAAAAAGGAAAAAGGGTAAATAGTTGTTTTGTCTACACTTGCTAAATTGATTTTTTTAGTTAAAAAGGAAAAAAGGAGAAACTTAAAGAAAAAGGAAAACTTAAATAAAATGGAAAACGCAAAGAAAAAGTTAAATGTCTAAGTTACTAAGGAATCTTGTCTTTGGATCTTTCTAATTATGAAATCAACTAGGAATTAAGTAAGGCGTAAGGCATTTAATAAGTGTAAGAGAATTTTGGGACATCGAGGAGTGTTTTTAGGAATGCTCGGTGGATGAGGGAAATAAGAATATTTAATTAATTAATAAAATTGATTTTCTAGTGCAACTAGGGGATCGGGTGACGTGTATGGGGGAGGTTTTTTGAAATTAATTAACTAAAAAATGAATTTAATGAGAATTTGGGAAACTAATTACTTAAAAACTCTATAAAAAGGATGGAGGAGGAGGAGTATGGACCTCATCTTTTTGTGCAATGTTACGTTGCTAAAATTTTACCTTGACTGAACCTTTTCTTGTGGGAGTTGGGATACCCAGATCGGTTAACGAGTGGTAGCTCAACCTTGCGAGGCGAGCTAGGTGCTATCATTCTCTGGTATTGTGTGCATGGCCCCTTTGTGGCTCGGAGGGCTCAAAGGGAATAACAAAACCCCTAGAGTTGGCTAAGAGGTACCGATGAAGTCACATCAGTTGGAAAGAGGGAGATGGATGGAGCGCGCGTGGGACAACAACTTTGGAGAATTCGTGTTTGGCTAAGGTACGTCTGTCAAAGTTGTTACTTGCAATAAATTTTAATTTACACATGTTATTTTTCTATGCTCGGTTGAAGATTTCATTCCCATGAGATTTTTTGTGCATGCTTTCCTAAGGTAATCGTAATCCCCTTGCTCACTGTATTTTGAATTTATTTCCCATGGAGAACCAAACCTTTGATTGCAATGACTTCTCTGTATTTGTTTTTATAGATTAATACGAAGGAAAATTGAGTTTTTATCTTTTCTTTCTGCCTGAGTAGTCAGTCAGCAGCCGAATCAACAATCGTCACTACGGTGTTTAAAAACTTATAGATTCAAATGCCATGCTTTCCTCTTCATGGATAATAAATGAAGGATAATTTTTTGCCCAGCTATCTATCCCTTACTTTTCTCTATGTTTTTCTCTTATGATTAATCTCTAATCCTTGTGCCTTCGTGTGAATGAATATCTTTGCATTTTGATTGATTCATTGCTGAATGATTAGTCCTTGCGCCTTCTTGTGAGCAAGTATCTCTGTGTTTTTTATTGATTCATAGTTGAATGATTAATCCTTGTGTTTCTATGAATGAGCATCTATGTGTTTGATTCATTCGTCTGTGAATGTTTAACCTTGATCTCTGCATTTTCTTTATACAAATCTTTTCTTCCTCCCAAAAATTTTACTCTGCAATTCTTTTTATAGACATCATTCACATCACGTTTTTCTTGGAGTATTACACCAGCCCCTTCACCCAGTTTTTACACAACATTCTGGTAAGGATTTATATGGATTAGTTATGGATTTTCATTGTGATTTAGTTATGGATTGAATAACATTGATTTGATTAGCGATTTCCCTTGCGATTTTTTGGCGAGAGAACCAATTTTTGAATTTTAAATTCGCTTTTAAATATATTTACACAGCAACCTTGTTGGGCAGAGATTTAATTGTGTAAAGTTTCAAATTTCTCTTTTAAATATAATTACCCAGCGAATTAATGTTGGGTAATTATATTTAGATCCTAGACAGTTTTTATTCAGCGAATTATACAGCCATTACACAGCACGGACTTGGCCCCTACAACCATATATCATTTGGGTGCTTCCTTAATCTATAGACTGCATATTCTGGGTAAGAGGACGCACCTGGGAAATTCTATGTGGTTGAAGGGAGGGACAACTCCATAAGAAGCAGACTTACAACAAATTATTCTCACATATATCTTTATTCTTACATACATGCAGCATTTATCCTTACATATATCATATTTCTTTTAGCGCAGTTGTTATGAGGTCTATCCTGCTTATTCTTCGCCCGCCAAAACCCATAAATTTCCAACTTTTGTTGTGCTGAGTTTACGTTGAGTTTTTTTTGTGCATTGCAACGGTTCTTTGAGAGCGTCTGAGCGATAGAAAAGAGAAGAATGGACAACACATATTCAAGCGCTAGAATCCCAGCTGAGAGAGCGAGTCACTTGGAGACTTGTGTGATGGTCAAGCAGCTTCGCAATGAATATGAATATGAGGATCAGCTTTTAACAAGGAGATATGGTCATCACGATTATGCGTTGTCTAGTACGACTGGTTATGTTAATCATAGCTGTGAAGACGTAGGTGAGAGAGGTAGAGACGGAGATGGGGTTCGATATAATTATGATAATCATCGCGGGGGGCTGGAAAATCCTTTTTCGGATCATGTTCTACCAACATATGCATGCAACACCCTATTTGTTGAGTGACTTCCAAGTAATTGCAGTGGCAAAGAGGCATCTCACATCTTTAGCCATTTTCTTGGTTTCAAAGAAGTGAGGATTGTCAATAAGTCGAAGGAATATAGAAATAATCTTGAAGTAGAGCCAAACGTTAATATTCTTGTTCTGTGTTTTCTGGATTTTGATAACCCGAAATCTGCTGCAACTACTATGGAGGCTTTGCAAGGGTACAGGATGGATAAGGATGATAGAGATTATCCTTCCCCAAAGTTGCAGTTTGTACATCCTCCGAGGAAAAGGAATGACTTGCCATTTGCATGCTGTAACGACCGAGGTCGATCTCAACAGGATAAGTATCGACGTCGATGATTTTGTGGGTATGTTGACACTATATGACTCCTTGCCAAAGACTGTTTATACATGATTTGTTTTATAACTTTAATACCACCTTTCAAAGATATGTTATTCGCTGAAATATATAAATGTTTAATATTCCCAAAGCAAGTTGTCATGTCATTGTTTATTTATGATCATTTCTTCACGGTTGTGCTAAACAATTATGTGACAATTATAGCACATTATTAATAATGTGTTATCAACAACCACGTTATTGAAATAAGTTGTATTAACAACCTCATTCTCATTATTAAAAGTGGTTGATATCATACAATTTGTTAAAAAAAAAAAAATCCAAATTTTAATTCTCTTGAATTACACTAAAAAAAATTAGTGTATTTTATTCATGGATTAATATGAAATTCTGACCAATAATATTAAAGCCAGTAGAGGACTGATTTGATATCATAGTTAAAAAATTAGAAAATTACTGTAATTATCTTGAATTGGTCAAAAACGTTTTTACTACTTCATCATCTTCGCTTACATTTGTATTGTGAAGCAGAGGAGATGTTACATATTATGTTTTTTTTTTCTTCTATGTTCAATATGGAGTTGACATGTGACTTTTAAAAAAGTAAATTAATAACAAAAAAAATATTTTAATGTCCACCATAAAAAAAATTATTCCAATATCCATCTTAAGTAAAATAATTCTATATGAACTCTATATATAGAGAGAAAAAGATAGAGTAATTAAAAGTAAAAAAAATATGATTTTGTTAATAGATGTTTTTTACTTTCAAGAATGAGTGAGGTGCATCATTCCTTCAATTCTTGGAGTTGATATGTTGATGCAAGTGGATGTGGGTGGCCATCCACTTTCTCTATTGAATCAACATTTTGATCCTATGGTTTTGATAAACCCTGATATTCACCCTTTTTATGGAGAATTGAATGTAATGCCATTTTCATTTGTTAATTATAGACATTATGTAATGATTTCCTAGTGGTGTTATCTACATGCCTATAACATAGTGTTAATGTATTGAATTCCATTAGAACACCACAGTTAAGCTCACTTGGGATATAGTAATGGGATGGGTGACCGTTCAGGAAGTCCTAATGTTTTACATGCCTATGTAATTTTATAAACATATACCAATTTATCCCACATACATCATGATGCATCATGAGAATTTTTCTCCTTTCACTCTCTCATATATAATTGAGGTGAAGGAGGGCCTTTCAAAATGTAATGGAGTGTGATGTAAAGCTTGTTGCAAATGAAGCTTAGCCAAAATATCTTTCTTTTCAATTATAACCTACCTCATTCTGTCAGCTTGTGTTCTACGATATTTTTCTATCTTATTCATTAATAGAAGTTGGTTTTCATTGTATTTATGTGTCATCTTTTATATTTTTTCTTTTTTCTCATTTTGTTCTCAACATAATTCAGATCAGTGGTATCAGAGAAATCTTATCCTTTTCATTTGTCAGAGCATGATCCCCATGAGGTCAAAGTATAGATAGTTGGGTCTCGAGCTATATTTTCTTAAGGACAACCACTCTCGCCGGCCCAAGTGACCTCCCATAGTAGAAGAAAAGAGATACGATGGAGAAGGAGATCCTTTCAAGATGTTGTTCAAGGAATCCCTCGTGCGAAAAAGAAATAAGATGATGGAAAACTTTACTCAGATCCTTCAATGACTACTTGTGGTTGTCGAGGAATCTTCGACAAGAAACCATTCCAAAGGTGTGACACCCTTCAAGGTATAAGTCAATTTTGATATCCCCTTATTTGAAGGTCAGATAGATGCAGATTCTTTAGAAAAATGGTTGAATCTGTTAGAAGGTTATTAATCTGTTCAAAAAGGTTACGACAGTGACAACATCACGTTCACACTCCTAAAATCCCTTCCCCATTTCAAATATTGGTGGGAAGGTTACCGAAAGAGGTACATCGTGGATGAATCTACACCATTCGGGAGAGAACCCACCTGGGTGACCTTTGTAGATTCCTTAAATGAGGAGTTCTACCCTATCTGAAACTATGATGACTAGTATATGAGATGGATGAATCTCCGTTATAAAAAATACTTGACGGTGCCAAAGTATACTACCATTTCTCATACCTTCTGCTCAAAGTTGGGTATCAAAGACTTTGAATAACACCTAGTTTTGAAGTACCGCAGCGGTATACACAGGTACATCCAAACAGAGATGGATTTCTTGGAAATCTCCTCACTGAGAGCTTCTTATCGATATGCAGTCAAAATTGAGCAAAAATTCAATTTGTAATGAAAGAGGGAGTTCGGGTTTGAAAATACACCACAACAAAAGCATGAAAATGAAACCCTAACTCCCAAAATGAAAGACATATAAGAAAGGAACACCAACCTCAAGAGAGCTAGTCCAAGGTGCATGCAAAGAAGGGAAACAAAAAGTTTAAGAAAGACATTGGAAAGTGGTGTGAGTTCCACAAAATCCCCTGGCACAACATCGATGAATGTCGCTCGAAACAATTATTTGTGGTCGAGCTAAAAGAAAACGAATCAAAACCTGACTCAGATTTGTTTTCAGAGAAAAATAAAGAGAAACAGATCATTGATGCAGAGCCCACTTCAACCATCATGGCCACAACAATACAACCAAAAGAGCCAGAGGAGCTTGAGGAGGGGGAGCGCCTCTTCCACTTACAGATGTGGGTAAAGTGGACCACACTTCATTTCATTATAGACAAGGGGAGTCAAAAGAACTTGATCTCAGTCAAGGTTGTCAATAAATTGAAGTTTCTAACAATGCCACACCCCTAACCATACACCATTGGATGGTTGAGTTGAGGACGAGAAATCTATTTCAACCAATAATGTTGCTTGTCTTATCGCATCAAGCCTTTCAAGGATGAGGTAGTGTGTGAAGTTTCCCCGCTCGAAGTCTCTGATGTTATTTTAGGACAACAATATATGTGGAAATGTCATGTTATGTATGTGTCTGAGCCTCATAATGTCATTTTTACTCTGGGAGGTCATCTCTATAGGGTAAAAGAGGTATTTCTAACTACTTCCACTTCATTGATCTTAGAAAAACAATGACACAAAGTAATCTCTTAGACCACAAATTTTTCCCTCTTCATGATCTAGTAAGACAATGAAAAAAAGGTCACTACGACCGCTACAGCCTTGGCCCAAGACGTTTGTATCCAACAAATTTAGGTCAATAACATTATCGAGGAGCATGAACCGAATGAGATTCTTCAATATGTTCAACATAGATTTATTGGCTACAACCCTTTTCAGGTGTGCTTGGGGTTCCAACCATTATCCCCCATTGATATAGCTCTTCTTGTTGCATCTTCACCGATGGAGTCCTCCCACACTCAAACCAAGGCATATCATGCAACTAGATCTATTGAATGGATCCAACACCTCCAATAGGTTCATGACATCCTTCCATAGGAAAAGTACAAGAAGGACATCTACTTCAATAAGGTAAGTGACTCACCAAGGTTCATATTCAACAGAAGTTTCCCCATATCTCGAGATAATTTGATGCAATGGGGACCATTACTTCTTAAGGGGAGAGGAATGATCCAATTGGATCTCAGTGGCCATCCACTTTTTCCACTGAATCAATGTTTCAAGCCTATGGTTTTGAGAAACCCTTATATTAACCCTTTTGATGGGGACTGGAATATAATTCCATCTTCATTTTTTAATTACAGACATCATGTAATGATTTCTTAATTGTTTTCTATACATTCCTAGAACATAGCGTTAATGTATCAGATCCCATTAGAACTCTACAGTTAAGCGTGTTTGGGCTAAAGTAGTACTGGTATGGATGACTACCCGGAAAGTCCTAGTGTTTTACATGCCTATAGAATTTTATAAACTTAGACCAATTTATCCCACATGTATCATGGGAATTGTTCTCCTCTCACTCTCTCATATATAATTGAGGTGAAGGAGGCCATTTAAGAATGCAATGGAGTGCGATGTAAATCTTGTTATGAATGAAGCACCCGCATAGTGAAGCCAACAACTCTTCTTTATGGACTGTGATGTAGCCAACAACTCTTCTAACTCTTCTTTATGGATTGTGATGTAGCCAACAACTCTTCTTTATGGACTGTGATGTAGCCAACAACTCTTTATGGAGTGTGAGAGTGTGATGTAGCCAACAACTCTTTATGGAGTGTGAGAGTGTGATGTACAACTCTTCTTTATGAGTGTGATGTAGCCAACAAATCTCATGTACAACTCTTCTTTATGAGTGTGAGAGTGTGATGTACAACTCTTCTTTATGAGTGTGATGTAGCCAACAAATCTCATGTACAACTCTTCTTTATGGATGTAGCCAACAACTCTTTATGGAGTGTGAGAGTGTGTACAACTCTTCTTTATGGACTGTGATGTAGCCAACAAATCTTTATGGAGTGTGAGACTGTGATGTAGCCAACAACTCTTTATGGAGTGTGATGTAAAGTGACAAGTGGCATTTAAAAAATATTGAACATCCACCTTAAGTAAAACAATTTTATATCAACTTAGACTAATTGAAAATAAAAAAATTCTTATGGTGGTGGGTTGAGTATGAAGGAGATTTGCAATTCATTTTGTGCTCAACATGGAGTTGACACACACACACACAGAGTAAGAAGAACATGGAGTTCACACACACACACACACACACACACACAAATAGCAACAACAAGGGTAAATCCACCTTAGGTTAGGATATATCACGAGTACAGATGCATCAAATATTTTGAGAGGAAAACATTTTTTCAAGTTTTGTAATCTAAAATAATTAATATCTCATGGAATCCAATGCCTATAGACACATGATAGATCTAGAATTAAGATGGATTTATGGTGGTTTTACCATTCCTAAATCATTATAATCATTATAATTTTGATGAATTATAATTATATTTTTTAATTTAAAAACTTAAAGAAAAAACAGTTTTAAATTATTATAATTTTAATAAAATACATTCTATTAAGAGAAAAAGAGAATATATCATGATAATGATTAATTTAATATATTGATTTATAATATATGTAATCAAAATAAAATATATTAATATGGAATCTATAATTAAATAACTATTACATTTTATAATAAAAAAACCACAAATAAGACTAAAAAATAGATATCAAAAACGTTAAAATAAAATTCAATAAGAAAATAAGATTTTATAAATTTAAGACTAATTTAATAACTATTTAAATAGAATAAACAGCAGGATGAAAAATATAAGACTTAAAAATTGATAATGCGCATTTATTAAATACTTTGGATGCTTCCTCGTTAACCATTTTTGTATCTTTTTTACTTTGGACAGTACTTTAAGGATCATAGCATAAATATCTGACACTCTTTGCTGTGACTGATCCCCCTCTATGGTGACGTTACAAATATTACAATAATTTTCAGCCTCTCCGGTGACATCGCTGATATCGCAATCTTTTTCAGCCAAATCTATCGCTGATTTTTTTCAGCCAAAGGTGCGTCGGATGCTTTATTTGTCCATTATGAGAGTGTCAGATTTTATTAGTTTAGCAGTCGCACAGTCAGCGAAGCATTTGATGTGTGTTATGGGGTGTTTCATACATTCTCTTTAGTTAATCACAAAGTTTCTCTGGATATAAAGCGCTGAGAATAGGATAAAATGTTTTTTTTTTTTAATTTGAAATTGTGGAATCGAATATGACAGATGAGTATAAATCGTTTCTATTAACATATTAGATATGATCGAATGAATAAAAAGTAGATACGAATAATGGGCTTTGAAGTGAAAGGAGGCTAAGAATCGTGAAAGCTTTAATAAACATTAGTTTTTCTAACATATCTCATCGAATGAATGAATAAAAAAAATGATACGAATAATGGGCTTTCGAGTGAAAGTAGATGGAGAATCATCAAAGCTCTAATAAAAATTAGTTTTTTCTAACATATCTGAGCACCCTCGTTAAACGGAGGTTGGGAAAAAGATGAAGATGATCGAATGAATAAAAAGAAAGTAGATATGAACAAGCAATGTCTCTGCCAGATTTTTGCATGAGCGTGATCAGCTGGAAGGTTTATGCTACGTTGGGTCACAGGGCCCGACATGCCCACAAGGACGGCACAACGATGCACAAACAAATCTTAAACACTGACCAAGTATGCACATCCACTAATAAAAATAAAGAAATGTTGCAGTTTTGATCACTTGTATTAAAAGATCTAAACCAAAAAGTTTCCTAAATAAGGATGGAAATTTGTTTTAAAATGTAAAAATCTTAGCTAATCTTACTAATACTTCATATGATTGACTATATTTTAAAAAAAATATTCAAATTTCTAAGAATTTATATAGTTTTTATAAAATTTTGGCTATTTTTAAGGATAAAATAATTTTATCCTGTAGAATTTAGAATTTGAGTAAAACATTTTTAAAATAGTAAATTTAATTTTTGGAAAAACAATAAAAAATTAGCCCATGAACCAAATTCAACCCCTAAAATCATCCCTGACCCCAATTAAAACATATTCAAAGGACACACTGCCCCAAAACTTCTACATGCCCCTTAAATATAATTAAAATAAAACTTAATACATGACTCTTTAATACAATTGAAATAAAATTAAATTAAAATGGATAATGGTAATCACTGAAAAGATGGGAAGATCAGCTATAAAATCTATTTACCTTTTGCATTCGCCTACTAACCAGCTACTCTACTCAAGATGGATGAAAACATTTTAGAAGAATTTCGTCGGACTTTTAAAATCATTTTTTTCAGTTGAGGTTGTTACCAGATTATCAGAATTATCGAGTTTAACTTCAATAGTTGCATCCTTTCATCTGGAGAAATAAACCGTCTACAATATATCACACTTTAGATGATGCCATTTAAATTCTCAACTTTGACAAATAAATTGAATATAATTTTTCATTGAAACATGGTTGCCCTAATTTACTAGTAAATAAATAATAAACGAATTTATATCATTTTCCTTTTTATGGTTTTGTTTTGGAGAAAAGCACAAGCACTTTCATCCACTCCCTACATGCTTTAAACATCATTTATATCGCTTTCCTTTTTTTGCTTTTGGTCTTATTAAAAGGAAAATGGTGCGTTGGACACAATGGATCGACTTGTCCAGTGACCTTTTAAATATAGTGTATTTCCATTAACTTAATATACTTATTCTCAATACCTACAACTTTAACCTAATCAGCTATGAAAATGAAAAACATAAAAAAAATTACATAAATATAATTAAAACAACAGAGTTATTATAAATAAATATATATATATATATATATAATTTGAAATGGAATCATTCTCACGTCAACTAAAA
Organism: Picea glauca; assembly: GCA_000966675.3. NCBI lineage: Eukaryota > Viridiplantae > Streptophyta > Pinopsida > Pinales > Pinaceae > Picea > Picea glauca. The sequence continues at coordinate 71,143 of JZKD02S0136641.1, forward strand.
AATTCAATACCAAGTAGTTTTTGAAATAATTCCTACTTACATGAAAGAAAAGATTTCATTTTTCTTTTAAATTTCATTCAGTATAAATATGAACACGCACAAAAATTTTCTATCCATGGTATGCCAGTCAATTTTGAATTAAAATTGCTTCTCGTTAAAAATTGTGTGTGAAATTGCTTCTCGTTAAAATTTGTGTATAGAGAAAGAGCATTTAGTGTATAGAGGAACATTGACGAGGATGAAGTTTAAAAAAGAAACAGTTTTTTAAAACCGAATTTATTGAGAGAGAAAGAAAGTAAAAACTCAAAGCTCCATTTCTCCTTTTTTTTTTCATGTCTTTCGATCTTCTCAAGATCAAGAATGTTGTTTTTATCCATTAATAGATCCCTCTTTAACCTGTCCTACTTTAAGCGTCATCCCTAAAACATAATAAGCGGAAATTAAGGAACATAATATCCAACCTGAAATTAAGAAACATAATATCGATCCTGGTAGTCAGCTTCCTCTCCGGCCAGATCAGGGACCTACCTACTTAGAAAACAATTTAGAGACAACACGCAGGGTGTTTTATTCTATTTCTTCTTTCTTTCCCGGAACATACCTTGCTTATCTTCTTGTGTCTTTGTGGTTTTCTACTGCTATTGTTGGAATAACATGATCATCACCTCACCTGAGAAACAATGAGAGCTTTTGCATACTGCAAACCCTCGAGCATGCTGGTGGCTGCATCCAGAACGCCCTTCTTCACTTACTACGATCGTATTGCCCGTGGGTTGACTCCCTTATCGTTCTCCATTTTCAATGGTTTGTGGATATGAAGTCTGTTGAATATGTCAACTAATTTTTTAAAATATGTGGATATCAGATTTAGTGGAGCTTATTTTGTAGCAGGCTGTTCAACCAAATCTACCAATTTGATAGAATGTATAAGAGTGGAAAATAATTTTTAAACTAATTAAATTTTGTTCACATTCATGTAAGCTCATAGAGACATAAAGAATTGGGGAATAGTGAAATTGAGAGAGGTGAGAGTACTAGCACAGCTGCGAGTTGGCGGCTGAGAACGCCGAAAGGGCGCACCGCTGAAATCCGTGGCAATCTGTGGTGAAAATGATGAGGAAAGACAGAAAATGAAACGCACAGGCAGTCAGAAAATGAAACGCCTGGATAATTGAGGAAATCTAAATGGTAATTTGAAAGGCTAATCATTTAAACGTGTCAATCATATAGTGCTACAGTAATTTCTTAATATGATTAGGTAAATGTTAAAAAGTAAACAGGGTAACGGATGCATTCAGAAATACAAGGAAGTTATGAAGAGTAAATCACATTCATTGATTTGGGAGGACGACTAAGAATATGCCAGCATCTTCAATTGTTAACCATCAGATTACAATTTTAGATTAAAAGCTGATTAATTGTGCTCATTGTCAATAGGTATACGCCTTTCGGCGTAATAAAGGCTGTTTGTACTTATTTCCTTTGAACAATAAAAAGACCGATTATCATTGCTCCATGGAGATTTTCCTTACAAAAAGGATTTTACCACATAATTCTGTGTGTTAATTTTATGTTATTGTCATGTATTAATGTGTTAATTGTGTTTTCCTCATTTACAATTACAAGAAGTCATATCAGAGCGATTGAGTTGAAGATCGTTGCTGCGTTGAAATCATTGAGTTATCGCTGCGGTGAGATCGTTTGCGTTGAAGCTGAGTTGAGATCGTTGAAGGGGGCGCCACTTCCAAGGTCAGCGGTGGGGTCTCTGGGAGCGCTGATTTAACCTCAGGAAGGGAGCGCCGACAATTTTCAATGGAATGGAGCGGCAATAGGGGTGTGGCTGTAAATGGAAAACTGTCTTGCAAGTTCTAATCGCATATCCTGATTTCTGATCGGAGAAGAGTTTTTGGAGATCCGTGGTGAAAGAACGAGAGGCAAGTGGAGGGTCCATGCACTTTTCAAATCTCGAAGAAGGAGCAGCGTTGTCTGTCATTGAGCAGTGTTGTCTATCATTCGGAGGAGCCGTCAAATTTCGGTGAGAAGCAACAGGTCCATCTGTGTGCAGGCACGTCGTTGGTTGGAGAGCCGCGGACTGAAGGAATACGCGCCACTATATTTTTGCAGTTATCGTTGCCTTCTTTTGCCGATATATCATTGTTTTGTTGTCTCCACGGTAACAAGAATTAACGCGCCCTTCAAAATTATATTTCCATGGTAAATATATTACGGTAATTTTTGTGAAGATTATGGGCATATTCAAAAACGAGGACGCGGTCCAAAGATACAAAAGGGTGAGGTCTAGTGGTGCTAGAAAGAAGTTGTAAAGCGTGACAACCGTAAGGTTATACTACCGGTTCCAAGGATATTTGCTTATTGCAGTCCATTCCTCTTCTCAGGTGCAATGATGGAAGAGATGACGAGAACTTAGAGCGTGAAATTTGAAATTGATAAGTTCAATGGCAAGAACAATTTCGAGATTTGGAAGGTTAAGATGCACTATCTGCTCGTGCAACAAGGCGTGGTGAAGGCTCTTTTGGAAAAAACAAAGCAACCTGGGACCATAACAGATGAAGACTCGGATGAAATCAATGCGAGAGCATGGAGTGTCATACGCATGTGTTTGGCCAATGATGTTATGTTCAACATTGTTGCGGAGAAGACAACAGTCGGTTTGTGGACGAAGCTGGAAAGCCTGTATATGAAGAAATCTTTGACGAACAGGATCTTCCTAAAAAGGAAATTGTATAGTCTGCGCATGCAGGAAGGTACGAAAATAGATGATCATTTAAATACTTTTAATACTCTCTTAGTTTAGTTGACTAGCATGTGAGTAAAATTTGATTCTAAAGACAAGGAAATTACATTATTGTGTTCTTTGCCCATGTCATGGGATCACTTTGTTACCTCTATTAGTTTCAGCACAACAAAAAGTATTGAGTCTGATGTTATTGTTGGATCACTATTGTCTGAGGAAACAATGAAGAAATCCAATTTAGAAACCTCTACATCTGAGGCGATGATGGTCAGAGGCACACCTAAAGATAGAGGACGGGTTCAAAGGGATTTATCTCCGTCAAAGTCAAAAGGAAGAAAGAGAAATCTTTAGTGTTGGTTTTGTGGCAAATCGGAACACCTAAAGAAGGATTGTTGGAAGCAACAACAAGCCTCCAAAGACGACACTCCAAAAGAAATGAAGGAAGAGAACGCAACTGAAACAGGTTCAACAACACGTTCAGGTATGGTTGATGAAGTTTTATCAATCAATATTGGTTCACATCATGATCAACAATGGTTATTAGATTCTGGTGCTTCAAATCACACGTGTCTTCATAGACACTGGTTTGTTACTTACCAGTCTATAGATGATGGAATAGTTTACATGGGAAATGATATCTCATGTAAAGTTGTGGAATTTGGTAGCATTTGAATTAATATATTTGATGAAAGTGTTAAAATACTAATTGATGTGAGACATGTACCTAAGCTTAGGAAGAACCTAATTTCTTTAGGAGTCTTAGAGACTAGAGGATATAAGAGTATTATTCAAGGTGGAGTTATGAAGGTCTACAAATTAATCCTATTGGTTATGAAAGCAAAGAAGGTTGGTAACATGTTTCTGTTAGAAGGAAGAACTGAGTCAGATCATGCGGCTACAGTGTTTGAGAAAGACAATGATTCTGTTCGACTGTGGCATCAACGGTTGGGCCATGTGAGCGAACAAGGATTAAAGGTATTAACTGATCGCAAGTTACTTCCTAGTCTAAAGTATTTAAAGTTAGATTTCTGCAAACACTGTTTTATGGAAAACAGAATAGGCTGAAATTTAAAACCGGAAAATACACCAGTGAAGGAATCCTTGACTATATCCATTCTAATGTTTGGGGGCCATCCCCTACTATTTCATATGGAGGATCATCATATTTTGTTACTTTTAAAGATGATTTCTCTAGGAAGGTTGGATCCATATGTTAAAAAGAAAGGTTGATGTATTTACTGTTTTCAAGTATTTTAGAGATTTGGTAGAAAAGAGCATTGGTAGGCCCATTAAATGTTTAAGAACTAATAATGGCGGTGAATTGTCGTCGATGGAATTTGAGAACTATTGCAAGGAGTTTGGGATTAATAGGCATAAAACCACTGCCTATACTCCTCATCAAAACGGAGTTGTTGAACACATGAACATGACTCTTTTAGAGAGAGAAAGGAGTATGCTTAGTAACCCAAACTTGCAGCAGGAACTGTGAGCAGAAGCAATATCTACAACTTGTTATCTGGAGAATCAATCACCATCAACAACAATAGAGTGACAAATTCCAAAAGAGGTATGGACATGTCATCCTTGTAATTATTCTAATCTTAAAGTTTTTGGTTGTGAAGCCTATGCTCTAATTCTGAAACATCAGTGTTCTAAACTAGATCCAAAACAAAAAAGGCTTATCTTTGTT
>JZKD02S0136641.1:84097-98602 GCA_000966675.3 Picea glauca
GGGTACATATGAGCCCTTTGGATATTTTCTTGTGGATGTCATTTCATTGATGTCACTGACGGTTGCGGTTTCAATGATTTCATCGAAGGCTACTGGAATCCTGTAAACCACTTGTTGCCTTTCATCGGCAGCCTTCTTCAATTCCCTTTCGATCCATTCTTCAATGTAGGTTATCATTGGGGAGACGTTGATCTCATTCTGTATTTTTATGTTGAAAATATCATTTTCTGATTCTTGAAAGTTGATAGAAAGATTACACAGAGCCTGATGAATTTCCTCATTCTGTATTAAATATTTGACTAGCCAGTCATCGACGTGAGCTTGATAAAACTGAAGGCCTTAAACATAGAAACCTGTTTATCGAACTCTTTCCTAGTTAAGGGCAATGTGTTTATGATTAAGTCGGGGTCTTGGAAGTCATTGGTTTTTCCAGCTAATTTTATTCTTGACATCCTTATGAATAATTTATCTTTCTTCGATATGGCTTGTTCACATGAATGAACAATGAGATGCAGGTTCTTTACTTTTTCTTTCCAATATGCATTCAATTGACTGATCTGGTTTTTGGATGGAAGATATTTTTCTCTTCTTCTTTTTTTTGTCATATTGTTAACAATGGTGCCAAAAGGAAGGACCATTTTTAAAAAGAAATTTTCTTCATCTTTTAACTCCGCCTGCAAATTTTCGAGCAAACTATGTGCCCTAGTTCCAAGGGAAGTGATGGTTTGTGTTGTTTTCCACACCTTGGTAACTAGTTCCATTTTTTCTTGATATTACTATCCACATATCCTCTACAGGATGTGAGCAGGGTGGAGGATTATTTTATGTTGGTTGCAGGGGCCAAAGGCATGGCTATTGCTAAAGGATTGACAAGAAATGGCATAGGAATCAAAGCCTCTTCCAATTCATTGACCCAATCCTTCAGTCTGACATTCCCGACCTCGATGCCTCCAATGGAATCATGAAGTTATTCTCTACTTGTGTTGTGAAGTTGACAAATTTGGCACGACCGCATGTTGGCAAGGTCAAACTCTAAACGAGATTTTCCTTTCTTATTTTTTACATTTTTTTTCTCAATTATCAATTTTTTGGACTAGCTATCAAAAACAACGCCCTCGAACACGAAGGATTCATCTTCACCAAAATTTTCGGTAACGGATATGTCCATTGGAAGGATATGCTGGATGGTGTCTTCGGGTTGATCAAGGTAGCGGAGCATGCTATCCAGATCAGTGTCAAGTTCCGTGTTCTCACTCTGAATTGATGGCTCTTCCGCCTGCCCCACATTTTTTTTTCTCTTCTTCTCTACTGGAAGCTTATGAGAACTATCAATTTTAGAGTGAGGAGGGTCATTATCTCCTCCTTCGTTTGAAGAACTCTAAGTTTCTTTACTGTTGTGGTGGGTCGTTGGAGCGATGCTCCGAGATGTCATACTTTTTGGAGTGTTGTTTGTCGATTGAACACTCTTGTCACCAGGGCCTTTCCCCTGTTGTGTGTACAATTTAGTGCAGATTTTCACTGTGTCTAGGTTGTCGGCATCAGAGGTAGGAGTGTTGTCGCCACTGTCTTTGTTTTCAGGCAGGTGTTTTTTGAAAAAACAATCTCCGAGACCAAGTGTTCGTAAATTTTGTCAAAAAATATTATAGGGGTCGAACCCTCTTATGGTTTCAGCATATTCCAGGTTCGAGATGTTAGAATGTGCTTTGAATTCATTAATTTTGTTGACGTTTTTCAACACGAACTCCCTTACTTTCCAAGGCAGAGGAATGATCTGTTTTTGTTTGTTCTTTTGCAACAGATGCAACTAGTAGTTGTACTTCCATGCTACTTCTAAAACAAACATTATGTCCGTAATGTGACATGGAAGGAGAGTAGGTTTTTCCATGGAGCCAAAAATTCTTATGACAGTGTAATTATTTAAATGTTTGAGTGTCTTCTTCCTGTCCAAAAAAATGGTTGTCTATTCATATATGCGGGGAGAATCTTCTCCTAACAACAAAACTTTGAAAACAGACACAAAGACATTAAAAACCTCATAAAAACAGTGGGAAGCCTTGTGCTTCCACAAGGCCTGGTACTAGAACATTACTGGGTTGAATTCCCAGTTGACATTCTTCGACAAAGACAGTTGTGGAAATCGATAGGAATGCGCTATCGCAAAAACTAAGTAGGATGACATATAAAATTTATTTTCCCTTTTGAAACTTGACAACTAGGAACAGATTTCATGGGAAATTAACTTACCCCAATAAAAAATGGTTTGTTTGTTGACTATGAAATACAAAATATAAATATCCATCCAGGAAACCGTTGTTGTGGACTTCTATCCCGTTATTCTTGTAAACATCTGGGCAATTTCGTGAAATGGATTTCTAAATGAACTAGCCTACAAGCTTGTAATATCTTTAGGAACTAGAAGCAGGTTTTCCAATAAATGGGGCAAGAGGTCCAACTCGTTATTATGTTGTGCTAGGAACTATTTGCAATCTTCTCCTCTGAACGTCAATGTTAGCTCTGATAATATTAGCATCTAGAGGAAGACCTAAGGTAACATATAAACAAAAGAGTGGTCCCGCAGTGGAATAATTCTTTTGTCTGAAATCAATTTATAGGAGCACCAAGACACCATGTCCTTACAATCAAAAACCTCAGGGACACAGCCTGCACGAGCACTCCCAGAGGTCCAAATTACTTGGTTCTCTGTGAAAGAGTTTGAGTAATAAGAATATGCCCTAGACCACTGGAAGTTTTGGTCCTCATGCCCGAAGATGTTCACTGTATCTCCACAGAAGTGTTTTCAAGCTGACACCATAGGTTTATGAGAATGTTGGTTTTCTCCAGATGATGGTTGAAATGAACCGTTAGAGCCGATAATGTAACTCTCTGCTAAATCTTGGTTAATTGCTTATGAATGGGAAAGATCCTCGAGCCTTTCGTTGATTAATGACAATTTGTATGGGTGGTGCATGATGAACTGTTAGCATTAAAGCTTACTTATTGCATATTTAGAAATGCGAAGGTGGTGGGTACGACGAAGAGAAATTAAGGATTGGAGGTTTCGTGAACGTGCCAAGGTGACGATGTTCAAACGACATTTCATGATTTCGAAATCAACACTCAGAAGGGATAATATAAACCCCCGCAAGTCTTGGTTTAATGTGCATTAATAGGAGATATCCTTGAGCCTTTCTCCCATCAATGTCAACCTATACAGTTCCTACATGATGAGCTATTAGAAGTAAATGTCAGTAATTGCATATTTAGAAACAAGATATGTATATATATATAAAAAACATTTTTTTTTCTTTTATTATAGACAAGTGTGAAGGTGATGGAGACAGGGGAGAGAAAGGAAAGAATGGCAAGGCCTGAAAAGCGATCATATGGGATTGAAAAAAGAGTTACGGGGTTACTGAGGAGAGGTGAGTGTTGCATGGTCAAATTGTATGTATCGGAATTTTTGACTGCAAAACATGTAAAACGAAAGAGATCATGATGGGGGAGTTCAGTGGTCGGTTTGTATATTTGCGAAATTCCAGGAAAGTGGCTAAGTATGGAATAGGGAAACGATCGAGCGGACTCATTCTCGGAAGTGAGGATTGAATTTTTTGTGAACGAACCAACCCGACGATGCACAAATGACATTCCATGATGTTTGAAATTAGTTCTTGCTACCAGTAATACAATTTGCGATTTTACTTGGTTCTTGGTTGTATGCTTCGTTTGTCAATTTGTATATTGTGGAACTCTGAGGCATTTTTTTAGCCAGCCAGGCCACAAGTTCAGATATCAATTTCTATAGTGCGTAATTGTGGGTGTTGTTTGTAGGACACAAAACCATAGAGGAAATGCTTTTCCCTTTAATATAGCTTCTGTGGCACAAATGTGGTATGGCTCGTTTTAGCACTTTTCCATCTGTAAACAAAGGCAATCTTGATCCCACTAGCCATGGAGCCTGTGTGTCAATTTGTATATCACAGAGATCCAAATGTTGTTTGGAGGTCACAAAAACATAGAAGTGAAATGTTGAGCCAGCGAGTGCACAAGTCCACCTATCAAGTTGTATATCATGGAACTCTAGGTGCTACTTGTAGGACATGGAACAATAAAGGGCCAATTTAAAGAAATGGGAAGCACTCGTTGTAAATGCATGAATCTCCTAAGCCATGCAATAAGGAATTTTTGGAAAAAATGATGAAGTAACTAGGAAGAGAAACTACAGGGAATAAAAGAGTGGGAAAATAGAAAGGGGGAGGGAAATTTGCGTAAGCACAAACTGGTTTCAAAGAAGCCCTGTTGTTGCAAAACCATCATTTTCTAATAATTGTCAGCCAATGCTTTGTTGAAGATTAGATTTTATTGCAACATGTGTGTATAAGTATGTTCTTGATACATTCTTCCATGACTGTAACATATTAACTTAACTATTAAACTTCATTTTCTACTAATTGCTAGCAAATTCTTTGTTGAACATTAGATTTTATTGGAACATCTGGGTGTAATTGTGTTCTTGATACATTCTTCCATGACTGCAACATATTAACTTAAGTATTAAACTTCTTTCATTATGGGCTATTAGCATTAAAACCTAATAACTGCATGTCTAGAAATAAGAATGACGATTTTGCTGCAAGATTGTACATTGGTATTCCTATGTTCTATCTACATTACGAATAGAATTGAACATTGATTTGAAACTCTATGTAATACATTTTTTTTTTCATAAAATACTGGTGAATTGACACAGTACATTGTCATATAATTGTTAGATGTTCCATCTTAGAAAAACTAATGTAATTAAACACAATATCGAAGAACTACGAGAGCACCAACCCATGTCAATGAGAACATGCATTAAATACAGAAAAGAAGCAGCAACGAAGACCCCATGGCAAATGTTTTAATAGAAAATCCATTTAAAAAAAAAAAAAACACTGAGTATTGTACATCTATCCTTAGAAATGGACCCAATTCTTCGGGCCAAAACATTGAATGTATCCACCACAAACACAAGCACGGGATCCGCAATATGTAGGATCCTTGTAGTTTTCTCCTGGATGAATCATCCTATGGTGAAATTGATACTTTTCAGAAGATTCCCATGGGGAAAAAAATGAAAAATGTTGCAGGGGAAATGGAATATCCCTTAACTGAAACTTAGGACACAACTAGAAACCTCGTCTGCATAGTCTAAAAAAAATCAAGGACACAGGTTGCACGTGCAATTTCAGAGGCCCAAATTAGTCCATTCTGGGTGGAAGGAGATGACTAGTAGAAAAGTGCCTTGCAGCAGTGAGAGTTCGGGACCTGATTCCCGAGGATGTTAATTGTATATCCAGAGAACAGGACAATAGTCCCGGAAGTGAATAATTTTTTGGATTGAAATATATATCTGGAAGCATCAACATATCATTTCCTTACATTGAAACTCTTCCACCCAGAACGGATTAATTTGGAACTCTGGAATACCTAATTTTCCGTTGCAAAGCGTCTATTGCATTCAACGTAGGTTTTTTTTTTGAAACTCCTTTTGGTGTTTTCAGGACCGCCATCACTGAGCCAGGAAGTTCCACCCATTATGGTTGATTTCAATTTGGGCGTAGGAGTGGGAAGAGTCTTTTCATTGCCATCATCCATTGTCGTATCATCGCCCATCAGATCATCTTCTTCTGGCTCAAAATCCATGACATCAACCTTTGTGCAAGCCATCAATGAAACTGCGCAAGTTCTCTAAGCAGGAAGGGTTGCCTTGAAATTATTTGGCTTGAAATATATCTCTCGGTGTACCAAGGGACCATCTCATTTTTTTCTCCTGGGTAGAGGGAGATGAGGAGTAAGAATATGCCCTGGAATAGTGGAACCTCTGGCCATTATGCCTGAATGTGTTTACTATATCTGGACAAAACTACTGCCACAAGTTAATAGGAATTTTTCGTTTTCTCGAGACGATGTTTGAAATAAAAATTTAGGAGAGATAATATAACCCTCCACAAATTATGGTTTAATCTGTATCAATGGAATATCTCCTCGAGCATTTCATTGAACAATGAAAATCTATAGGGTTCGTGCAGAATGTGTTGTCACCATTACAACTCACTAATTGCATATTTAGAAAAAAGTACGAAGGTGGTGATGACGACAAAGAGAGATTAAGAATTAGAAATTTCTTAAAGGCGCCAACCCGCCGACGCACAAAAATAGATTGCATCATGTTTGAAATGAATACTTGGAAAGGATAATAGACTTCTGTGCAAATATTAGTTTGATTTGTAGTAATGACAAATCTTCTTCGAACTTCCGGACATTAATGAGAATCTTAATGGTTATTGTAGGATGAACTACTAACACAAAATATTAATTATTGCATATCTAGAAACAAGTATGAAGGCATCGATGATGGAAAATTACGATGAGGCATTGTACATTTCGTGCACCTGCCAACCCTCGAAACTGATTCCAAGAAATACCCAAGTATGGAAAGTGTTTGGGTGGGTTATAAAAGAAAAAGGGCAGAAGATATACCCAGGAGATGTGAAGAAATAATTGTCATATTGCATCTTAGTGACACATATCAGCTGTCAATTTGTATGTCATGGAATTTCGGCTATTGTTTGTGTGTAGGGGAACAATAGAAGTGCAATGGCGAGAGGGAAATTTTTATATTGATGAACTTCGGGTTCTGTATATAAAATCATGAGACATTGGGAAAAAGGACGAAGAAAACATAAATCGAAAGAATACGACATGAAAGGCGGTTTGTTTGCTAATTTGTAAATCACGGAAGTCCGGGTGTTAGTTGCACATGGCAAAACAATGGAAACACAATGTTAAACCTGCATATGCAGGAACCCGTGATTCAAAAAGTTTGTTCAATATGAAATGGGGAAGAAATCGGATGGGCTGGTGATATAAAAGTAACAATGGAAATTTGACGACATGAATCCGCCAAATCCAACACCTAGACATTTTCCGAAAAATGAGTAAGTAAAGAAAGGGAAAGTAGAGAGAAAAGAGAAACTAAAAATTTTCCAAAAAATGAGTAATACACACTAAATATGTACTATAAAGTATGAACATGAGATGTTATAGAGGATGTACAGATCCTGCAGTCCATACTTAGCCACTTTTTGGATCGCAGGTTCTCGGACTAGCGGCCTCTAAATTGGGCATCTATTGTTTCGTGGCCTACAAATAACATCTAGAATTCCGCAATATACAAATTGGCCAGCGGACCTGTGGGCTAGCTTGGTCAACATTCCACTCCTTTTGTTTCGTGTCATACAAACATCACTCGGAGTTCCGCGATATACAAATTGACATATAGACTCCAGGGCAGTGGCCTCAAGAGTGTGATTGTTTATGGATGTTAATCCCTATTAAATATTTAACATTATCTAAAAACATTATTTTCAATAATAAATTATTAATATTAAATATTGATATTGTACAATTTAATTAGACAAGAAGGTTTGTACAATATGAAATGGGGAAGAGGTCAGTTGGTCAAGCTAGTGATATAAAAGTAAGTGAAATCTAAATACGTGAATCCACCAACTTCCTTACCAAGAAATTTTCCTTGGGCTAGCGGACTTAAAATTGGGTCTCTATTGTTCTATGAGATACAAATAGTACCCAAGAGTTCTGCGATATACAAATTGATAGGTGGACTTGCGGGCTGGCTCACTCAACATTGCATTTCTATTGTTTTGTGTCATTCAAATAACACTCAGAGTTCCACCATATACAAATTGACAGATGGAATCCGAGGCTGGCAGGCTCAAGCTTGTGATGGTTTACGGATGGTGATCCCTATCAACTATCTAACACTACCTAAAAAACATTATTTTCAATACTAAAGTATTAATATTAAATACTGATATTGTACAATTTAATTACACAAAGTTATAGAAGGATGTGAAATATCTTATCTCAAAGAAAAACCCGCGTATTCGAAAACTTGCGTTCCAAAAATTTTGTATAATATGAAACGAGAAAGAGGTCGGTCAAGTTGCTGATATAAAAATGGGTGGAAATCTAAACACATGTATCTGTCAAGTTCCACACGTAGAATATTTCCCAAGAAACGAGTTATAAATACCAAATATGTACTTTTATAAAGTATGGGCATGAGATTTTATAGAGCATGTACGCAACCCTCATTACATACTTAGCCACTTTTTGGATCACAGGTTCAAAATTGGGCCTCTATTGTTTCGTTTCCTACAAATAGCACCCAAAGTTCTGCGATATAAAAATTGACAAGCAAACTTCCAAACTATTTGAATTTTAAGGGCCTCATGTTGATGTAATGGCAAAATTGGACTTGGGCCAGTTTATATTTGTTTCATACAATATCAAATGGAGAGGCGGTTAGTTGGGCTAGTGATATAAAAGTAATTAAAATATGAAGTCGTGAATCCGCCAACTCCCGCAGGTAGAATTTTTCTGAAAAACGAGTAATGCATACTAAGTATGTACTCTTATAAGGTATGGACATGTGGTTTTTATAGAGCTTGTATAAATCCTGCATTCCATACTTAGCCACTTTGTGGATCACGGGTTCTCAGTCTGGCTGGCTCAAAACTGGGCCTCTATTGCTCTATATCTTATAAATATCACCCAGAGTCCCACGATATACAAATTGACAGGTGAACTTGCGGACTGGCTCACTCAACATTGCACTTCTATTGCTCTGTGTCTTCCAAACAACATTCAGAGGAAATGAGTAATACATACTAAATATGTAATTCTAAAAACTATGGACATCGGATTTGATAGAGCATGTACGGATCCCTGATTCCATACTTAGCCACTATTTGGCTCGCGAGTTCTCAGGCTAGCAGGGTCAAAATTGGTCCTTTGTTGTTCCATGCCCTACAAATAGCACCCACATTTCCGCGATATACAAATAGACAAGTGGACTTGTGAGCTATTTGAATTTTAAGGGCCTCGTGTTGATGTGATAGCACAATTAGACTTGGGCTAGTTTATATTTGTTAATTACAATATCAAACGAGGAAGAGGTTGGTCGGACTGGTGATATAAAAGTAAGTGAAATCTAAAGTCATGAATCCTCCAACTTGCGCACCTAGAATTTTTCCGAAAAATGAGTAATACATACTAAGTATGGACATGGAATTTTTATAGATCATGTACGGATTTCGCAATCCATACTTGGCCATTTTTTGGATCGCGCGTTCTCGGGCTTGTGGGCTGAAAATTGGAACTCTATTGTTCGACGCCCTACAAATAGAACCCACAATTCCACGATATACAAATTGACAAGCGGACCTGCGGGTTTGCGGGATCAACATTGCACTTCTATTGTTCTGTGTCCTCCAAACAACACTCGGAGTTCCACGATATACAATTGACAGAAGGACTCCAGGGCTGGCGGGTTCAAGATTGCCATTGTTTATAGATGGTAATCCCTATCAACTATCTAACATGATCTAAAAACATTATTTTCAATACTAAATGATTAATATTAAATATTTATATTCCACAATTTAATTAGACAATAAAGTTTATACAATTTGGTCAGGCTAGTGATATAAAAGTAAGTGGAAATCTGAACATGTGCATCCACCAACTTCCACACCTAGAAATTTTTCGAGAAACAAGAAATACATAGTAAACATGTACTTTTATAAAGTATGGACATGATATTTTATAGACCATGGACGGATCCTTCATTCCATCCTTAACCACTTTTTGGATTGCGGGTTCTCGGGCTGGTGGGCTCAAAATTGAGCCTCTATTGTTTTGTGTCCTACAAATAGCACCAAGAGTTCCGCAATATACAAATTGACACGAGGAATTGCGGGATCTTTGGCACAACATTGCACTTCTATTGTCCCATGTCCTCCAAACAACACTCGGAGTTTCGCAACATACAAATTGACAAAAGCTCCAGGATTGGCGGGCTCAATATTGCGATTGTTTATGGATGGTCATCCTATCTAACATTATCTAAAAACATTATTTTCAAATACTAAATTATTAATATTAAATATTGATATTGTACAATTGAATTACATAAAACTATCAAAGGATCTTAAATCTCTTATTTTTTTAAAAATGAAGGAAACAAAATAATTTTTTTTTAAATTTTATCACCGCAAGAATAACAACGACCAAAGAGCAATACATAGTAAACATGTACTTTTATAAAGTATGGACATGAGATTTTATAGAGTATGTACGGATCAATCATTCCATACTTAGCCACTTTTTGGATCGTGGGTTCTCAGGCTGGCGGGCTCAAAATTGAGCCTCTATTGTTTTGTGTCCTACAAATAGCACCCTTGGTTCTGCAATATACAAATTGGTAGGCGGACTTGTGGGCTCTCTGGCTCAACATTGCACTTCTATTGTCTCATGTCCTCCAAAAAACACTCAGAGTCCTACAACGTACAAATTGAAGGAAGGACTTCAGGACTGGCAGGCTCAAGATTACGATTCTTTACGAATGGTCATCCTATCTAACATTATATAAAAACATTATTCTCAAATACTAAATTATTAATATTAAATATTGATATTGTACAATTGAATTACATAAAATTATCAAAGGATGTTAAATCACTTATTTTTTTAAAAATGAAGGAAACAAAATAAAGTTTTTAAAAATTCTATCACCGTAAGCATAACAACGACCAACGAGCAATACATAGAAAACATGTAGTTTTATAAAGTATGGACATGATATTTTATAGAGCATGTATGGATCCTTCATTCCATACTTAGCCACTTTTTTTATCGCGGATTCTCGGGCTGGCAGGCTCAAAATTGAACCTCTATTGTTTTGTGTCCTACAAATAGCACCCTTGGTTCCGCGATATACAAATTGGCAGGCAGACTTGGGGGCTCTCGAGCTCAACATTGCCCTTCTATTGTCCCATGTCCTCCAAATAACACTCGGACTTTTGTGACATACAAATTGATAGAAGGACTCTGGGACTGGCGGGCTCAAGATTGTGATTGTATACAGATGGTCATCTTATCTAACATTATCTAAAAATATTATTTTCAAATACTAAATTATTAATATTAAATATTGATATTGTACAATTGAATTACATAAAATTATCAAAGGATGTTAAATCGCTTATTTTAAAAAATATGAAGGAAACAATAGAAAGTTTTTTAAAATTCTATGACCGCAAGCATAGCAACGACCAATTTGAATTTTAAGGGTCTCTTGTTGATATGATAGCACAATTGCACTTCCCACAATATATATTTGTTGATTTCAAATTATTCCAGGAGATTAATTTTACCAAGTTCATCGATTAAGTAAAAAATGCTAAAACAATGACGAATTTGAATTTTAAGGGCCTCTTGTTGATATCATAACACAATTTCACTTCACATGGTTTATATTCATTGATTTCAAATTATTCTAGAAGATTAATTTTACCAAGTTCATCGATTAAGGAAAAATGCTAAAACAAACCACATACTACATTTGCATCACAACACCATAGAAATTATCAGGCGGATTTGTGGGCTAGCTAACTAAAAAATTCAATTCTATTGTTCTTTTTCCTCCAAACAATAGTTGGAGTTCCGCGATATACAAATTGACAGATGAATCATACAAACAAGAACCAACTAAACTAAGCATGCCACAAGCAAGTTAGCACAATGTTCCATAGAGAAGGACGCATCGACCTTTGCATCAAACAATTTGATATACAAAGAAAAGATGTAGTGTCCCCAAGGCCGAGCCCCATTGCAAACCATGTTCTGAAAGAAATTGTAATTATGTTTTATAGGCTGGTGAGCCAAGTTTTTATAAGTTGGTGGCTTATGTGATTGTTAGGCCAGAGAGCCTAAGGGTTGGAGGCCAAGGGCCTGATTTTGTACTTGTATGTATGCAGAACATTTAATAAAATTGTAAACATCGCCAGGTGCAAACCGACCACGATGAATGAGTGAAGGGGGACTAAGAATCCATAGAGAGGGCAAGGAATTAGGGGCTTAAAGGTGGGAAAAGGGGATAAGTGTTGAGCCTAGGGGCTAAGCCTAGGGGGATTAAGCTTGGGAATAATATTTTAATACTATCCCAAAAGACATGTGCATTTTATGTTTTATCCTAAGTTCTGGCAAGGGGAGAACATACAAGGCAGATGCGTACTGGTGGAACGCATGCAGTTTCATGGGTGACAAGTGTCAACCCTGAAACATGCGAATAAAACGGCCAGGGTGAGCCGTGAGAAGGGTTCCTTCCTCATTCTACCCGATTGTCTGAACACGTATGGAGCCCTGGATAGTACTACCAACCCGACTCCTGCAGAGAACCTTTGTGCATCCCTGTGATTCGAAAATTCTATGTCTGGCTTTGAAAAAACCGGTGTGTATATTCCTTGAATGAGAAGCCTGCGTGGATTTGGGAAAGAGTCTGTGTTTGGTTCTAGAAAATTGGTACACCCCTTCTCTGTTCCGAACCGGGGAGTCTGAATCGACCCCTACGTGGATGAATCATCACTCATCCCTGAGAATCTAGAGGGTGAGTCTATCCCATGTTGCCAAATTGAGAAAACAGAAGTGTCTCGTCCCTGCTAAGCCTGGTTATACTATTGCACCTGTCTAGAGCTGCCCTAGGGTGTTCGTGTCTGGATTCCTGTGGATTTTGGTGGACATGTAGTGTTTTATCCTGTGTGGCTTGTTGGCCAGTTTGTACAACACTCTCTCTAGGTGAGAGAGGTGGTTGATGTTGTAAGAACAGGTTGTTGGACCTCTGAGCGACTCCCTCCAGGTGAGAGAGTGCGCAGAGGAAGGAGAGAACTCTTTGAAGGAACCTTGTAGCTGCCATAGAGCCCGGAGACTTCTGATCCAGCCTGTTCCTGTAACCCAAGGCAAGGGAGATTAGCAGCCGAAGGACTGTCCAGGTGACAGAGAAGGTGTATACTCCTGGGGTGGAACAAGCATGTGGGGAATGAGGGTATGTGGGCAATGAGCGTGGGAGGTTCCTTGGAGAGAATTCCTTCCTTGTGGTTGTGTGTTGTTTTACCTGTAACCTCATCCTAGCCTAGGATTCCTTGTCTTGGGGTGGAGCTTAGTCCCAGCTCGAGGGTGATCCACTGCTGAGTTGATGAACAGTGTGGTCTAAGGCTGGGAGGTTCGTGGAAGGCCTGCACTTGGTTGGTGGATTCTACCACTGTTAAAAGATACGTATTTGATTATGTTTTAATCATGTTTTGCATGACTCTATTGCTTATGTCATCATGATTTCCACTGTGTATATGAATTAGTATGAAACGCTATTGATTGTTAATTATGGCAGTAACTCATATGAATACTCTGTTAGAATGTGTTTATTTGTTTAAATGCGTGTGGATTATATAATACATATATGAGTTATGTTTAGAGTGGTGTTATAACCTTCTCTTAATAGAGATTAAGGCTTAGTAGCATAAAAGGTGCGCTACAGTTTGGTATCAGAGCCAAGGTTTCGACACTGAGCCTAGATGGGCCAGTGGAGTGGTCTTTGGACCAAGAATGCGAGGGGAAATTGAGTCTGAAGGCCAATTTTGGACCCTGGTTTGCTCCAAAAAGTCAAGGAGTTACTTGATGATTTTTTAAGCTTAGGAGGTATAGCGGCGTTATGAAACCACAACTAGTGTGTTATAAGTCCACAAGGAGAGAGGACTCCACACCAGAAGTGTAGGAGCTTTAGGATCTATTCAGGAGGGAAGGTGAAGCCTCGTGACCGTTAGATATGGAAAGTGTGCATGGGGTTTAAAGCCCTTTGGAATTTCACATGAGTGTGGAAATCGCGATACGCGAAATCCCAAATTAGTTAGGAACCGTCTGAGCCATTAGATCTCGGCTGCAAAACCCGACAACCGTTGGATCTGTCAGGATATATCTGAGGGTTAAAACCCCAGTGAATAGGGGTGAAAGCCCCGAAATATATCTAGACCGTCCGAATGACGGAGGCCACGTGTCATGAGATTTCCCATTTCGGGAAATTGGGAATCGCAAGATCGGGAGTCCTGATGACAAGAGATCAGGACTTTCCATGGTGGAAATCCCAGGATAGATCTGGATCGACCGATTTAAGGAGGCGATGGGTCAAGATATTACCCGTTTCAGGAAATTGGGGATCGGGGATTCGGGAGTTCCGTTGACAAGAACTCAGGCTCTCGCCTTGATAAATCTCGACCCATAATGTCGAGACGTTAGCATGTGGCTAAGTCTCGATGAATGGACGAGATTCCTTCGAGGAATCTCAGGGTCTGTAACGACCATCCGATGTGAGGAAGAGATGTCAGATTTAAGTTGGGGCGCGAATGCGGATTAAGGTAAGTAGCGAGAAGATCTGGACGACCAGAGTCCACCCACCCAGATCTATGGATGAGGTTTCATTCCAGAGCCCCCTTGCTGTTCTACCTTTAGTGGTGGGGGGGGGCAGCATCCAGAATCAGACGTGCAACTCTCGAACGGTAGAGATTAATTCACCTTGATCAATAATTCTCAGGTGAATTCTGGACCCCC
>JZKD02S0136641.1:98631-149597 GCA_000966675.3 Picea glauca
CCGGAATAGTGTGGCGTGTGAAATGGGGCCCCCTCCTGTCCTGTTGTCTACCATGCCGCATTTCCCTCTGCCACCTGTACTCCACTTAACCGTGCGATGGGTCCTATTCTCATTGTCCATTTGTTAACCCTATAGGGATTTGTCCCTATTGGCCAGTCGCTAGCCTTGTCGGGGTTCGGCAGTTGCAAAGTCGAATGGTTTGACATCACTATAGCACTGAGGCACGAAATAAAAATACGCACTACATTTATTTGAATCATGATCATGACCTACGATCACATGGGAATGGATAAAAGTGAGAGTGGTAGAACTGATGACGTCGTTAAAAGCGACGTGGACCCTCATGAACGTGCCACGTGCCATCGTAGTTGTGGGTGACCACTGTACTATGTGGGCCCGGAGGGTAACGTAAATCAGAATTTCAGAAGTCGAGGGTTGGAAAGGAAAGCAAATTTGAAAGCCTCATGGGCTGAAACCCCGAAACCCGAAGTCTTGAAATCCCAAAGTGCCGAAAATAAAAGTTTCGAAAACACAAAAATTGCAGAACTGAACAAGAGCTCAGAAAACTTATTTGAATCGAAATGTCTTTTTTTCTTGTTCATATTGGCTTATAAATGTTGTGGATTGTTCCTGAAGGCTTAATAGCCTGACAAACTTCGAATTTAATTGCACAGTGCATGTGCAGAGTTCAACGGAGGTCAGGACTCCAGTTAACCAACGTCAAGTATGGAGTGGGGAAAGGTGCGGATTACCCCCGAAACAGAAGACGAACAGGAAGGAAAGGATGTTAACCTAGGAGTCGAAGGATCGAACTCCAATGGGCATGGAAAAGAGAAGGATAAGGAAGGACACATAATGAAAATCATTGAAGGATTGCGAAGAGAGGCCAAGGCTTGCCGAGCTAATAGTTGAAAGCTCATGAAAGTCAGGGATCGGTAGGGTGAATTAAACTTAAAATTTTTGAAGAATCTTGAAAGAATAGAGAAGAAACTTGAGAAGGGAAGAGACTCAAGTACGACGGAGAGTTGCAGAACCCATGGGAGAAGAAGTAGGTCGAGGAGTGGTAGCCGACATCTTAGTCGCTCCCAAAGACATTCTGATAGGAAGACGCACAGTAGTTCAAGCCCATCCCCTACCAGAAAACATCGAAAATTTGGAAAAGAGGAATTGAAAGGGGAGATGAACAAGATTAATCCTCCAACATTCAATGGAGAACATAAGAATGAGGAAGATGTCGAGACATGGTTTCTTGGCATGAAGAAATACTTCCAACTGCAGAATTATTCCACCCATGCAGAAGGAAGAATTGCAATGTACCAACTAAAAGGAAAAGCATCCATGTGGTGGGATCAGTTTGTGCAGGTGCATCACATCCAAGAGAAAGAGGTCACTTGGAAGGAATTTAAGAGGTATTTCGAGAAGAAATACCTGACTAAAAGATATTATGACAGAAAGATGAAGGATTTCTTCGAATTCAAACTAGGCAGCAGGACTATTGATGAGTATGAACGAAGTTTCCTAGAACTACTGAAGTATGTTCCATTCATCAAAGATGAGGCTGTCAAGATTCAGAGATATTTGAGTGGACTTCCACCTTCCATGAGTGACAGGATTCAATATGATGATCCTAAGACCATGGAAGAAACAATAAGAAAGGAAAAATTCTTGTATGAACAACAAGGAGAAAGGCCCATCCTTCGGAAGGCTTGGAATGATCCGAGGAAGTTTAAGAAGGAATAGAGGTAGAAGGGAAACAAGACATCCTTTTTCAGAAACACTCCTTGGGGACAGTCATCTTTTAGAGAGCCCAGGAAAGTTGAAGGGAGTGAGCAGGTTCCAAGACCACCACCTATGGAGTGTTGGGGTTGTAAAGGGAATCATAGGTACCAAGACTACCCCCACAGAAAAGCCAAAGCAAGAACTGTCCATACTGTTCAGCAATCTAAAACAGTGGAGGATATGGGTAGCAAAATACCAAGGATCTACATAGCCCTAGACAACAAGCAAGCATAATTTCAATCACACATGATTGAAGTGGAAGGTACGATCAACAACCGACCACTTGTTATTTTGATTGATTCAGGGGCTAGCCATAGTTATGTAGATCCTAGAGTGGTGGAAAGTTTTCATCTAATGAGAAGCAAACATGAGAATTCTTGGTTAGTGCAGTTGGCCACAGGGACCAAGAGGAAGGTCATTGAATTGGTTAAGTCTTGTTCAGTGGACATGAAAGGAATGAGCACTAAGGCTGAATTGAACATTCTGCCTTCAGGCTCATACGATTTCTTAATTGGGATGAACTGGTTGGACCAACACCATGCCCTTCTAGATTGTTGTAACAAGGGGTTTACATGCTTGAATGAGGAGGGAAATCAGGTAACAGTCTAAGGAATTCCCAGAGCCATGGATGTGAGGGAAATCTCATCCATGCAACTAAAGAAATGTTACTGGAAAGGTTGTCAATTATTTGCAGCTCGGGTGGAAGAAGCATCCTGAGATGAAGTCTCGAATCTGGAAGATCACGAAGTACTCAAGAAATTCAAGGACATATTTTAGGAGGTACCTAGGCTACCTCTAAAGAGGGACATCAATTTTTCTATAAATTTGATGCCTAGAGCAACTCCAGTTTCGAAGGCTCCTTCTAGAATGAGTACACCAAAGCTGAAAGAGTTGTAATTGCAGCTCGAAGAGATACTAAAGAAAGGTTACATTCACCCTAGTGTTTCACCTTGGGGAGCCCCAGTCCTATTCGTGAAGAAGAAAGATGGGACACTGAGACTATGCATTGATTTTCAACAGTTGAATAAGGTCACTATCAAGAACAAGTATCCTCTGCCAAGGATTGATGATCTTTTTGATCAGTTGAAGGATGCAAAAATATTTTCAAAAATAGACCTCAGATATGGATACCACCAAGTGAGAATAAAGGATGAGGACATCAGCAAGACCACCTTTAGAACAAGGTATGGTCATTATGAGGTCACGGTGGTGTCATTTGGGCTGTCCAACGCGCCTGTTGTTTTCATGTGCTTAATGAATGGAGTGTTCAGAAATTATTTGGACAAGTTTTTCATAGTCTTCCTGGACGATATCTTGGTGTATTCCAAGACAGAGGAAGAACATGAACAACACCTGAGAATGGTGTTGCAGGTGTTGAGAGAACACCAGTTGTACACAAAACTGAGCAAGTGCTCATTTTACCAAAGGCAGATCCATTACTTGGGACACATTATATCTGAAGAAGGGATCGTTGTGGATCCTAAAAAGGTAGAGGCCATTCGAGAATGGCCAACGCCAAGGGATGTCGAAAAAGTTAGATCTTTTATGGGTCTGGCAGGCTACTATAGGAGGTTTATAGCGAGATTCTCAAAGATAGCTCATTCTATCACTTCCCTACAAAGGAAGGAGAAGAAGTTCTAGTGGACTGAAGAATGTGAGAGAAGCTTCCAACGATTGAAGCAGCTACTAACCAGTGCTCCAATCCTAAAGATTGCATATCCAAACAAGGATTACGTAGTGTGCACAGATGCATGTAAGGAGGGGTTGGGAGGAGTTCCCAGCCAAGAGGGATTTGCAGTTTGTTATGAATCTTGAAAGTTGAAGGAACATGAGAAGAATTATGCCACTCATGATTTAGAGCTGGCAGCAATCGTCCACACCTTGAGGAAATGGAGACATTACCTCACGGGCAAGAGATTCGAATTGAGAACAGACCATAACGGTCTGAAGTATTTATTTGATCAGTTGACCTTAAATGCCAGGCAAATCAGATGGCTGGAGTTTTTGTGCGAATATGACTTTGATATCAAGCATATCAAAGGGAAAGAAAATAACGTGGTTGATGCACTTAGTAGAAAAGTGCACAAATTACATGCTACAACCATTAGCATGTACAGAACTGAGATTAAAGACAAAATTTTGGAAGCTGCCAATGTTGATTTGCAGTACAAAAGTCTTGTAACAAAGCTACAACAGCGTGAGGGACCACAAACCAAGGAAAGTTACACCTTGGGAACTGATGGTTTACTTCTGTATAAAAACAGAGTGTATGTACCCAATGTCCGAGAGTTGAAGCTGGAAATTATAAAGGAGATGCATAACATGGCTTATGCTGGACATCCTGGATATCAGAAGACTGTGGTAGCAGTCAAAAGCCATAATTTTTGGTCGGGTTTGAAGAAAGAAATCGTTGAATACATCGCTAGATGTATGGATTTCCAGAAGGTTAAGGATGAGAATAGGCACCCAACAGGGTTGCTGCAGCCTTTACCTATTCCTGAATGGAAATGGGACGTCGTAACAATGGATTTTATCACTGAACTACCTAGAACAAGCAAGCAGCATGATTCAATCATCTTGGTGGTGGACAAGCTTACTAAAGCTACCCATTTTATTCCACTGAAAACCACCCACAGAGTAGCTGATGTTGTTGATATCTTTTTAAAAGAAGTTGCATGCTTGCATGGAATTCCTAAGACAATTGTGTCTGATAGGGACCCGAAATTCACTTTGAATTTCTAGAAAGGACTGTTCAAAGGATTCACAACGAATCTGAATTTTAGTACATCATATCATCCTGATTCTGATGGACAGACAGAGAGAATGAACAGAGTAATAGAAGAAATGCTAAGAATGTATGTGATGGATAAACAATCAAGGTGGGAAGACTACCTGCATTTGGTAGAATTCGCCTACAATAATGGGTATCATGCATCATTGAAGATGAGCCCATTCGAAGTGCTTTATGGAAGAAAGTGCAACACTCAAGTGAGTTGGGATAATCCAGTTGACACAGTAGTATTTGGGCCTGAGCTGCTCAAAGAGATGGAAGATCAAATGATAAAAATTAAACATAATCTAAAAGCTGCCCAGGACAAGCAGAAAAGTTACACTGATAGTAACAGAACCCATAGAGAATTCAAAGTGGGTGACCATGTTTTCCTAAAAGTGAAAACTAACAGGAGTTCCCTAAAGCTGGGAAGTTGCACCAAGTTGGCAGCAAGATTTTGTGGGCCATTTGAGATCCTGGAAAGGATTGGGATGGTTGCATACATGCTTGCATTACCTGCATCTATGACTATACATAATGTGTTTCATGTTTCACTACTTAAGAAATATGTACCTGATGCTAATCATGTTATTGATTGGGATGTGATTCAGGTGGAACCAGAAGGTGTCCTGCAAGTGCATCCTGTGTGCATATTGGACAGGAAAAGAAAACAGCTCCGGAATCGAACTATAGAGATTGTAAAGGTCCAGTGGACCTGGTACGGTCCTGAGGACGTGACATGGGAGCATGCAGATGATATGCAGGCAGAGTACCCACATATTTTTGAAAAGCTTGCAGATGTTGTGTAAAGCTGCACTGGGGACGATGCAAAAATAAGGGGAGGGGGATTGTAGTGTCCCCAAGGCCGAGCCCCATTGCAAACCATGTTCTGAAAGAAATTGTAATTATGTTTTATAGGCTGGTGAGCCAATTTTTTATAAGCTAGTGGCTTATGTGATTGTTAGGCCATAGAGCCTAAGGGTTGGAGGCCAAGGGCCTGATTTTGTACTTGTATGTATGCAGAACATTTAATAAAATTGTAAACATCGCCAGGTGTAGACCGACCATGATGAATGAGTGAAGGGGGACTAAGAATCCATAGAGAGGGCAAGGAATTAGGGGCTGGAAGGTGGGAAAAGAGGCTAAGTGTTGAGCCTGAGGGATAAGCCTAGGGGGCTTAAGCCTGGGAATAATATTTTAATACTATCCCAAAAGACATATGCATTTTATGTTTTATCCTAAGTTCTAGCAAGGGGAGAACATACAAGGGAGATGTGTGCTGGTGGAACGCATGCAGTTTCATGGGTGACAAGTGTCAACCCTGATGCATGCGAATAAAACGGCTAGGGTGAGCCATGATAATGGTTTCTTCCCCATTCTACTTGATTGTCTGAACGCGTACGGAGCCCTGGATAGTACTACCAACCCGACTCCTGCAGAGAACCTTCATGCGTCCCTATGATTCGAAAAGTCTGTGTCTGGCTCTGAGAAAACCGGTCTTTATATTCCCTGAACGAGAAGCCTACGTGGATTTGGGAAAGAGTATGTGTTTGGTTCTGGAAAATTGGTACACCCCTTCTCTGTTCTAAACTGGGGAGTCTGAATCGACCCCTACATGGATGACTCATCACGCATCCCTGAGAATCCAGAGGGTGATTCTATCCCGTGTTTCCAAATTGCGAAAACAGAAGTGTCTCGTCCCTCCTAAGCCTGGTTATACTGTTGCACCTGTCTGGAGATGCCCTGGGGTGTTCGTGTCTGGATTCCCGTGGATTGTGGTGGACGTGTAGTGTTTGATCCTGTGTGGCTTGTTGGCCAGTTTGTACAACACTCTCTCCAGGTGAGAGAGGTGGTTGAAGTTGGAAGAATGGGTTGTTGGACTTGTGAGCGACTCCCTCCAGGTGAGAGAGTGTGCAGAGGAAGGAGAGAACTCCTTGAAGGAACCTTGTAGCTGCCATAGAGCCTGGAGACTTCCGGTCCGGCCTGTTCCTGTAACCCAAGGAAAGTGAGATTAGCAACCGAAGGACAGTCCAGGTGACAGAGAGGGTGTATACTCCTGGGGTGGAACAGGCATGTGGGGAATGAGGGTCTGTGGGCAGTGAGCGTGGGAGGTTCCTTGGAGAGAACTCTTGCCTTGTGGTTGTGTGTTGTTTTCCCTATAACCTCAGCCTAGCCTAGGATTCCTTGTCTTAGGGTGGAGCTTAGTCCCAACTCGGGGGTGATCCACTGCTGAGCTGATGAGCAGTGTGGTCTAAGGCTGGGAGGTTCGTGGAAGGCATGCACCTGGTTGGTGGATTCTACCATTATTAAAAGATAAGTATCTGATTATGTTTTAATCATGTTTTGCATGATTCTATTGCTTATGTCATCATTATATCTGTTGTGTATATGAATTAGTATGAAACGCTATTGATTGTTAATTATGGCGGTAACTCATATGAATACTCTGTTAGAATGTGTTTATTTGTTTAAATGTGTGTGGATTATATAATACCTATATGAGTTATGTTTAGAGTGGTGTTATAACCTTCTCTTAATAGTGATTAAGCCTTAGTAACATAAAAGGTGTGCTACAAAAGACGTCACCGCATTCATTTTCTCTTGCATCTGGTATATGTTCCCAGTAGAAAATAACTGAGGCCATGGGATATATGGGGTTTGCTTCCATGCTTCCCATTTTTTGGACTGAACAATCCTATGCACATGCAATCCCAGGTAGCCAAGTCCGACAAACATTCATCTAGATGTTGAAGAGATATTGTAGAGACACATGAGGTGTTTTAGTTTCCTACCAAATTTTGATATATATATTTTTTTCCCTTCTTCAGTCGATATGAAAAATTGCATTTTCCTCATTTAAGGTGAATTTATTGTGCATCTGAAGGTCCCACAGCATGTAGACATTACTTGTATTTTTCTGTAGATATGTTTCATAAGACAATTTTGGCAACTTAGGAAGCACATTTTGTAACAGAGGCTACCTAATTGTACAATGCATGGTTGTGTTTCCCACTATTTGGATGGAAGCATTGATGCAATGCCCATATATATATGGACATTTTTCATCGCGTCGCAGACAATCAATCGTATCATCACTTATCAAAGCAGAGGCAAAAGCAGGAGAGTTTCATTTCTCACATATAGGTTCAAAGGTTCTCAAGTACACATTGGCTACAACTAAAACACCTTCAACCCGGGAATGTGAGCATAGGAATTAATACATTGAAAAATATAATACACAACTGCACCACCCCTCCCCTTAAAAAAATAAAAATAAAATAAAACAGGCCGCAGAAATTTGTTGAAGGCTATTTGTATAAGCAAAGTGAGGATGATTTTGTGGATGTTTACGCACAACAGTTGTAGATCTAGCTAGTTTATTCAGATCCTGTACTATATCTACTCGTAACTCTGTTATAAACGTTGCCTGGGTTTTCTGAAAGATCATTTCTCTAACATTCATTTTCTTTGTTATATTTTTGAAGAGCATAAGTGGAATATTCCCTTTATACAATTGTTTCTCCATTGAGGAAAACAAGTTTGAATATGTATTGAACAATTGTAGCTGCAACATGGAACAACACAATATTTGTGTAACTTACCCGAATACATGCACATGCGAAAGCAAAGGACAAAACTGAATATGAAAACCTGTACCATTGCCTTGTCATTGTCCGACTCTCCATCCTTTATATGGAGAATGTGTTGCGAGCCAAGTTTTCTCGCCAGTGTGAAAAATACGCCAATCATTCTGATTGGGTAAATATCAGTTCTCTGTGCAACTTGGCTAATATTCAAGTCTGGGACGAAATGACATTCTAAACAAACAACGAAATTTTTTTCCACAATACTTGTTTCGTTGAGCGAAATAATTAGATGAAAATCACCACGGTCATATACCATTTTGGGCAATATATTAAAATTTGTAATGGATATCCCATTACCCGACAATATATTTTTTGTATGTTTCTGGACAAGTTGTGGAGGAATAGTTAGTGTCATTGTCATCATGGCCTCCTTGTCGGTCATGTCAACACTCATAATGGATCTAGTTTTGTTTTCCTTGTCCAAGTAGGTGCTATAGATGACCATTATGTCCCCGACGAACACTTGTCCAGTTCGGTGGTTGTTCAAGCCCTCTATTGATAGTACTTTGGATGTTACAACTCTAGATCTAGTGACATTTTTTTAACAGGAAAACTAAAATGAATGGTAGTGTGCATTTTTTTTTTTGTATTCTTCTTTCACTGGCATAAATCTATAAGTACATGCATAGCCTCAATGAACTATGGAGCCGAAGTTTTGCAACCACACCTCTTAGTCTGCGAAACATGCGGCACGTTCGACATCTCGCTTGTACTTGTTGATACTTCTTGCAAACTACAAACCATGTATTACAAATGACATTAGTATATTCACCATGTTATAGATGAATATATAGCCGAGGATATTTGTTTGGTAAACATAGTAAGAGAAGAGCGTATGCATCTTTACCTTTGGCCTTGTTGGTCTGTTGATGTCTGGGATGACTGATTTCTCATGCCCATGTCACCAGTCCAACTTTTTCTAATGCAGGCATGTGCAGATGAACATGAGGACTAAACAAGCATATGCATTGTATATTTTCCATCAAAATGACTAAATAACCATAAAATTGTATGCATATGATTTTTTTAACTGAATTTTTTTTTAACAGTAAACAGGGCATGAAGGTGGGGCACCACGACCAATCTGCATATCGTGGACCCCCAGAAGCCAGGGGAGCAATCTTGAACCTTCTATCCCAGCACCCGCAATTGAAAAAGTGGGTAAATATGGAATAAGGTATAAGCACGACCATAGATGTGAAACCGTTAGTCCGCCAACCGACGCACCAAGGAATTTTCAGAAAGAACACTAAGCAGATGAATTAGAAAAAAAAAAGGGATAATAGAAAATGGAAAAAGTAGAAATAGAGAGGTCAGAAAGGCCCATTTCTTCCAAACCATCGTTTTCAAGTCTAATATTATATTCCCCCACCCGGTTTGTATATTTAATTTACCAACACAGTTGGTATACCTTTTAGAAGATTGTACCACAGAACCCTGTGCTGTTGCACAGAACAATTCATCTTCCTGTCTAACCAACCTGTTTTTTCCAAGGTAGCAACGCCGAATATGCAATAGACATGAAGGAAAGTTAGTATGAAGACAAACATCTAAAATAAAGAGAAACAATTCTATTTACCCGCCAAAGAATCCATTGTCCTCTCTAGCCATTTTGTTTCTTTAAATGCAACAATGCAATGAAAACACAATGGACATGAAGTAGGTTAGTATGCAGGAAGGCATGTAATGAAGATAACTTATAATGAATACAGACATGCAAAAGAAAGAGAAATAGGGCTATTTACCCACGAAAGAGCCCATCATCATCTCCAACCATTTTGTTTGTTTAAATGTAGCAATGCAGCAAAAAAACAATGGACATGAAGCAGGTTAGTATGCAAGAAGGCATGTAATGAAGATAAGTTACCATGTAGGAAGGAACACAACATGTACATATAATAAACTAGGTGAACACATATACAGACAATAAATGAAATACAAAACAACGCAATATGAAATAATAGTATAAGCATGCACCTTTCAATATCCTCTTCAACTGCTGCAATCAAGACTCCGTCGTTTTCTCCAGCTATTATGTTTGTTTGAATGTGGGAATGCACAAAATACAATGAGCATGAATGCAAGATGGTATGCCCCGGAGAACAAGCAATATGTACATACAATAAAAGAGACTCAACGAACAGTCTAAAATATAGGCATAAACATGAAACTTTGCACTTCTCCATCCATAGTTGTAAATGTGTAATTTTTTTTCCTTGCCCAAAATATATTACAAGCCACAAAATATCACGAAATTGCATGGCTGTAGCTAAACAATTTCTAGTTTTCCGTGGAAAATTATCCAGATATTCTTCTACCAATGGAAATACATGTTCTTTATCCTTTACACAGACTTTTGTGCCCGTGATACAAGATTTTGGTTTTCCATGGCAAACTACCTAGACATGCTTCGAGACATCGAAATATAATCTTGCAGAATCTTTGTTGTACATATCATATCTCAAGTACAACACAAATTGTATCATGTGCACACAAGTATGTGTAGAGGAAAAATAACATGTAATTTCATATGGGAACATCTAACCATACACGGTTTATAAATGTAGCATGCATATGCTTTATCCTAAAAAAAAATAACGGATATTACAATTTCACATGTAATTATCGAACAATTTTGCATGCAACTATTTTCTTGCATTGCAACACTAAAGCACCAACAAAATATCACATCAGAATAGATATCGACCTCGGTAGACAGGGAAAATAACACAACTTCATGTCGACTCGTCGGTGAAGGGGTTGAACACTGTAAAGCACCCCCAAAACAACAATAATCCAAAAAAAAAAAAACCAGCTCCAAGCATCGGCATTGGATACCAACCCTACAAGGCCAAATCAAACAAAAGAAAACAACAAGCACCAAACTAGCAAGAAATCATGAACATGCCAAAATGCACCCCTAGGGCCCCAAAGTATAAACCCGAGCCAAAAAAAACACAATCAGCAACCCACAAGCCAACGAACAAGCAAGAACCACTGAACCAGTAAACAAAATATGTATCTCCAATGATTACAAAACTTCATTCGAAGCACAGAAGGAACTAGAAACATACGACGACCATGCCACTACAAATAATAAAACATTCTTACCTGCAAACTGCAAACACTGAACAACAAACAACGAATACAAAATGAAACTATGGCATGGAAACTTACTCTGAAACGATGAAATGTAGAAGGGCAGGTGGAATCACGAACGAAACAACATCAAACAACAACCGACGAACCAGCGAAGAAGAAACACTCACTGAACCAGTAAACAATGTATGTAGCTTCAACGATGATTAAATTGCATTGCAAAGGTACAAGAAGGATGAAACATGCAATGCCTATTCAAATGGCAGTGGACAACAACACTGTACAAAATCACTGCAACATTCTATGGAAAATTTCAAGGAAAAATGTACTCTCAGAAGCGTATTTAGATAAACATTTAAGGCTGTTAGGTTGTCTAAGGACCTCACGATATGCTAACATTGAAGTTTTTCAGGCATGTTGGAGGACCTCGCATCATGTAAACATTTAAGTTGTCAGGCCTATTGAAGCATCTTGAAAAAAGTGTCAATACATTTCAATACAAATACATGCGGGAAGGACGTTATAAACTTTGGAATTCTCAATCACTATAAAGCTTGGATATCAAAACATTTCAATATGATTAGTACAAATAAAAACTTAGGGATATATTCATCTAGCAAAATATGCTAATACAAACATTCGAACTAATGCTAGCATTAATCCACCTTCAAGCAATAAATAGGAATACTATATTATTCAAAAAGACTGTATACGATAAAAATTTTGGATATGTTGTCATATAAAACATTGGGAATAGCGAAGCCGACAATAAGAAATCCAATCTCTTATCCAATCAGATCAGTACATATATGGTACTTTTTATTATACAAAAATATATGTTTTTAATTCCCAAGCTCCAACAATAGGTATTATGCAAATATTTCTAATCAAAGAACAAACTAATATGTAGTCAAAGAATTATCAATCATTATACTCTCTCTATGCCTATAACAAGGAATAATAAATATAGAAAAAATGATCACATATATATCTAAACTTTATCAAGATAAAACATTCAAATATAACTTTATATTAAAAATTAATAATAATTTAATAATGATAAGAATTAAGCATCTTCCTAAAGGAATTATTAGTGAACATCATGATTTTACAATGGAAATGGTTCAAAAGAAGGTAATAAAAAAATAGTGACAACACTCACTTGAGAAAATGAGATTGTACAAAGTGAGATCAACTCAACGATTATTTAAATAGAATAACACTTTCAAGAAAAAAATTCTACACATAAAAGAACATAATTTGTCAATTCACTATAATTTGTCATATGACAGTGGAAATACACAAATGGAAATGTTTAAATCTAGAAACATCATTTCTATTAACATATTAGATATGATCGAATGAATAAAAATTAGATACGAATAATGGGCTTTGAAGTGAAAGTAGGCTAAGAATCGTGAAAGCTCTATAAAATAATAGTTTTTCTAACATATCTCATCGAATGAATAAAAAAAAGTAGATATGAATAATGGGCTTTCGAGTGAAAGTAGATGAAGAATCATCAAAGATCTAATAAAAATTAGATTTTTTTAACATATCTGAGCACCTGCGTTAAATGGAGGTTGGGAAAAAGATGAAGATGATCGAATGAATAAAAAAAAGTAGATACGAACAAGCAATGTCTCTGCCAGATATTTGCATGAGCCTGATTGTTGGCAGGTTTATGCTACATTGGGTCACAGGGCTCAACATGCCCGCAAGGATGGCACAACTATGCACAAAAAAATCTTAAACACTGACCGAGTATGCATATCCACTAATAAAAATAAAGAAATAAAGAAATATTGCAGTCGTTGAGCACTCCTAGTGAAGCAAAAACACTACTTTTGACAACTAAAATACGCAAACCAAAAAGTTTCTGAAATAATTTCTAAATACCTATAACAGGAAAATGAAAATGAAAATTTCTATCCGTAAGCTAGCCGTATTGTTTCCTGAAATTTCCTTACATGTTTCCATGTTTCCTTGCTCCTCCTTAGTATTCATGAAAATGAAAACTGAAACCCCAATTAAAACATATTCAAGGGGCACACTGCCATAAAACTTCATGCATGCGCCTTAAATACAATTGAAATAAAAATAGAATGGATGATGGGACTCACACTGAAATAAAAATAGAATGGATGATGGGACTCACACTGAAAAGATGGGAAGATCAGCTAGAAAATCTATTTACCTTTTTCATTTGCTTACTAACCAGCTACTCTATTCAAGATGAAAACATTTTAGAAGGGTTTCGTCGGACTTTTAAAATCATTTTTTACATTGAGGTTGTTACTAGATTATCACGATTATCAAGTTAACTTCAATAGTTGCATCCTTTCGTCTGGAGAAACAAATCGCCTGCAATTATGATGATGCCATTTAAATTCTCAAATTTAATAAATAAATTGAATATACTTTTTCAATGAAACAAGGTAACCCTAATTTACTAGTAAATAAGTAATAAGCGAATTTATATCATTTTCCTTTTTATGCTTTTGTTCTAGAAAAAATCACAAGCACGGAAGGTTATATATTCATCCACTCGCTACATGATTTAAACATCATTTATATCCACTTCCTTTCTTTGCTTTTGGTCTTTTTAAAAGGAAAATCGTGAGTTGGACATAATGGATAGACTTGTCCAATGACCTTCTTTCCTTTCTTTTCTTTTGGTCTTTTTAAAAGGAAAATCATGAGTTGGACATAATGGATAGACTTGTTCAGTGACCTTATAAATAAATATAGTGTACATCCATTAACCTAATATGCTTATTCTCAAGTCAAGTTGTAGGTTAAAGGTTTTGTTATCACATATAATTGTCAAGGGTAGCAGGTTGTCCAACTTTGCAGCCTGCACAAGAAACATCAAAGAGAAGCCTTCAGAGTTGTCCATTTCGGGATTGAAATGCAAGCAACAGGCGAGATCAAATTCAGCGGAGGACATTCCTAAGAATATCAGATCGACATTTTGCAGGAATCGGGGGTTCAAAATATTGTTAAAGATTGTTTGCCAAAGGCCTGAAGTCCTAAATCCCCAAAATAAGCATGAGTCGTTGATCTTGGAGAGAGCCACGTGTCGTCAGATCCATGACTCCATGTAAAATACCTGGAAAGCACATGTTTGATTTTTGATTCTCCGAGAGCCCGGAGACCCAAAGGAGATTTCAGCCGTCGATTTAAGAGGGCGTGGCAGTCATCAGTATGGACATCTGGCACACTCATAGGTCGTGGCACCTCGCACTTATTCAACAATGACACATCAGCATGGTGACACCAGGAGTCCCACGTCAGATCATCCTCTAGGAGGTATTATTGTTCAACATAAAAAATAGCGTCCCTCCTCCAAGGGCACATTTTGGCGGTTGCTAAATATGGCGGGCGGTTAAGCTTGGTTGTGGCGCCAAATCTGGAAAGTGTGCCCCAGATCTCAACTCGGGACCAGATCTATGACCACAGTCCATTGCGGGGATGCAACATGCTCGGGCGATAATTTTCTTAAGTAGTCTCGCAATGGAAACCATGGTAAGGCGAAAGTGCTACGTGGTGAAAGATCATGGATTGCAAGCCCAAAAGCTGTCTAAACCTAAACCACCTCTCAGCGGCCTCGTAATCACATGTTTATATGGAATCCTATCCGAGAGCATCACATGGCCGCTCCCTGAGCATTAACTCTCGTTTAATTTCTAAGGAAAAGAAGTTAATGGAGGGTAGGTTTGGTGGTTGAAACCTCGACTCATCCCATAAATGGAAGGCGTGGAGGATCTGGAGTTGTCAGCCCATGGTATCCCTTCGAGAAGATTTTCCTGCAGATCCATGTCGATATGACCTCGCGTCTGACAGAAGGATACATGCACAGTCTAACAGAAGACTGCTCAGACGCAATGCTTTGAATGTAGTGATCATATCACACTCCTAGTAGTGGCGAATTGTTTTGAGTATAAATAAGTAGTTTTGATATCTTGTTAAGGTCATCATTTGGTTGAGCAGAGCTCCCAATTTTGTAATGCTTTTGATACCAGAGCTGTTCTCTAGTTATGTAATCGATTTGAGACTTTCATGTTAATAGAGGTTAGCTTCCTGTTTCTTTTCATTTTGTCTGTAAAAATTGTTTGAAACACTCAGGTATGGATGATCCAGCTGAGGATCATTATGTGGTTATAATGGAGGTTTGATTTTAGTTGCATCGTGATCGGTTTTACTCATTTCCATGTGTTGTATTTTCCCTCTTACATTGTATGGCTCGGGCATGGAAGATCGAGTCGAGCTATTGCAGTTGTAGGATGATGGAGGTTTGATAATTTTGTTGTTGTAACTGTGTTGCTTGCACCATATTTCAATGTCTAAAGCTTGAGCTCCAGATTACTCTTGAGTTCAAGCTTTTCCTCCCCGAGCTATTGGAAGGCCTAATGCCCATAGAAGACTTGTTCACCTCTCTCACTAAGTCTTCCCTCTACTCTTGCTTGAACTCAATTTCCTTACTGAAGTTAATGTGGCCCTCACTTCCCTGTGCATTTCTTATCTAGTTCTCTGTTGAACATCATTCAAATTCTGAGTTTTGTCCATTGACCTCCATCCATATAAAACCAACATCCACCTAAACTTTGATGGGTACTAGTCTTATCCTCCCACAATCTGAGGGTGACTCTCAATGCTAACAGATTCTACGAAATGGAGATTTTTCCTGGGATATTTACCCGAAATCCGGCGAGAATTGTTGGATTTGTATATTTAAGTGATTATTTATGTAGAATCTAAGTGCCCTAGGAGTTTTTCATCATGTTGAATCCATTTCTACATTAAGAAATGATTTATGAACAACAAAAAATAGTAATTTGTATAAATTTATATCTCTTGATTCCGGCTAAAAAAAATATTTCCTAGAACAACCAACCAACTTCTATTTTCAATACTTGCAGCTTTCTCAATACGTGCAACTTTAACCTAATCTACCATAAAAATGAAAAACAGATATTGCAAACAATTTCAAGAAATATAGAAATATAATTAAAACCAAACACACATATATAGATTATTTGAAATGGAATCATTCCCACTTCAACTAAAAAATTCAATACCAAGTAGTTTATGAAATAATTCCTACTTACTTGAAAGAAAAGTTTTCAATTTTCTTTCAGTATAAGTATGAACTATGCCAGTCAATTTTGAATTGAAATTGCTTCTTGTGTGTGAAATTTCTTATCGTTAAGATTTGTGTATAGATAAAGAAAATTTAAAGCCAAATTTCTAAATATTGAAAGGATGTGAAAGAGCATTTAAAGCCAAATTGGTTGAAGAGTGACAATGATAAAGTTTAAAAAAGAACGAAACAATTTTTAAAGTTGAATTTATTGAAAGGGAAAGACAGTAAAAACTCAAAGATCAAGAATGTTTCTTTTGATCCATTAAAAGATCCCTCTTTAACATGTCCTACTTTAAGTGCCATTCTTAAAACATAATCAGGAGAAATTAAGGAACATAATATCGAAGCTGGTAGTCAGCGTCCTCTCCGGCCAGATCAGGTACTTACCTATGTAGGAAGCCATTTACAGACAACACGCAGGGTTTTTTATTCTATTTCTTCTTTCTTTCCTGGAACAAACCCTGCTTATCTCTTTGGGTGGAGTGGTTGAAAGAGAAATTTGTGGTTTTCTACTGTTATTGTTGCAATAACATGATCATCACCTCACCTGAGAAACAATGAGAGATTTTGCATACTGCAAACCGTCCCGCCTGCTAGTGACTGCATGCAGAGCACCCTTCTTCACTTTACTTCCCACATAAATACTACGATCGTTATTCCCCATGCGCTGACTCCCTTATCGTTCTCCCTTTTCGATGGATTTTGGATATGAAATCTGCTTAACCTCCGCCCTTTCAATTGGAGGACGAACGAACAATGGGAAATGCATGGCGAAACGTTTTGTGGAAACAAGGGAGCACATAGAATGCATGAAATATCGATGTGCCCTCAAGCTCGTCGTCATTGTATTTCAATTTTTTAATTAATGAGGGTGACGACATCCCGCCGCTACTCCCTCCAATATCCACCCCTACTTCCTCCTGTATCATCAGTGCTAATCTTTTTTAGGTTAAATCATGAAATAAGGTCTCTGGAATAGTGCCCCAAATAATGGAAATAGATGTAGACATAATGTCTCCCTTACTATAACAAGGACATATTGATGGGATTTCAAGTGGAAGTAGTGAAGAATGGTGAAAGCTCTAAACATTAGTTTTTCTAAGTAATAATACAATGAATTAATAAACAAATATTTTATAAGAAGTTATATTTAGAAAATTTAATAAACAAATATATTATAAAAAGTAAGTAATAATACAATGAATTAATAAACAAATATTTTATAAGAAGTTATATTTAGAAAATTTAATAAACAAATATATTATAAAAAGTTATATTTAGCAAAGTTAGTAATGGGTTGAGATAAATAAAAAATAAATGAAAAGAGTTGTTCTTATATTTAATGGTTAGTTAATATAAATGAAGAAGAAATGGAAAGGGTTCCACTCACTAGTTTAAAATAAATATAGAAGAAATGATCACATATATATTTAAACTTTAAACTTTATTGAGAGAAAACATTCAAATATGACTTTAAAAAAAAAAAAAAAAATTAATTAATAAGAATTTATGAAGAGGATATTTTGATAGGAATTAAGCATCTTCCTAAAGGAATTATTAGTGAACATCATGATTTTACAATGGAAATGGTACAGAAGAAGGTAATAAAGAAGTAGTGACACCATTCACTTCAGAAAATGAGATTCTACCAAAGTGAGATCAACCCAACCATTATTTAGATAGAATAACACCTTCAAGAGAAAATTTCTACATATAAAAGCATATAATTTGTCAATTCACTATAATTTTTTATATGATAGTGGAAATATATAAATAAAAATATTTAAATCTAGAAAAATGTTTATATACTTATTTTTGAATAGGGAGAAAATGAAGATAATGTGCATATGATGTTACTCTTAAGTATGAACAAGATAAAAATAACCGATTTTGTATAAATATTTGAGTAGCTTATATATCTTATTAGTCTTTGCCGTAGGTAAAGAGGGACTATAGCAATCGATGATTCGTTGACCTAGTATTAATTTGTCCATTGACCACAAATATTTGCAGAATATCTAATGTTGGAACTAGGGAACAAAAATCATTTCTTTTTATATAATAAAAAATACCATGTATTTCATGATGTGATTGGATAACAGATTGGAGGCCTTATTGCCAGCGTCACTATTCCCAATGTTTTATATGTGAGAATATCCAAACTTTTTGATAGTATACCGTCTTTTTGAATCATATATTTTTTTATGCATTTCTTGAAGTTGAATTAATGCTAGCATTAGTTCGAATGTTTTTCTTAGCATTTTCTACTAGCTAAATTTATCTCAATGTTTGATATTCCAGCGTATCCAAGGTTTGTCTATTTTTTATTATTATTAAGTACTTAACATAGGTAAATCCTGCCACATGGAGTCTTTCTTAAATGTTTACACAGTGCGAGGCACTTGAACGATTCTGGCAACCTTAAATGTTTACCTACATGTCTCAGAGCCTTGAATGTTTACTTAACATGTATATCACCATAGAAACTCGACATGAAAAATAAAAATAAATTTGAATAATTAATTGAGTAAAATTTAACAAAACATTATCACATATTAATAATGAATACTATATTTAATATTAATATTACAAGATAGATATCATAAATTTAATTTATAGTTTATGAATGGAAGTGAATGGGTGGGTTGCAAGTTGCAATATCCATGCATAATTTAGTATTCTCGAATTAGTTTTATTTGAAATTTATCAAAAAATATTAATGTCTTGTACATCAACGAAGGTTCACAGGTTCACATTTTCCATTCTTCCATTGATATTCTATAAATTACTCAGTATCATTTATATGATGGAATTTTTGGGTGCAAAATGTATATGACAGAAGTGTTGGGTGAAAAATGTATATCACGGAACATGTTGGACATGAAAAATGAAAGATGTGAACCCGCGACTCAGCCAACCCACAACTCCGTAATTGTTGGGTGCAAAATGTTTATGGCGTTTTGGGTACAAATTGTATATGGCGGAAGTGTTGGGTGCACAACGTATATCATGAAACAAGATGGACATGAAAAATGTATATGGCAGAAGTGTTGGGTGCAAAAAGTATATCACAGAACAAGCTGGATATGAAAAATGAGAAATTAAAATAAATTTCACATTTATTATCATAAACAAAATCAAAATTCCAAAATTCCAAATCTACATTTAAAAACGTATAAGTATATGACAAAATTGTTGGGTGCAAAATGTATATGACGGAAGTGTTGGGTGCAAAATGTACATCATGGAACATGTTGGACATGAAAAATGAAACATGTGAACCCGCGACTCCGCGAACCCGCAACTCCGTAATTGTTGGGTGCAAAATGTATATGGATGAAGTGTTGGGTGCAAAAAGAAACAAGATGGACATGAAAAATTAAAATAAATTTCACCTTTATTATCATAAACAAAATCAAAATTCCAAAATTCCAAATTTACCTTTAAAAACATTAAATATAATACTGAATAAATTTTGAATAATTGTTTATACTTCTTGGGTGCAAAATGTATATGGAGGAAGTGTTGGGTGAAAAAAGTATATCACAGAACAAGCTGGACATGAAAAATGAAAAATTAAAATAAATTTCACCCTTAATATCATAAACAAAATCAAAATTCCAAAATTCCACATTTACATTTAAAAACGTATAAGTATATGACCGAATTGTTGGGTGCAAAATGTATATGAAGGAAGTGTTGGGTGCAAAATGTATATCACAAAACATGCTCGACATGAAAAATGAAACATGTGAACATGCGACTCTGCCAACCCGAAACTCCGTAATTGTTGGGTTCAAAATGTATATGGCAGAAGTGTTGGGTGCAAAAATATATTACGGAACATGCTAGACATGAAAAATGAAAAATTAAAATAAATTTCGCCTTTATTATCATAAACAAAATCAAAATTCCAAAATTCCAAATTTACATTTAAAAACCTTAAAAATAATATTGAATATTAAAACATTTACATTTATAATTGTTGAGTGCAAAATGTATATGGCGGAAGTGTTGGGTGCAAAAAGTATATCACGGAACAAGATGGACATGAAAAATGAAAAATTAAAATAAATTTCACCTTTATTATCATAAACATAATCAAAATTCCAAAATTTCAAATTTACATTTAAAAATGTATAAGTATATGACGAAATTGTTGGGTGCAAAATGTATATGATGGAAGTGTTGGGTGAAAAATGTATATCACGGAACATGCTGCAAATGAAAAATGAAACATGTGAACCCGCCACTCCGCCAACCTGCCAGTGTTGGGTGCAAAATGTATATCACTCAACATGCTAGACATGAAAAATGAAACATTCGCAAACCCGCAACTTCGTAATTGTTGGGTGAAAAATGTATATGGAGAAAGTGTTGGGTGCAAAAAGTATATCATGGAACAACCTAGACATGAAAAATGAAAAATTAAATTAAATTTCAACTTTATTATCATCAACAAAATCAAAATTTCAAAATTCCAAATTTTCATTTAAAAACGTTAAAAATAATATTGAATAAAATTTAAATAATTGTTTATACTTGTTGGGTGCAAAATGTATATGGCGTAAGTGTTGGGTGCAAAAAGTATATCACGGAACAAGCTGAACATGAAAAATGAAAAATTAAAATAAATTTCACCTTTATTATCATAAACAAAATCAAAATTCCAAAATTCCAAATTTACATTTAAAAACGTATAAGTATATGATGGAATTTTTGGGTGCAAAATGTATATGATGGAAGTGTTGGGTACAAAATGTATATCACAGAACATGTTGGACATGAAAAATGAATCATGTGAACCTGCCACTCTGCCAACCTGCGACTCCCTAATTGTTGGGTGCAAAATGTATATGGCGGAAGTGTTGGGTGAAAAAAGTATATCAGGGAACAAGATGGACATGAGAAATGAAAAATTAAAATAAATTTAAACAAAATCAAAATTCCAGATTTACATTTAAAAACGTATAAGTTTATGACGGAATTGTTGGGTGCAAAATGTATATGACGGAAGTGTTGGGTGCAAAATGTATATCACGGAACATGATGGACATGAAAAATGAAACATGTGAACCAGCCACTCTGCCAACCCGCAACTTCGTAATTGTTGGGTGCAAAATGTATATGGCGGAAGTGTTGGGTGCAAAAAGTATATCACGGAACAAGGTGGACATGAAAAATGAAAAATTGAAATAAATTTCACCTTTATTATCATAAACAAAATCAAAATTCTAAAATTCCAAATTTACATTTAAAAATGTTAAAAATAATATTGAATAAAATTTAAATAATTGTTTATACTATTCATTAAGTAAAAAGTGTTATAGCATTATATAAATTAATATAAATCTTGGTACAATGTTATGATGTTCTATAAATTACTCAGTCTCTTGTATATGACGGAATTGTTGGGTGCAAAATGTATATGGCGGAAGTGTTGGGTGCAAAATATATATCATGGAACACTCTGAACATGAAAAATGAAAAATGTGAACCTGACTCCACCAACCTGAGGCTCCATAATTGTTGGGTTACATGTGTTATGTATTAAATATTTCATGTACTATCAAACTTAGATACTAGAAACCTTGAAGTACGAGACATTAATAATTTTTCAGACATTTTAAATAAAACTATTTCGGGAATACTAAATTCTTCATTGATACCACACAACTTGCAACCCACACATTTACTCTCATTCCAACCTAGAAGGAACTACGATGTCATGCATCACTTATTATATTTAAGAACAAGATAAATAAAAAAATTAAAGTATTTACATTTTACAATACTACCAAAAATAACTACATTGTACACAATTTTTTAGACGTATCCTAATCACTAGTTTTAGAACCCATGAATCTATCTCTTTGCACCTGAAAATATTTGTACAGTTTCATAGACCATACATGTCCTTACACATTTGAGATAAAGTAGAACAAAGATGTAAATGTTTTTTTTTTAATTCTTCATATGAGTTGATATATTCTCAAAGTCTCTCAACATAAACAAAAATAATCTATTCTATTAAAATATCTATTTTGATAAGATATCTTTGGTAAATTATTTAAATTGTCTAAATGTATATGTCTAAATGTAAATTATTTAAAGTGTCTAAATGTATATGTCACTAAGTTATTCAATACCCAAACTTAGAATGGGTGTTATCTTTAAATATTTAAAGGCTAAGTTCTATTTAACTAGTCTAAACAAATTAATTTTGAATTTTATTGTGTGTCAATAAAACATATATAACTTCGTGAACAAAGACTTTAAAA
Organism: Picea glauca; assembly: GCA_000966675.3. Classification (NCBI taxonomy): domain Eukaryota; kingdom Viridiplantae; phylum Streptophyta; class Pinopsida; order Pinales; family Pinaceae; genus Picea; species Picea glauca. The sequence goes on from JZKD02S0136641.1 coordinate 121,354, forward strand.
GATGCACTTTGACATTTTCAAAATAGAGAGTGTGTGAAAGCTCTAGTATGGATGCGATTGGATGATAGATAATCATAATTAATTATCATATCATATTCAATATTTTCATCCATTCTCATAAATACTAAGTATGGGTGAGAAGTTATCATCTAATATGGATGATATTGAATGAGAATGTCGCATCTATTTTTTATTCAATCCTAGGTATGTATTGAAAATATTGGATTAATGTATTCAATATTTTCATCCATTCTCATAAATACTGAGTATGGGTGAGAAGTTATCATCTAATATGGATGATATTGAATGAGAATGTCGCATCTATTTCTTATTCAATCCTAGGAATGTATTGAAAATATTGGATTAATGTAATTGGATGAGAAATAGTGTGAGTATTTTTCATTTTGTTTTATGGGTTGTTTATCATATTTGGTAGGGTTAAGATTTAAATATTTACAAATGCATTTTTCATTGAATGATTCAATCAAATCTTATTAATATCCATGTCTTATTATTATAAATGAATGTGGATGTACTTAATTTGTGAGCATATCTTATTAATATACATGTCTTATTATTAGAGATGTATGTATGTGATTGGATAAAATAATTGTGAATATTACACTATTACACATAAAAAAAACAGAGTAAATGCAAAAAAGTGATGTTAATGGTGAAAAAATTAAAAAAGCAAATGTTAAATGAATAAAAAAACTCTAAATATATCTCGAAGTTCTAAATAGATATAAGGATTTTTTACATCCTTATATACCAACGTTAAGGGAAGAAAGAAACTTAAACCTATATCATTGTAGTGTACTCCATATCATAACAATTATTCCTATGACAAATATTATCTATATACAAGTGTTCAAATTCCCTTAATTCAATTATATATACACTTATGAAAATATTCCAAACTCTTTTGATTTCCTCCACTTTAGAAATCACTCTTATACTTAACATATAACCTTGCTACCTTAATTTACAATTCATAATACTAACTTGCAACATGAATCATCCAAATGAAAATAAAACTAACTACATAAAACTTAATCATAAACAATTATTTTAACCTTTCCAACTTAAACAAACACAACAAATAAAAATTGGTGATCCAAAATTAGGCATATACAATTCTATATACCTATAAAATACACACCACAATATATAAAAGATCATTATATAAGAAAAAACATACAAATGCTATAGCTTACTCCATATTATAACAATATCCTTCTCACAAATATTGTCTATATACAAGTGTTCAAATTCCTTTAACTCAATTATATATACAATTCATGAAAATATTTCAAACTCTTTTGATTCCCTCCACCACCTTTAGAAATCACTCTTATCCTTAAGATATAACTTTTTTACTTTAATTTACAATTCATAATAATAACTTGCAACGAGAATCAACAACTAAAAATAAAACTCACTACCTAAAACTCAATGATAAACGATTATTTTAACCTCTCAAACTTAACAAACACAATAAATAAAAACTCGTAATCCAAAGTTAGTCATATACAATTCTATATACCTATCAAAGGAACACCTCAATATATAAATGGTTATTATAGGAAAGAACTTACATATGCTATTTATGAAAGTACTTAACAAAAATAAATAAATTGGTTATTTTTATTTTTAAAAAATGTTATTAAAAATATAAAAAATGTTACAAAAAATAAATATATTGATTAATTTTTATTATATAAAAAAAATTATATTTAAAAATTAAAAAAACAAAAACAAAGAAATATTAAAAAATAAAAAATACTTAAAATCTTTTTAGAGTAGAGACCATGTTTATAAAAAAAACATATTTTTTTCCCAAAGAAAAAAATAGAATAAGTTTATTAAAGATAACTTAATTGCAATCATAAATATGGATTAGTATTTAAGTGTGTCTCTAGTGTGCCTATATAAAAAAGAGTGTTGCCATTCTTTTAGTAAAACTTAGATATTAAGTATTCAACATTCTAGTATCCTTCATTAAAAGAAAATTGCTAGGCTAAATTGCTCTATAATGTCATAATCTAAATTATAGATATAGAATGGAAAAAGCTACAAACTCTCATAATATTCCAAAAGGAATTGAATGTTCATATCATTTTCAGCAAGTTCAATATTTCACAAACTCTAATACAAAAAGGAAATTAAATGTAGGATTCATGAAAGTGAGAAGTAAGGTGTCTTTGTTGGGATTCAATGATTTCCTAGGTTCTTTCTTGTAGCACCAATCCTTCTTTGGACAACATAATAGACTCATAATTGTGTTCCCTATACACGTGAGAAAAATAAATGTGAGATAAAGCGGACTACAGGTTCTTGATGTGTTGAAATAAAGCTTGTAGTAAGTAATTCTATAGGATATAATCCCCTTTCATCCATTGCATAGTTAAGAGACAATCACCCAATATTTTCATATGTGTGACTTGTTTTTCAAGAGAAGGAATAAGTACCATCTTCAGTGTCCATAATTCTCTAAAACTTTTTGTGGATTCTATCATCTGAGCTTTCAATGAGAGAGAGTAATTTTGCGAGAGGAAAATGATACCTCCAACACCCCCCTTGATGGATTGCCTTGAGAAGTTCCACCAACAAATTCCCAAGGAAATTCTTTATTTGTATGGCTTGTTGATACTTTCGCACAAGGAGGGGAAGAGGAGACTCGAGGAAGGGCACTATCAATGCTAATACTTTGAATAGAACATGTTAGTGGTATTGTGGATCCTTTCCTTAGAAAAACTTGGCATTTCGGGTCAGTGAAGGGATTTGAAGGATTTAGTGGCACTTCTTTGATGACAATTTTTTAAACCTTCTTATATGGAGACACCTTGCTAGGGATTATTGAGACCAATTAGTCCTTCAATTGTTTCCATACCTATTTTTAGAAAGGGAAGGAGAGGATCAAATGGGAATTTTTTTAAGATCAACTTTACAAAGAAGACACGTACATGGACCTTCGAATTGTATTTTCTGAAGAATATCCCAAGTAAAGGCCTTGTTATTCAAGAGTAGTCGTATAAAAAAAAATGTTCTTGTTGGACATTTGAATTTCCTAATGGATTTTCACCACCAGAATAGTGGTTGATACTTCCCTTCCAAAGTTAAGGCCTTGTGACCAAAATTAGTCTCATAGCCTTTAGAAGGGTTCAAGGACCATAATAATTCAACATCTTCATCATTTAGGATGGTTCTACATTTCCTGAGACTGTATGTGTAAGTCTTCCAAACCTCAACGTAAGCCTCATTAAGTTTTAGGTCTCTATAAAAACCATTGTTAATGATAATTATTGATTGCTAGGCCCCAAGCAATATGTCTTAGAGTATAGAAGCCTTTAAATCTTAAGTCCTAAATTAAGAGAAGTAGCAACATGAGCGCCTCCTTGCTCCAAATCTAGGGTTGACGGCCTATCATGACCTTATTTCATTTGACAACTCTCCCAATCAACCAATTCCCAATGAGTGTAAATGATAAAAAAGAAACATAACTTATTCAAAACGAACAAGATCAAAAATACATGTATAATAAAAACGATTCTAAAATATAAAAAGATTAAACATATTTTAAAAACCGTTAGTAAATATAAAAATATTAAACATATTTTAAAAACGATTCTAAAATATAAAAATATTAAACATATTTTAATGGTCTTAGCATATTAAACTAAAAATATTGTCAGAAAAAAAAGGAGAAAACCTAGAGCAAATAAACTACGACTATAATTTTAAAAATATGCAAAATAAATACGATAAATAATAAATTAAAACACTTTCACTTTAATAGAAGTTTACATTTTAGGTTGAATATAATTAGAGAGAGAATGGACAATAACTTTGAACCCGATGGTTCAAAAACAAACGACCACCTTTACCTTTGACCAATTCGTGTAATTTCAAAGGAAAGAGGATCATAAGGACATTTTCCAACTCCGTTAGGCATAAAAATTACAAGTAATGGATTGGTATTTCAAAAGAAATTGGTCGGATTTATGAACGACCTTATGTGAACATGAATTTTAGATAAACCACATCATGCAAGAAGGAACTTGGACAGCATACAAGAAGGCGAACTTAGAGAAGTCCGAATTTAGAGAAGTCCGAATTTAGAAGCATATTCTTAACGGTATACAAACAAAGCATTGATTTAAAAAAATAGGATGGACGTTTTTGTTTTCCATAGGGTAGTTGATTTCCAACATTATAAGTGCATATGTTGTTATAGATTAAAAAAATGAATGATATTTGTTAATGGCATATTGCAACCTTGAGTGTCTCGAATGAAATGGGTGCAAAGAGCAAATTTGTGTTTATATATTGGCTTGCGAAGGAATATTTATGTTGGCGTTGAAAACCATTCTACTTGTACTTATTTCAGATTTGATTCTGAAAACCATTCAAATCTGAAAACCATTCAACCATTTAAGTTTGTAGTTGTTTTCACATATTTTCAATCCTGTATTTATGACAATTCAATTATTTACAATCTATTATAATAATCGAGCATGAACAACTAATTTATGAAGCTGAATTGGGTTTTAAGGCAGGAAATTACTGTCACAATACACACAACGAGTTACTCATATGTGATGGAATTACAATTTTAGTTAAAATAGAATTGATGATTACTCTCAATCTATCTATATGAGAGAGTAAAGATCAACACAAGAAACTGCGCAAAACCCTAGTATCAAAGATGATTATGTAAGTTGTTGGTCACATTCTATAACATAACATTAATGAATTGGGATTTTTTTTTATGTTTCGTGATAAGATTTTACAGGGAGACACCAAATCGCTATTACCAATGCTCAAAGCTTCAACCCATTCTTCCTCTAATCCATCTTTTGTCTAGTCCATCTTGACATCACTAGGGCTTGCAACTGCTCTTTAGTTACCATGGGGCACTTCGACGGGTCATGGTGTTCGCATTTGTTATGCAAGAATCCACCAATTGGAAAAAAATGGTTGATGGTGTTGCGGAAGACTTCACTAGTGTTATTAACAAACTAGAAGATCCCATTTATGATGCAATTGTAGATCTAAACGACTTCTTTGTCCACTTTGTCATTTAGATCCATAAGAAATCCGGGATATCTTATGGAAAGAGTTTCGATGTCTGAAGGAGTGACAAAAGATCAATGACAGATAATTCAAACCCTGCAAGATCAATTGGGAGAGCAAGGACAGACAACTCAGTCATGGCAGCGCAAAGGGAAGCATATGACCAGTAAATTTTCGACCAGTATAAACAAATGTGTGATCTGAGGGTAAATATAACATTTCCTGCCACAATTGAAAATACTGAATCCCCACTAGCTGAAGAGAACGAAAATTTTGACCAGCCAGAAAACGAGGTAAACCCCAAGCATTTATGATTTTTTTAGTACGCCAATTTAATCCAGTCCACGTTCCCATAGTCGCCCATCGTCGCTCATGTCAATGACGGTTGGCATGATTTCGCATTTAACATTGCCTTATGTCTACTCAGGTGGTGAATACGTGGCATCGTTGGAGTCATGAGGAAAACTTATGTAAACATCTAAGCCAATCGTGAATCCAAGGGTGTGTAAACATAAATATGTTTGCGAATGAAAATAAAGGTATTATGATTGAAATATTTTTTAACTTACAAACAAAGTATTAACAAATATAAATACTTGGCATAAATTTTGAATTTATGTAATTTTTTTGTTTCACCATGATTGGGAAGATTATGTATTTAATTTTCTAATTCTTAAAGTTTGAGTCTCGATAATCATTGTGATATGATGTTTTGTTCATAAATTTTACATTTTGATAACTTTGATGGGCGTTCTAGATATAATATCAAGTTATGTTGCATGTTAATCTTATCATGTCACCTTGAGATATAATATCAAGTTATGTTGTGAGTTAATCCTATCACGCCACATCGAGATATAATATCAAGTTACGTTGTGTGTTAATCTGGATTTGAAATCCATTCGAGACCTATATAAAGGAGAACGAAAGGGAGATGGGAATATGATCAAGTTTTTGTTTGTAACAGCTTCTTTGTTACCACATAAATGTAAGTGTTATACAACATCAATGTTTTTAACAGAATAAATCAGAACATAAGTAATCTAGGATATCTACTCATCCAACCTACCTACAAGGTTAGGACCTGCAAGATACATAATCAACGTTCCACGATTCATCCGATTGATCTTGACCATTTAAGGTCTCCAAGATTCATTGGATTGATCTTGACCATTTAAGGTCTCAGGACTGGTGACTTTTATGAGGAACAAGGAAGTATATAATTCCCATAGTTTCAATCTAATCTGAAGTTCATCTAGAATTACCAACATTCTTAATTACAATTTCTTCAAGAACACAGAAGATCTACTAACGTGGTTACCACTTACATCACGTAATTGCATGTTATTGCAATAATTCATTATTTTACAATTTAAAAGAATAGGAATAAATTCACAATATCAAGACATAATATTAAACAATAATAACCTAAAACCCTTAAGTAGGAAATCTATAAAATGACATTTTCAACTTTACTTAGGTTTGCTTAAAAGAGAAGAGAAAAGATCTCATCCTTGAGAGAAGAATGAAAGCTTGCTTTGGAATTTATAAACTAAAGGATACTGTGATGATGCAAAACAGTGTCTGAGGATGTCTGTTTTTGAGAAGGAGTCTAAAATTTATGTTTCAAGTTCCTAAGTTTCTCTTTTGGTAGTCACAGTGCAAAGTGTGCACACTGTCAACATAAGGAGTGCGCAAACAAAACTTTTGAAAGTCCAAGTTCGAAGAAAATAATGCAAGATGCATACAGAACCCACTCAAGATGTGCATAGGCCTTGATATTATGAACTACAAAAGCTGAGGAGAGACAATGCAAAAATACACAAAGAAGCCATAATAGGTGTGCAAAAAATCATTTATGTCCGGCGTTCACGAGGGTAGTGCAAGAGAGCGTCGTAGTACACTTCAACAAGTGGCGAATTTCAGGAGGTATAAACCATGAAAAGTTCCAAATAGGAAATCAAGAGTGTGAAATCCCTTGATAAGAATTAGTGGACAAGATCTAATTGTGAGGAGTCAAAATCCCCACAAGCATCTGATCAGACTAGAGTAATGCACTTGTTAAACCATGATTCCTTCAGACTTTGTGACTTCGACGGTATGGAACAATTAAATTTGGTGGGGCGCGAAGCCCCGAAGCTCTGAAGCCCGAAAATAATCCTAACCATGGGTCGTTGGATAAGGGCAAGTCATAGATCTTAGAGTTATTCGGTATTCGATACTCCAGATAGTTTGAGATGTAAATACTAATAATTAAGAAAACCCCGAAGTTATAAAGTCCTGAAGTGAAGGAAATTCATAGATATAGTGACCAAATGAGAGTCATTAGATCTATGAGCCTTCTTCTTTTGGTGGTTCGATAATCCGGTACTTCAGAAAAATTGAGTCATTGATGCAAGAAGGTGAGGGACTCCTAGAGTCCTGAATTCCGTAGTTGATATCAAGATTTGATCAAAGGGGATTCTAAGTCATTAGATCCTGAGCCCTTCAGTGGTTTGACGATCTGAGTATAATAGTTAAAGTGGTGAAAGCGGAGGAAAACCTTGAAGTTCTGACGTCCTGGAGTAAAGGAAAATCATGGATCTAATGATCTAATGAGGATTGTTATATCTCTAAGTCTTCATCCTCCGGAAGTTCATTACTTTGGTACTCCGACATAAAAGAGTCATAGATGTTAAAGGTTAAGGAACTCCTGCAGTCCTGAAGTCCAAAATAAATCTTGAGCATTGACAACGGGTTAAACAAGTACCGTCAGATATATGGGTTTCAACCTTCGCTAGTTCAAAGGTAAGGTGTGTTGAAGTGCAATAACTTTCGAATCCCAGAGTTCTGGAGTAGAATCTCCATCGTAGATTCTTGTGTGAGGATAATCCCCATCATTCGTCCTATTAAGTTCATAATCTTTGACGAAGGTAAGTGGAATGATAGGGTTAACCTACATCTGTTGGTCAACCTTTCTTATGACCAAATTTGGCCGATAACACTTTGGGTGGACAAGAGTGTTGAAGTTGAAGAAACCTTCGGAGCACCAGAGTCCTGGAGCTTCGAATAGTGCCCTTAGGGCCAACTCTAGGTTCCATCCTATGGGTCACATGCATAACATGTTAAACAAGAATGGGCTAGTGCCCAGGTTTAAAAGAAAGTCGAAACTCTCAAAAGCCTTCAACAGAGGTTCCACAATTTTGAAAATTTTGGGATTTTAAAAGAAAATATATTGAGACTTCACGCTACAACTTCATATTTAACAATTAATTCAACATAGAATACAAGATAAAATTCAGATTTAAACAAAATTTCAACGAAGGCCCAATACAGACGAAGTTGAAATGACAAAAATTTCAGTAGATAATTTCATGATACAAAATTCCATTCTATAATATAGTTCAATAGAGATCCCACAATATGGGTTGATTTAGGATTCAAAATACTAATTCGAACTTAATTCCATATTTTACCAGTGAACAATACATTGTTAATTTCTTTAAATAATCTCAACTAAAAACTATGATCACACAAATTTCAAGTATGCATGAAAATGCCCATTTTAAAACATAGACCATACACTATAAATTTGAATTTTTACAAAGAGGATCAAGCCACTCAAATTTAGAGTTCGAAAAATGCTCAAATTTGAAGCGAAAATTGGAAATTATAAACACCATAGCAATTATTTGTTGGGCAACAATTTTAACAAACTGGTATTCATTCCTTCTTGTGATTCTACAGTGGCCATATCAATCTAACAAACTAGTATACTTGAACTACAAAGTAAATTCGGAATATAAAAATATCAGGACCAATGAAGATGGAAGTCGAAGGTGTCCTTCAACAATTTCACTCCTTACTTTCACTTTCTAATCACAGAGACTTCACCATTACCTCCCAGCATATTCTAGGGGTACTCTTCTTCCCCCTTATCCCCCCGAGCCGCAAAGGTCCCAAGCACAAAAACATGAACAAAATAGCTTCCAATATTGCCTCGCAAGGAAGAGCTTCCACTCTTTTCACAATCCTGGAGTCCCAACTCTCACAAATAAAACCAAGTAAATCAAAAATTCTGCAACATAACAGTGTTCCCAAAAGTCAAATCATTTTCCATTCTACATCATTTTTTTTATAGAAATTTTCCTCACTGACATTTGTCCTCTTGCACAATAATTAAATTTAGTAATTTAATTAAAGTATTATTCACCCACTACATGTGTCACACTCTCCTCAGGTTGCATAAGTAATTCCTCTTTTTATTTTTATTTAAAATTCATTTTCCCTCACATTCCCCAATGTGTTCCTATTTTTCCTCTTAGTTGTCTCTTAGTTCCTCAATCCCTTAATTAATGGGTATCTTAGTTAGAGTTTGCTTAGGAGTCTTACTCTAGTTAGACTTAGTGTAGTTTGACTCTAGATACTATTCCATGAGTATTAATATTCTCTCATATTATTATTTATTCTATTTTAAAAATCCATTATATATATTTTTTAAAGTAAGAAGTAATATATATTAAAAACCTTCCAGAACCAAAGTAAAGTTCCAAAATACAGAGATAGTCATGCTGTAATTACTGGAGTGCCCCAACAGAGGGGAAACTAGTCCAGTCAGCATAGTAGTCAGCATAAGTAATATGATAAACTAAGAAGAAAAAATTCCTAGATAGCCTAGTCATCAGTTGAAACTAAAAACAACTAACAAGATTTCAAAAAAACTAAAGGCCTAGACATCTGGCATATAACCTGGCCAGGTGGCATGGAAATCCTCGGTCCAAGGTTCCTCCTCGACATATGTCACCTGGTCCGCCCATTGCACCTCGACTTCTCTTTGCTCGCGGTTCCATCGGCCTCTTTCGTGGTACCCTGCAGTGGTTGCTTTGTTGAGTTCACCTCCATAGCCATGGTCTCGTGCTCGGCCTGTTCCATCCCAAACTCTACTGAGTGCTACATCGCGATGTTTCAACCATCAATAGATACACAGGGTTCCTTCACTGAAGTCGCTCCTGCCGGGTCCGAGTGGAAAGCCTCGTGCATGGAGGAGAGAAGCTGAAGAAGGACCTCAACCTTTTCATCTGTTGTTTGCAAGCGAAATTGAAGGTCCTCCATCCCCTGGCGGAGTTCAAAGGCCAAGCCGTAAACGATGGCTAGGATTTCTTTAAGCTGCTCGCCATTGAAGGAGTCATAGGATGGGTGCCCAGTGTTCCCAGGCTTACGTGGACGAAGAGACTCGCCTCCTAAGTTACTTAGAGAGTTCAAGACTGGTATAGGGGTCGGCTCAGCCACAGGCGGAATGAGAAGGAGACGCGAGGGGGAGCTCAGCGTCTGGGGGATGATTGCTAGGTAGTTGAACTGCGTAACCGGTGGAGCGGGAGAGGGCATAATGTAAGGCTCAGGCTGGAGGGGAGGGGAGGAGAAAATGGAGGGTGAGTCGGGAGGCGAGACCGAGGGCCAATGAGGTTTCCAGGCGGAACCCCTCCACGGCCTCCCCCTTGGTCACGACATAATGTTATTCTTGTAGTTGGCCATAGAGACAAGGTGCACTAGGCAGAGGCAGAAGACCTGGAGGCGAGTAGGAGCTGCAAAGAGCCAGAAAATTCTAGCAGGGTCAGGCCATGGCAGCAAAGGGAGGATCCCTTCGGATTGTAATCAGATATGAGGGATATACAACAGTAGCCAAGCCATGCGAAGACGTGCATAAGGAGAGGGAGACTGCATTAATGCACTTTCACGTCGTATTGAGAGCTAGTTAATGCTGGAGGAGGGTGGCGGGTGGTGGCACAAGCCCGTCAAATGGCTCCATGCCCCGGTGGCTGGTGCCTGCCTCCGTTGTATTCCATGTGTGTCGCACTAACACCCCATCTGGGGGGGAAATCCATTATATTAATTTCATGCACACAAGTGTATTTTATCCAACATTTAGATCGTATTTCCCTTTTTCCTAAAGTTTGATTATTCTCCAATCTTTTAACTTATGTCATAATTCATCTAGTCCTTTATTTAAATTTAGACTTAGACTTAGTCTTAGAATTTTGTTAGAATTTATAATCAATAATTTATTGTTTCATTAATTAATCTATTCTAACAAGGTCTAATCATCCCAATGTTCTCTAGGACACCTAGTTTTATTGACTAAAGTTTCACATGCACAACGTTCCCTTCAAGACGCACCTTCGTGCTCCAAGGGTTCCACTCACATTTGACTTGACTTAGAATTTTTTTCGACCTTTTGGAGTCAAAATGCCATTCATCCGACCTTGTGAGAGACTAATGGATTCTAAAGAATACGGAATTTGCCTTATTGCGTGCCCCTTATAAATATTCATGAGCGACTGTCGCAGTCTTCCCTCACGGCATCGTGGACCAACCAAACTAGGTAATTGTTAACATACAGTTCTGACCATGGTGGGAGTGCTAGTAGGTTGTGACAGAGACGCTTCCACACCTCTCCCTCAATGTCTATTTTCTGTGCATGACCCCCTTACTCCTTATGTGAGTCGGATTACCAAGCATCATAAATCCTGCATCCACTTAACAAAACATTGTCAATAATCCATATACATAAATCATATTGAAATCATACATCACATGTGCATAAAATAAAACACTCAAATAAATACAATCCACTCCCTAACTCAATCTAGAGTCTAAGGGAGTCCATCGATGCCATTAGCATCCATAACTTGTCATGGGTCCTACACACTTAGGAAAATTTGTCAATAACATCTTCCAATATATATACATCAAAATAATAATAAGTCATAACACATCATTGTCATCATATATATAACCCATAATCGGAACGAAATCATAATATACCATAATCGGATCACTTGTACGCAAGTTTCCTAAAAGAATAAGACAATAAAGAGGGATGTTACACTGTTAAGTGCTATGCCATGCTAATTCTATCCTTTAGGATAATAATTCTAGTAATAATATAATTTTTTAGGCGTGGACGGAGAAAATGGCACTTCCAAAACCTACAGTTGAGTGGAGTGAAGAAGAAATCAAAATTTTGTATGACGATTTCCAGAAATCTGTGGGAGGATCAGACGACTCTGTTCCGGTGTATGAAGAATATAAGAATCTCTTGCAAAGAGTAAGAGAACCTATAATAATTTTAAACGGTTCATTGTTTTAAACTTCATAAAAGCTTTTGTGATAGATTATAAAATATAAATAAGAGAAAGAACTAGGTCCGAAGATAAAAAAATTATAATTTTCAACGAAAAATGCTAATTGGGCCAAGTGCTTTCAATCCATCATGTATTCTTTCCATTCAAATCCTTCTCGAGGGTTCCATATGCGAATGAAACTCAAAGGTCTGGGATGAACCCATCAATCCCGATCTACTTTTGGGTCTATATCAAAGTGCCACTTTGGAATGTTAAACATATTGTTATTTATTTATTTTTTTAAATTTATTTTGAAATATATTTATACAAAACAATAAATTTACATCATTATGCAAACAAAAAAGTTTTGTATTTTATTTAAATTAATGGAAAAGGAAATTGAATTTTTTAAATAAAGTTAATAGGAATTATAATTTAATAGGAATTATTTAGAATTGAATATCAAATATTGGTATAATAATTTAGGTTACAATAAATGTATTCTAAAATGTTGAATGCATTTTTATATTTAGAATAATGATTATAACAATTCAAACTTCATAAATTTGTGATGAAAAATAGATAAACTAAAATTTAATTCTTGAATATTCAAAACACATAACCAATACATATTGATATTATTTTTACGCATAGACTAGCTGTTTTGTAGCTATCTCCCTTGTTGGAGTTGCATCCTCTTATGGGTGGTACCATGATTGTTAGTATTGGTTCATATTTATAGGAGTCCTCTCAATTTATTGATTGAATGGTTTGATATCATGGAGGGAAACATGAGGATCTTCATTTCCTTTTGTATATTCATTTTTGTAAATATAGTTTTTATGTCTCTATAATTAATGTTTCTCACACAAGTTTCTATTAGTCCTTGTCGAAGACTAGAACTATAGTGATGAGTTAGTCATTGATTATCTATTAGTTTCAATTTTTGGGGGGATTTCCAATTTTCAATCTAGGGAAATATAGATAACATTTGTTTCTTGAATCCTATTGGACTTCAACTTTGAAATCTTATTGACATGGTAATGGCATGCATTCATCGAATTTCAATACAGTGACACCAAATATCAATACAGTCATAAAACAACCAAAAATTGCAATACGATGATAGGCACATTATAACTCCACCACCTTGAGGTAAATTTCAATGCACTAACATGCATAGCTACAACTAGTAAAACCACTACCTTGTTGAGGAAACACCTCATTTTCCCCCTGTGTTTATTCATGTACCTTACTTGTCTCATTCCAGGAGGCATGAGTGTGGTCCAACAAGCAATAATTTGACCATCTAGTGCACATCAAACTAATATTTTTTCATATATTCCAAATAAAACTATTCTTTTGTCTCCTTATATATTTATGTACTCCTAGATTTTTATCTTTAGTTATGTTGAATGTCAAGACATTCTGTTTATTTTATTTCAATTCTCCTTTTCTTTTTTTTCTTGATATATATATTTTTATTTGACATATATATATATATATATATATATATTTCGAGGAATATGTAACACACTTTTTTATTTATTTTTATATAAATCTCATAAAATTGTGTTCAAAACTTTTTTTCTGCTCACACATATCGAGAGTATGCCATTTCTTTCATCTTTACCACCTATCCTTCATACTACTTGCCAAATCTGCGCTGAAATTTCACGGGCCAAGTCCAATTGTGCTATTACATCAACACGAAGCCCTTAAAATTTAAATAGTCTGCAAGTCTGCTTCTCAATTTGTATATCGCGAAACTCTTGGTGCTATTTGTAGGGCATAGAATAACATAGACCCAATTTTGAGCCCACCAGCCCTAGAACCCGTGATCCAAAAACTGGCTAAGTATGGAATGAGGGCTCCATGCATGCTCTATTAAATCTCATGCCCATACTTTATAAAAGTACATATTTGGTATGTACTATTTTTGGTGTCTAGGAACATATAATTTGATAAATTTCAATTTATTTTGTGTCGAGGAGCTCTTGTTTCAAAGAAAACTAATTTGGGAATGCTAATTTTTTTGTGTTTTTGTCCACGAACCTATGTAACAGACGTTACTACTATTCTATTGTATGCTAATTTTTTGTGTCCGTGAACCTTTTAAATGTATTACTAGTGTATAAATATTTCTTGTACTCTCAAACTTAGATACTAGGAACCTTTGTAATAATTTTTGATAAATTTCAAATAAAAGTAATTCGGGAATACTAAATTATGCATGGATACCATGTGTATTTTAACTTGCTACCCCTATGTCTGTACCCAGTCACATTTGTTCCCATTCCAACCTGACAGGGACTATGCTGCCATGCAACACTTGTTTTGAATGTACTTGACCGAAAGCAAATCATTTATTAGGTAGGGGTTTTTTGAGTATATTATGTATAAACGGTTTGTATATTTTCGATTCATTATAACTTAATTTTTTACAGAAAGGGTCTCCCATTATCATACGTTCGTTTTTTGTATATTATAAGTATTATATCTTGATTTGGAGAAGCTCTAGATATGTTTTAAAGGTGGGTCCTTCTATTGTGAGGGAACCCATCAGGTGAAAGAGGAAATTCCATCATGTGAGTATTATATCAACTGATCCAGATTTGAGCTAGCCTCTCAACGTGAAGAAATTCCATTCTATGGAAATATTTTAAAGGGGTATGAATAAGGTACTCAGGTTTCAATATTAAGGAACCATTTAAATCTCTATTCCACGAAAAAATTGTAAAATTTCTCACAATTGTTTAAGGAGATTAGATTTTTCCATGTAGATTAAAGACTTCTTTTTGGATGAATAAATGATCCTTCTTTTTACTATATGCCTTCTTGAGTTTTGTGCAAATTATCAAAAAAAATTGCCTGAAATTATGAGGGAGAAAGTTATTTTTCTTTTCAATTTATTTTATAGATTTTTGGCTACACACTATCATTGTAGGGTAATGGAAACTATACTATTACTACTTGGCAACTCTCTGAATTCATTTTTTGTGGAAAAAAAAAGTCTTTTCCACAAAATATGATCCTTTCTAAAATTTAACGGAAGTTTATAAATAACAAATACGAATGAAAATTAATTGTACATATATGTGCTAACAAGCTGGAAACAGACGGAACAACCATGTTCCACCCAACTGTACATACATAAGAATCAAGTTACTTGTCTTGATCACCCCCAAGCCTGACTAGGACGTCATACGGGCTAAATGGGCTCCACTGCTTAGCCAATGTACCTTTGTATAGTTAATAAAATCATTTTCCTAACACATGAGTGTTCATGCAACAAATATCTCATTTCCTCAACATACTGAGCAACGTCATGCCTCACTCATATGTTGTATATATCCTTTCATTTTCCTAGGAATTTTCTTTAATTCCTTTCCTTCCTTGGAAATTTGCAACTTTAGAAATCCTTGTCCCAGTGACAGAACTCAACTTTTGACACTTGTCAAATCCATCTCTGAGTTAACTCCAACATGTTCTCCACTCATGAAATCATAGTCAACTATTTTTAACCTCGTTGTTCCATCTATTTTCTACATTTATTAAATAAATATGTTTGTTTCATAATTCAATGTTTACTTGTGTAAATAAAATACTTATATATTAGTTCTTATATATAGTAATTGCTTTTTAATATTTGTATGCATCTTGTATTTATGTATTAGTGTCACTATGTGATACACCCCCTAATATAGGACTAAAAATATGCTTTGACCATTCCATACCTTTAGACATGAAGCATACCATTTACTAGTTATTATAAAAGTTTAACAAGTGAAAAATTCTTATATTTAGAATATATGCAGTAGAAAAAAAATAAAGGAAAAAATCCTACATCTAATACTATGAACCTAAATTTGATTCTCAACGCAAAGATTATTACATACATACCCAAAGTTGATTCTCACCGCACCCCAAAGCCACATTCCCTTGAACATTGGAGTTACTATGCCCCTCTTATGTGATTAAAAAAACAACGGAGTCATGTACCATGAACAAATCTCACTGCAAGGTCCACGTCATCAAAAGATAAATGCAACAACGTGAGGGATTGTATTCATTTTCTCACTTAGGGATTTGGATAGGCTCTGACTTCTCTCCAAATCGAGCAGTTGCATTGCCACGTGGCGAGAGCTTGACCCGGGCTAGAGAAAGCTCAAACGTACTTGCGAACGATTTAAAAAATTACTTGGGTTAGATAACGAAACCATAAATTTTGTTTTTTGGGTGGTTAACCATTGAAAATGCATTGTGCAACTAAATGAAACAAACCTAGGCAGAGATTGCAGTGCACACGTACTAGTGAAATATTTGTAGTGATTATTGTATTTTCCTTCTCCCAAATTTGGTCACACGTTTAGGACAGTTTTAACATTAGCCATATTCATTTGGGTGAATTTAGAGGACTGAGGGCGTTGAAATGGCAGCATGCCTTCCTCAACTCATCTCAAATGGTGTGCTTGAATTACACATACACAAAATGAAAGGGAAGACGATTGGTGATATCTCTTTGCCTTCAACGGCTTTAGTTTACATAATTTGAGATATATATGGCGATCAAGCTTAAAATAGAAAATTGTTACATTGCAGAGCCTTACATCATAGGGAATATTTCAAAATCTTTATTATATTCTTTCATTTTCTTTGATAAGTTGGGGGGAAAATAATTTTAAATTACAGAAAATTTTGACACTGTAATTTGGAAGCCTCGAAAAAATTTGGAGGTTGGCTTTAAATTTATTTTATGAAATGTAGTAATAGATTAAATGTTCTATTAAATGATTATTTTTTGAGAGGATATTTGTTTGAAATAGATATTGTTAGATTGGTAGATTTAAGTGATTATTTATATATAATTGGAGTGCCTCAGCCTTTTCAGTATGCTGAATTTATTTCTACATTCAAAAATAGATTTTGAATAACAAAAAATAATAATTTGTATAAAGATTCAAACAAAAAAAACATTTCGTAGAACAGCTTGACAACCCACATAAATATATACACAATTCATGAAAAGGAAAGATAAATAGTGTCATCAGTTCCTAGGGAAAGATTGCGTATACTGGACGCCTTCTCACGTAGAAGTAACGTAGATTGGATGAGGTCTAAGTTATTCGTCATCATACCCGGTTTCCAAAGTCTTTGTTCCACCCGAAAATGTTTCTCTTCCACATGCTCCCATGATCTCCAGGAACTTTTTAAAGGGAGGATCTGCTCTAAATAATTCGTTTGTTGAGTTATAAATAATTTGTGTGTTTAGAATAGTAAAGGGAGGATCTGCCCTAAGTTACATTTCAACGTATAATTTCTCTTTATTTTTTTTGGTCTTGTAAGTATGTTCTCCAATTAATTTTGAATATTTGATACCATGGTTAAAATCGAGGCTAAGCTGTTTTAATTGTTACTGATAATGAACATTATCTTATCAGTTTTCATCTGATTTCATTTAAATATCCTTGCTACAATCTTTATGATAGTTAAATTCATATTTATGTCACTTTTACATCCTTATAAATAATGTTTTATATACTTTTGATCATTGTTTATGTTTCAATTAATTAGAATGAACAATTCTTAATATTAACTCGGTGAATTTACGTGGATATTATTTTCTTTGAATACGTTTGTTGTGTTACATATTTCTATATTTTATTTCTTTCAAATTTCACCCATTTATTTTACTATAACATTCATGTTTTACTCTTTATCTTTGTACAAAGATATGTGGCCATGTGCCAAGAAATATAATATGTAGACTTTGTAAACTATAATGATAAATAAAGATGTTGTTACTCAAGGGTACATAGTAATGGGGCATAACTATCTATAAGAGGGAGAAGGGTTCAAGGGTTTGAAAAGGGGAGTATCATGGTTATTAAAATTAATCCATCTTTTCTAGATTTTATCTTGTGTTGTGAACATTCTATTTTTTCTTGGAGTGTTTTCAAAGCCAATCATTGAATACCTGTAAGAGGGTGGCTGCGAGAAGTCACTTCAAAAAGTTATTGTGAGCATGGGAATAAGTACAATCCTCCTTGGGACGAGTGTGAGTCAAGTAAGAAAGGAAAAAGAAAAAGAGGAATTTGTATGAGAGAATGTAGCAGTCGAAGTAGTCTAAGAAGTATGGACAGTCTTACACGCAAAGCCTATTGGGTAGAGACCACAAGTTTGGAAGCAATGAGAGCTTACACAGTTCAACAAAGACTACAAGCTAGAGTAGTGCAATATTGTGGGTCTCGAAAGTTGAAGGACAAGGTTGTCAAGCTTACATATTGAACTCTTTGTGAGAGAGAGAGTTTCCTTGAGGGCAGTAAGCTAACTGCTAGTAGTTTTCCTAGCAATTGACATCCCTGGAGTACCGAGTAGAGAGACTCATGCCTGACAAAGCACACTGGAGACTTGGACGGAAGAGGGAAGGTGTAAGGGACTATGGGAATTGAAAGGGGATCCCCTTCCTTATCTTGTGTGGGTCATGGGGAAGAGAGTTGGGTGGATTGGGATAGTTGTAGGAAGACTAGTCAATGTGGAAAATGTTGGACTATGAGGGACACCCTCTTTTGTGGATTCACAACCTCAGTTTGGGGGTGATCTTCTATTGAGATTTGGAGAAAGGGATTTATGTTTGGGAGGAAGTTCCATCCCCTGTAGTTGGTTACATCTTTGTTGCTTAAAGATATGTTTATTTCCCATTTATGTATTTAATTATTGTTTATGAGAACTGAGAAGTCAGTATTTTCTATATGTTGTTGTGACATGTTATGAATTGTTGCTTTAATTCTTTCTAGGTTTTGGAAGCATTTTTAGATTCAAGATAAGTAGGCATGCTTCACTATATTTTATATTTATTATTGCTATCAGAATAAATTTTTTATGTAGTGTTCCTTAGAAAGAGATCTAAAAACGTTACATTAATATAATAGAGTGTTTATGCAGCCTCGACTAAGGGATAAGGTGTGATACAAAGTGGTATCAGAGCGTGGTTTATTGCACTCAAGATATATGGGCCAAAGACAATGCACAAGAGGGGAATTGTAGACCCTTTCATGGTGAAGTTCAATAGAAGTCCCTAGATTTGGTTGTTAAACAGGTTGCAGATCCATTGGAATTGGGTAGAGATCTGTACAATCTAAAGGACAACGCCATATCAGAATGTCCTTAAGCACATGAGTGGTTAAAACATAACTATGACCAATGGAACTGTGGGGTCAAGGTGTCGCAATAGTTAGGGGACACGTGACAATGGTGCATGGTAGTAACGACATGGACTACCATAGTGGCAAGATTCTATACTTTAGTTGACATATCGGGTTTCAAACCTGCAGAGATATGGTCTGTTCAATCTGAGAGATCGAGAGATCCTAGTCACAAATATCTGAGAAAGGAATTTTTGGTAAATTCTTTTTAAAATTCCCCCTATTGATTTTCTTTTTCATTATAAAGAAATCAATCCAACAGACTAAAGATCAAGCATATTTAAGATGAAATGGATTTGGACCATTAGTTCTAAGATATTTCAGTTGTCACATCATTCAAAAGGATGTTTTGGAAAATGTCTATTCAGAAAGCCCGATGGCACAATCCTAAGAGGACAGGGATTTCCCATCACATCAGGAGTAAACCTTGGTCATCCATTGGGAATCGGGGTTGCAGGAGAATCTTGAGGTGTGACAAAAATGTCATTCTGATCGAAAAATCCCAAGAGCACAAGTACACAATCCTGTCAGGATTTGGATTTCAAGATGAATGGGTGAGGGTTATAGATCGAGAACCTTCGAGCTTGAACTTGATGAGGATCATTTATCTGGGTGATCGTACATTATTTGACCCATCAAATGAGTATATTGTCTTGCAAGGCCTAGATGTGGAAGAGAATGCCATGCCAACATGATGAGTTAGATGACACGACAGTAATTGGTGATGTAAGTGACACGTCAGTTGAATGACAGCTAGAGGCCTGTCATTTTGTACACGCGAACAAAGGGTGTTGGAATGCCACATCATCTATTTAAGTTAGCATGCCCCATCGACATGCCATGTCAGGAGACATGTCAACAAGGGAGGGAGAATAAAATATTTCCATGCGACAATTAGGGACAAGTGGGACTGACAATTTCTAATTGTAAAGTACGAGAGGGATCAACTGAATTTCAAGGATGAATTTTGACCATCTAATGGGTGTCGATATTTGATCCTAATACTCCATTATAGATTGGAAGTCAGGAGGGATTGCTTAAAAGATGTTGTGGGAGGTGGATTTCCTGAAATCATTGTGGGTGGTGGGTTTCAGGAAGATCTTGTAATGAGGTAATATTCCTTCCAATGAGAAAGGATCGATAGTCTTGTAGGATTCAGGATTCATAAAATCATTTGCAAAGAATTAATTTGACCTTTCCGATGGATTTTGTCTAAGAGGGAAGGTCTAACAGTTTGGAGCCTTATATTTTTAGAAAGCCCAGAGTATAGGGAGAAAGGAGAGTCTAATAGTGTTATGGGCCCTGAAAGAATTCATGAGTGTGTTAGTGTTTCCACCATGATGGGAAAATCCCAGTAGCACGAGCCTAATAGTTTAGCGAGCTACAGATTTCGGAGTGATTCAAAAAAATTTCCAATTGGACATTCTGATGGGAATTTTCCAATAAAGATATTTTGATAGCTTTGCAAACTGTGGGATAAGGAAATGTCTTGGAAAATTGAAATCTTTCCCATCTTGAAAGTCGAAGCTTGCTGGAGGGATCCCGACAATGTTGGGAGATTCAAAATTTTTGGAAATCAATCAGCTTACATTTTTTCATTCTAAAGGAAATTCCCAGATAAGGTGTTTCTGGTAACGTTGTGGGCCTGAAATCCTAAAGGCTTGTGTTTGATGGTGTAGAGTAGGTCCACGTCAACTAACACATGTTGGATAGGTCTAGGTGGATACCGGTGGGCTGATGATGTGAATCATTGCATACAAATAAAGTACATTTGGAGTCCAGATAGACCTAATAATGTCATCATAAGGAAAAAGGCCCAAAGAACTGTAAAGGGGCATAACTTTATGCTCAGAGCACAAATTTAAGCAAGAAAATAGTCATTGGAAATATACTAAAGAGAAGAATCATCATGTGCATTTATATTTATGATTCGAAGAATAATAGTTATTAGGAAAGAAGAAGGAATATGCATGATGGGATTAACAAGGGAAAATGATGTATAATTTTTATATTATTTTAAGTTAATCTAAAAAAAATTATTTTATGGCTACACATTTTGTAGAATACGTTTTTAGATGGAGAAAACTAGGTGCAACATGAGGACCAGAGATATGGAATATTCTTAGGATATTTCACCCAGGAGGAGGAGGTTAGAGGGCTCCATGTCAGCATGGGAAATGCAAATACTTATCCAAATGGGCATAGAAGTCGAGTAGGGCTAGTAGATCTAGTTGAAATGGTGAGAAGTCTGCAAAAGGAAGAGAAAATATATTAGGCAGATAATTAAAGGATAATGGGATCTCACGTTGTGATGCTATAGAGTCTGAAAATGTTGCAGAAGAAATCCAACAAAGACTCTCGCATAAAATAGGCAACGAGTATAGGGTAGGAAAAAACGTCTAAGTCTTATGATAAAAGGGAGGATCACATAGTGTCCAGACAGTCAAGGAGTGTCAAAAAACAACATCAACAACATCACCACTCCCTAGGAAACTCGACTAGAAGACCCCATGCAAGATCAGGGTTAGAGAGTAACTCAAGTGTGTCCCTTGTCATACATCATAAGAGAATACATGTGTCATATGTATTTCAAGGAGATCTGAGGGATATCAAGCCACCATATTTTTATGGAAAGCATAAGAAGGGAGAATAATTCGAATATTGGTTTTTGTACATGAGGAAATATTTCCATCTGCATGATTACCCATCAAATGTAGAGGCCAAAATTGCCTCTTAACACATTCAAGGAAAATCCTCTATGTGGTGGGATGATCTCAAGAAGACTAAAAACATTGATGAAAATAAGATTTCTTGGAAGCAGTGCAAGAAATATTTCCAACAACAATATTTCTCAGAGAAATATTATGACAAGAAGATGCAAGAGTTCTTTGAACTCAAACTTGGTAGCATGACCATGGAGGAGTATGAAAAGATATTCTTCTAGATTTTGAGGTATGTGTATTTCATCAAGGATGAAAAGATTAATATTCATAGTTTCTTGAACAAGTTGCCATAATTCTACAAGGACAAAATTCAATACGATGAGCCCCATAATTTACAAGAAGCCATAAGGAAATCTAAGTGTTTGTATGAGAAAAGAAAAGGAAGACCAACTTTATAAAATGCCTTAGAAGACAAGAAGAAAGGTACCATGGATATGTTGAGGTCTCAACAATTCCCCTTAGTTTCTTCAAAATTATCGAGTCTTCCGAATAAATTTTGCTAATGCCATTTTTTGTATTGCTTTGGTTTGTTTTATTTTGAAGCAATTTCGACTTTATTTTCGCAAGATGGAGTTCTGGTGATTTGGATTATATGCACCATTTGACTCTTTCAACATTGTTTCATGATCATCTGAATGTATTTAAGTTGATTCCATGCTTCACTTTACTTAAATGTGGATTGTCATGATGTTCAGTAGCTTCGTCAAGATATAGTCCTTGGTATATTAATGAGTTGATTAAAATCATTTTGACGAATTTAAATAATTTTATTAATACATAAATCTCCAAAAGTTTAATCCATGTCTTAAAGGAATATTCTTGAAAGCTTAAAGATGTTCCATTGGTTCTCATTTTAAGAGAAATTTTAAAAAGTTATTACTTTCATGTCTTACTCACTTTTTTGCTTTGACGAAATACCATTACTATGATTGGATTCTTATTCAATTTTGTCTTATCAGTCCCCGCCCTTCAGTCTATAAGGATTAATAGTAATCAATTTTTCAACGTTTTATTAGTATAGCATGGAAACCAATAACTTTAACCAAATTTTAAACAGGGTCATGCAATTTTTCAAAGAGAATTTGATTTTGAGTTCAAAGTTTTAATTTTGAAGTCTTATTTGGTCTCTTCCCGAGGCAGCCCAAACCACATCTTAGCTTAAAATCACTTTGAAGTGCATATATTATGAGGAATTCGGTTGAACTCAAATAATACTAGATTTTAATCTTGCATTAGTTCTTGATATTAAATGTTAAATAGTTTTTCCAATCTGAAACATTGGAATTCCCTTGACCTTCCCTTGACTTGCCACCTTGTAGCAGGTTGCCTATGGTTGTTCACATGCTGCCAATCTGTTGTTCCTATATTCTTCATCGCTGGTTCTTCTTACTTCATATTCCTACAATTCTCTTCCTACCTCGTATTCCCTGCAATTCTCTTCCTGCCTAGTATTGCTTGCAATTTGCAATTCTCTTCCTGCCTCGTATTCTCTTCCTACCTACTCTTGTAACCGTGTACTAGCTTCCTTGCGAGCTTAATGGAAGCCCTATATTTCCTCTTTAGCTTCACGTTATAAAAAATCAAATCTCTCTTGCCTGCGAGAGAAAAGAGGAATTCGTCTCTTCCAAACCTAGCCACTGCTTCCTCAAATAAATAAAAAGTCATAATCAGAAGAAATTGTTGTTGAGCCAACATAATCAACAAATTAACCCATAGGATCAATATCAACTGCCTCTGCTTGAAAATATCTTTCCCTTATTTCCCAGTAAGTGACTGTCTAATTGGTGAACTCAGTGAGAGTGTTATCCAGCATAACACCTAGTGATGGGCAAGCTTTGAATTTCTTGAGTTATCAGGTCCGAGACAACTTAGTGCCATCAAGCGCAGATTGATTTCCATATCTATTTCCTGGAGAATTGGCGAGCTCGAGAAAGAAATTATTGATTCATCTATTTGGTAAGCCTCTAACTTATATCTATTTAAATATATGATCAAACTTTGAAATAAAACATTATTTACCATTCTAGGATAGCTCATTAATGTTCAATTTACAATTTCAGGTAACAAGAATAATGAGGATTCTAAGAGGGTTTCAAAAGATATACCCTTGCAATAAAAAAAACATTTTCAGCTACCATGGCTTAATCACTATTAATAGAAGGTTATAACACCACTCTATACATAAATCATACAGGTATTATATAATACACACGCTTCTAAACAAATAAACACATTCTAACAGAGTATTCAGATGAGTTACTGCCATAATTAACAATCAATAATGTTTCATACTAAGTCATATGCGGAAATCATGATAACATAAGCAGTAGAGTCATGCAAAATATGATTAAAACATAATCAGATACTTATCTTTTAATAGTGGTAGAATCCACCAACCAAGTGCAGGCCTTCCAAGAACCTCCTAGACTTAGACCACACTGCTCATCAACTCAGCAGTGGATCACCCCCGAGCTGGAAATAAGCTCCACCCCAATACAAGGAATCCTAGGCTAGGCCAATATTACAGGGAAAACAACACACAACCACAAGGAAGGGATTCTCTCCAAGGAACCTCCCACGCTCACTTCCCACAGACCCTCATTCCCCACATGCCTATTCCACCCCAGAAGTATACACCTTCTCTGTCACTTGGACAGTCCTTTGGCTGCTAATCTCCCTTGCCTTGGGTTACAGGAATAGGCTGAACTGGAAATCTCCAGGCTCTATGGCAGCTACAGGGTTCCTTCTAGGAGTTCTCTCCTTCCTCTGCGCACTCTCTCACCTGGAGGGAGTCACTCACAGGTCCAACAACCTGTTATTCCAATATTCATCCACCTCTCTCACCTAGAGAGAGTGTTGTACAAACTGGCCAACAAGACACACAGGATCAAACACTACACGTCCACCACAATCCACAGGAATCCAGACACGAACACCCCAGGGCAGCTCCAGACAGGTGCAATGGTATAACCAGGCTTAGTAGGGACGAGACACTTATGTTTTCTCAATTTTGCAACATGGGATAGACTCACACTCTGGATTCTCAAGGATGCGTGATGATTCGTCCATGTAGGGGTTGATTCAGACTCCCCGGTTTAGAACAGAAAAGGGGTATACCAACTTCCTAGAACAAACACAGACTCTTTCCCAAATCCAAACAGGCTTCTCGTTCAGGGAATGTACACACCGGTTTTCTTAGAGCCAGATACAGACTTTTCAAATCATAGGGATGCACCAAGGTTCTCTGCAGGATTCAGGTTGGTAGTACTATCTAGGGCTCCATACGCGTTCAGACAATCGGGTAGAATGGGGGAGGAACCCTTCTCACGGCTCACCCTGGTCATTTTATTCTCATGCGTCAGGGTTGACACTTGTCACCCATGAAACTGCATGCATTCCACCAACACACATCTCCCTTGCATGTTCTCCCTTGTCAAAAACTTAAGATAAAACATAAAATGCACATGTCTTTTGGGATAATGTTAAAATATTATTCCCAGGCTTAAGCCCCCTAGGCTCAACACTTAGCCCCTTTTCCCACCTTCCAGCCCCTAATTCCTTGCCCTCTTTATGGATTTTTAGTCCCCCTTCACTTATTCATCGTGGTCGGTCTGCATATGGCGGTGTTTATATTTTATTAATTGTTCTGCGTAATTACATATACAACAGCAGGCTCCTGGCCTTCAACACTCAGGCTCCCTGCCTAACAAACACATAAGCCTCCATCTTATAAAAACTTGTCTCACCAGCCTATAAAACATAATTACAATTCCATTCAAAACATGGTTTACAACGGGGCTCAGCCTTGGGGACACTACAATCCCCCTCCCCTTATTTCTTCACTGTCCTCAGTGCAACTTTACACAACATCTGCAATATTTTCAAAAAATTTCAAAAAGATGTGGGTACTCTGCCCACATAACCTCTGCATGCTCCCATGTCACGTCCTCAGGACCATACCAGGTCCACTGGACCTTTACAAGCTCTATGTCTTGATTTCGGAGTTGTTTTCTTTTCCTGTCCAATATGCGCACAGGATGCACTTGCAGGACACCTTCTGGTTCCACTTGAATCACATTCCAATCGATGACATGATTAGCATCAAGTACATATTTCTTAAGCAGTGAAACATGAAACACATTATGTACAATCATAGATGCAGGTAATGCACACATGTATGCAACCAACCCAGTCCTTTCCAGGATCTCAAATGGCCCACAAAATCTTGCTGCCAACTTGGCACAACTTCCTAGCTTCAAGGATCTCCTATTAGTTTTCACTTTCAGGAAAACATGGTCACCCACTTTGAATTCTCTATGGGTTTTGTTACTGTCAGCATAACTTTTCTGCGTATCCTAGGCAACTTTTAGATTATGTTTAATTCTTATCATTTTTTCTTCCATCTCCTTGAGTAGCTCAGGCCCAACTACTACTCTGTCAGCTGGATTATCCCAGCTCACTGGAGTGTTGCACATCCTTCCATAAAGAGCTTCGAATGGGCTCATCTTCAATGATGCATGATACCCATTATTGTAGGCAAATTCTACCAAATGCAGGTAGTCTTCCCACCTTGATGGTTTATCCATCACATACATTCTCAGCATGTCTTCTATTACTCTGTTCACTCTCTCTGTCTGTCCATCAGACTCGGAATGATACGTTGTAATAAAGGTCAGATTTGTTCTGAATCCTTTGAATAGTCCTTTCTAGAAATTCGAAGTGAATTTCAGGTCCCTATCAGACACAATTGTCTTAGGAATTCCATGCAAGCGTGCAACTTCTTTTAAAAATATATTAGCAACATTAGATGCTCTGTGGGTGGTTTTCAATGGAATAAAATGGGTGGCTTTAGCAAGCTTGTCCACCACCACCATGATTGAATCATGCTTCTTCCTTGTTCTAGGTAGTCCGGTGATAAAATCCATTGTTACCACGTCCCATTTATATTCAGGAATAGGTAAAGGCTGCATCAACCCTGCTGGGTGCCTATGCTCAGCCTTAACCTTTTGGCACTCCATACATCTAGCAATGTATTCAGCGATTTCTTTCTTCAAACCCAGCCAAAAATAATGGCTTTTGACTACTGCCATAGTCTTCTGATAACCAGGATGTCCAACATAAGCCACGTTATGCATCTCCTTTAGAATTTCCAGCTTCAATTCTCGGACATTGGGTACATACACCCGGTTTTTCCGAAGGTGTTACTTTCCTTGGTTTGTGGTCTCTCACGCTGCTGCAGCTTTGCTATGATACTTTTGTATTGCAAATCATCATTGGCAGCTTCCAAAATTCTGTCTTTCATCTCAGTCCGGTACATGCTAATGGTTGTAGCATGTAATTTGTGCACTTTTCTACTGAGTGCATCAGCCACCTTATTTTCTTTCCCTTTTATATGCTTGATATCAAAGTCATATTCGCACAAAAACTCCAGCCATCTGATTTTCCTGGAATTTAAGGTCGGTTGATCAAATAAATACTTCAGACCGTTATGGTCTATTCTCAACTCGAATATATTTCCCATGAGGTAATGTCTCCATTTCGTCAAGGTGTGGACAATTGCTGCCAACTTTAAATCGTGAGTGGCATAATTATTTTCATGTTCCTTCAACTTTCGGGATTCATAACAAACTACAAATCCCTCTTGGCTGAGAACTCCTCCTAGCCCCTCCTTACATGCATCTGTGCACACTACGTAATCCTTGTCTGGATCTGCAATCTTTCAAGATCGGAGCACTAGTTAGAAGCTGCTTCAATCACTGGAAGCTACTCTCACATTCTTTAGTCCACTGGAACTTCTTCTCCTTCCTTTGCAAGAAAGTGATAGAATGAGCTATCTTTGAGAATCTGGATATAAACCTCCTATAGTAGCCTTCCGGACCCATAAAAGATCTAACTTCTGCCACATTCCTTGGCACTGGCCATTCTTGAAAAGGTAGAGGCCATTCGAGAATGGCCAGTGCCAAGGAATGTGGCAGAAGTTAGATCTTTTATGGGTCTGGCAGGCTACTATAAGAGGTTTATAGTAGGATTCTCAAAGATAGCTCATTCTATCACTTCCTTGCAAAGGAAGGAGAAGAAGTTCCAGTGGACTAAAGAATGTGAGAGCAGCTTCCAGCGATTGAAGCAACTGCTAACTAGTG
>JZKD02S0136641.1:149647-171414 GCA_000966675.3 Picea glauca
CAACAGGGTTGTTGCAGCCTTTACCTATTCCTGAATGGAAATGGGACATGGTAACAATGGATTTTATCACCGGACTACCTAGAACAAGCAAGCAACATGATTCAATCATGGTGGTCGTGGAAAATCTTACTAAAGCCGCCCATTTTATTCCATTGAAAACCACCCACAGAACAACTAATGTTGCTGATATATTTTTAAAAGAAGTTGTGCGCTTGCATGGAATTCCTAAGACAATTGTGTCTGATATGGACCCGAAATTCACTTCGAATTTCTGGAAAGGACTATTCAAAGGATTCGGAACAAATCTAAACTTTAGTACAACGTATCATCCTGAGTTTGATGGACAGACAGAGAGAGTGAACAGAGTAATAGAAGACATGCTAAGAATGTATGTGATGGATAAACCATAAAGCTGGGAAGACTACCTACATTTGGTAGAATTCACCTAGAATAATGGGTATCATGCATCATTGAAGATGAGCCCATTTGAAGAACTTTATGGAAGGAAGTGCAACACTCTAGTGAGTTGGGATAATCCAGCTGACAGAGTAGTAGTTGGGCCTGAGCTACTCAAGGAGATGGAAGACCAAATGATAAGAATTAAACATAATCTAAAAGATTCCCAGGAGAGGCAGAAAAGTTACGTTGACAGTAATAGAACCCATAGAGAATTCAAAGTGGGTGACCATGTTTTCCTGAAAGTGAAAAGTAATAGGAGTTCCCTGAAACTGGGAAGTTGTGCCAAGTTGGCAGCAACATTTTCTGGGCCATTTGAGATCCTGGAAAGGACTGGGATGGTTGCATACATGCTTGCATTACTTGCATCTATGACTGTACATAATGTGTTTCACGTTTCACTGCTTAAGACATATGTACCTGATGCTAATCCTGTCATCGATTGGAATGTGATTCAGGTGGAACCAGAAGGTGTCCTACAAGTGCATCATGTGCGCATATTGGATAGGAAAAGCAAACAGCTCCGGAATTGAGCCATAGAGCTTGTAAAGGTCTAGTGGACCTGGTACGGTCCTGAGGACGCAACATGGGAGCATGCATATGTTATGCGGGTAGAGTACCCGCATCTTTTTGAAAAAATTTTAAAAGCTTGCAGATGTTGTGTAAAGTTGCACTGAGGACAGTGCAAAAATAAGGGGAGGGGGATTGTAGTGTCCCCAAGGGTGAGCCCCGTTGTAAACCATGTTCTGAAAGGAATTTTAATTATGTTTTATAGGATGGTGAGCCAAGGTTTTATAAGATGGAGGCTTATGTGTTTGTTAGGCAGGGATCCTGAGTGTTGAAGGCCAAGAGCATGTTGTTGTATATGTAATTACGCAGAACAATTAATAAAATATAAACACTGCCATGTGCAGACTGACCATGATGAATGAGTGAAGGGGGACGAAGCATCCATAGAGAGGGCAAGGAATCAGGGGCTATAATGTGGGAAAATGGGCTAAGTGTTGAGCCTAGGGGCTAAGCCTAGGGGGCTTAAGCCTGGGAATAATATTTTAACATTATCCCAAAAGACATGTGCATTTTATGTTTTATCCTAAGTTTCTGGCAAGGGAGAACATGCAAGGGAGATGCGTGCTGGTGGAAGGCATGCAGTTTCATGGGTGACAAGTGTCAACCCTGAAGCATGCAAATAAAATGACTAGGGTGAGCCGTGAGAAGGGTTCCTCCCCCATTCTACCCTATTTTTGAACCTGTTTCTTAATGACGCAACCATAATGTTCTGTTTCAGGAAGCTGGACGGAGCGCAGTGTGATCAGAAGAGATGAATAGGCCGTTAATGATACCCAATAGTGAGCGTAGTTCAAACTGATAAACTGTGAAGCAAGAAATGCAGAGAGAAAGAATAGAAAAAAAAAATAGTATATTAGAATGTATGAAGAAGAGTACAATGAGAAGTAAGTCTGAAGAAGTACTATGCAATGGGAGATGGCTGAGCTAAATAGGCTCAAGCTAAACAAGAATAGAAAGTATAGCTGGCCAGGACAGCTGGCAGTGTACAGTCAGCCTGTTGAGGTTACATTATATTTAACACTCCCTCTTAAAATCAACAGTTACAAACATCAGCACTGATTATTCCTAAGTGTTGTCTTTGAAAATCAAAAACCGATTTTCCCAGTGGCTTTGTAAAGATATCAGTAAGTTGATCTCAAGAACCATAAAATTGTAGTGCAATATCACCATTATTGACTAGCTTGCGTATGAAATGAAACCGAGTGTCAATGTGTTTGCTTTTCTTGTGAAACACATGATTTTTGGATAGATCAATTTCTGAAGTATTGTCACAGAAAATAGGAGTTGGATCCTTTTCTATATGTGACATATCTTTCAATATTCTTCTCAGCCACACAGCTTTACAAGAAGCTGAGGTAGCAGCGACATACTTTGCCTCTGCAAAATATATTGAAACAATTGGCTGCTTCTTTGATGCCCATGAGATTAGGTTCATTCCCAGTTGAAAAACATGCCCAGATGTGCTTTTCCTGTCATCTAGGCTGCCTGCAAAATCACTGTCTGTGTAACCAGAAAGTTTATTACTATCATATTTAGTGTACCATAAGACAAAATTGAGAGTTCCTGCAACATATCTTAGAATTTGTTTCGCCATTTTCCAATGAGAATCTTTGGGGGATTCCATGAATCTAGAAACAAGGCTGGCTGCATACATAATGTCATGCCTAGTTTCTGTAAGATACAACAAACTGCCTGCTAGACTTTTGTACAGGGTAGATTCCACTGTAGGACCTTCATCATTCTTGCTCAATTTTGTGCCTAGTGGTATGGGGGTTTCTGTTGGATTGCATTCTTCCATAGGAAATCTTTTGAGGATGTCTGCTGCATACTTTTGCTGACAGAAAAAAATGCCTTTGGTTGATTGATTAACCTCAATCCCTAAAAAATATTTCATTATGCCAAGATCTGTCATCTCAAACTCAGATTGCATGGCATGTTTAAAATATGTTAACTCAAGATTTCCCGTACAGATCATGTCATCAACATATAAACATACAATCAAAATTTTACCGTGTTGATCTATTTTGGTATAAAGAGTTGGCTCATTTTGGCTTCTGTTGAAACCACTTTTGATCAGATAAGTGTCAATTCTGTTGTACCGAGCTCTTGGAGATTTCTTTAATCCATACAAGGCTTTCTTCAACTGATAGACTTTGGTTGGGTGCTCTTGGACTTCAAATCCAGGTGGCTGATCGACATAAAATTCTTCTTCTAAGAAACCATTTAGGAATGTTGACTTTGCATCCATCTGGTAAACTTTCCATTTGTGTTGTGCTGCTATGGACAATAGAGTCCTTACAATGTTTAATCTTACTATTGGAGCAAAAGTTTCACCATAATCAGTACCTGGTTGTTGTGAGAATCCTTTGGCAACAAGTCTTTCCTTGTGTTTTTCAATCTGCCCTTTTTCATTGAGTTTAGTTTTGTAAACCCACTTGACACCAATACTCTTCTTGTGACTTGGCAACTCAACAAGATCCCATGTCTTGTTCTTCTCAATGGAGTCAATTTCTTAGTTCATGGCTTGAACCCAATGTGGCTCTTTAGCTACTTCCTTAAAGGATGTAGGTTGACATTGCGTTAAAGAAAAAAGATTATGTTGTTCAAAGTCATCCAACTGCTAATGGATTTCTCTCAAACTTCGAGTTCTCTGATTTTGTGATTCAGAGAATGATTCTCTGTTGGAAGTTGAGTTATCCTAAGAATTTTCAGGTTGTCTTTGTACTTGCAGTCTTGGAAGAGTAGTTTGAGGTACTTGTTGTTTTGAATTTTCTACGTTTTCAGAACTTGAAAGCAATGGATTTTGATTGTCCATCTGTTGATTTTTTGAATCATTCAAGAATTGATTTTCCAGAAATCTTACATCTCTGCTGAGAATTAGTTTCTTGGTGATTGGATTGTAAAGCCTGTAAGCTTTAGATGTTTCATTATATCCAGTGAAAATACATTTCTCACTTTTGTCATCAAGTTTCTTCCTTAATTCGGAAGGTATGTGAGCGTATTCTATGCATCCAAATGTCCTTAGATGCGTTACATTGAGCTTTGTCCCACTCCATGCTTCTTGAGGAAATTTGATGTTTAGACTTGTGGTTGGAGATCTATTCAAAAGATAAACTAAGCATGCTACTACTTCAGCCCAAAAAGTATTTGACAAACTTTTCTCTTTAAGAAGTGTTCTTTCCATATTCATTATTGTCTGATCTTTCCTTTCAACCACTACATTCTATTGTGGAGTATACCTGGTTGTTGTTTGCATGATAATGCCTTGTGATTTGCAGAAATTTGCAAATTCTCTGTAGTTGTATTCTCCTCCTCCATCAGACCTAAGTGCTTTGATATATTTGCCACTCTGTTTTTCAGCTTCTGCCTTGAATTCTTTAAATTTTGTAAAAGTTTCAGACTTGTGTATGAGAAAATAGATCTAGATTTTTCTGCCAAAATCATCAATAAACGTTAGAAAGTAAAAGCTACCACCTATTGACTCTGTTTACATTGGTCCACATAGGTCACTGTGAACAAGTTCAAGATGTTGTTTGCCTTGATTGGAAGACTGTGGAAAACTAGTTCTCTTATGTTTTCCAAGTATGCAAGACTCACATGGGGGAATCTGCTTTTTAAATATAGGAAGACCTTTGACCATGTATTTCTTTTGAAGAAGAGTTAGACCTTGAAATGGTAGATGTACAAATCTTGTATGCCAAACCATTTTTTCATTCAGGGTAGATGCACTTTTTGCATATGGTTGAATCAGATTTGCAATTCTGAGGGTAAGGGGAAACATCCTATTGGGGGTCATATGGATTTCTGAAATCAATTTTCTGCTTGGGATTTTGTCATATATCTTGCAATATGCTCCCTCAAAAAGTACCTTATAGCCATGTTCAATGAGTTGTCCTACACTTAGCAAATTATGTTTCAAATCTGGAACATGATAGACATTGTTTATGTCCTTCTTTACATTATGTTTAGTAAGAATAGGAATTGTTCCTTTTCCTTGAACTTTGACTAAGTAATAATTTCCAAGTGTAATATCAGATGAGATTGAAGAATCAATACATGAAAGTAAATCTTTGTTACTTGTCATGTGATTGCTGCATCCATTGTTCAGCAACCAGAGATCTTTAGGTTGTTGTTCAATCTTGTGGCATGAGAGAAACATACCTCTTGAGTTTTCCCCCTTGTGATTTGACACATGAGCTCTGCCAGAGAGCTAATCTGCTTGCTTCTTCCTGCATTTAGATTCATAGTGCCAAATTTTTTTGTAGTAATAGCATTGTATGCTTGTTTTGTCATTTGACCTTCTCCCTCTGCCTCTTTGAGGCTGGAAATTCTGATGTTGATTTTGTTGCTGATGTCTTTGACCTTGGAAATTTTGATTCGGATATTGTTGTTTGTTACCTCCACTAGAGTGAGGGTTACTTTGATTTCTCCCTCTTCCTTGGTGACCTCTACTTCTTCCTCTTCCTCTCCCTCTGCTAAAGGAGAATTGAGTTTTGAAGGCATTGGAGATTGACTCATCTGTGAGATGCAGTCTGGTCTCATGTGTCACCAGAGAACCAATTAATTCATCTGTTGAAAATTTTGACAGATCCTTGGATTCAAAGATTGCTATTACAACCATTTCAAATTTATTTGGTAAAATTCTGAGGATTTTCTCAACAATGCGTTGATCAGTGATGGTTTCACTAGTTAGTTTGATCTGGTTCACGATGCCCATGAAAAGGGTCATGAACTGATCCACATTTTCAGACTTTGTCATCTTTAGAGTCTTGAATTGCATCCTCAAGGTCTGCAGTTTAACTATTTTGACCCTGTCATTTCCTTGGTAGGAAGATTTAAGGATGTCCCAAGCCTGTTTTGAAGTACCAGCGCCTGTGATTTTTGAAAAAATCAAGTCATCCATAGAATTTTGAATCCAAAACTTAGCTTTATTTTCTCTATTTCTCTGTGTTGCCTGAGCAATTTTTTGCAGATTAGCCATTGAAGACAGGTCTGTTGGGTCTGGTTCAACGTATCCATGATCCACTGGATCCCAACACTCTTGTTCTTGCAAGAAATATTTCATCTGAAGAGACCATAACTCATAGTTCTTTCCAAGAAGAATCGGACCCTGTGTTGGTCCTAAATTGCTAGACGATGCCATCTTTTAAAGAATTCAGCAAAACAAAAGAAAAATTCTTACTTACCTGTCTCCTGCATGTAATTTGCAGTGAATTCGAAACTCTGCGTTCAAGATTTCACGATTTTTTGGCTTTGCGATTCTGACGTCAGGACTTCGTTATATGAGTCCTCCGATCTCTTGTCTCGCCAACCTCCGATCGCCGAAATGTCGATTTGTTGATGGGAGCTTATCGACCTTGAATTTGGCCTTAGTCTTCAATCAATGTGTCCACGCACCTTGATGTTAAAGTGCTACGGGCTTTTCCGGTTCTTTGTCTTTTAAAATTGCCGAAATGCGAAATTCGCCTTTGGACAATTCAACGGTCCAGATATTCCTGTGATCTGACGGCCTAGATCTTATCACTAGAACTCATAATACCACAGTCAAACCTCTTATTGAGATTCGGGGTTTCGAAGGTCGAAATGCATTAGACCTCTTGTCCACGGAATCCTCGATTTCTCGATTCTCAATTTCACGATGGATGACCTTTTCTTTCGGGGGATTTCCCGATTTCTTTCATCTCTGCCATGCATCCTCCTATATTGAATGGTCCTGAATTCTCCTCAAAATGGATGGCTCTGATCGTTTATGGGGTTTTCACCATAAAGAAACCCGATCCTTTTTCCTCAGGATTCGCGATTTACCGAATCTCGATGTGCTGATGGACTCTCCCCTTTTGGGACTTTTTCGGAGCCCTCAGATTTATGCCACGTGTCCCCTCAAGATGGACGGTCCTCGTCATTTCTTGATTTCGCGACTTGCGACTCCAAATTTCTCTGACAACTTGAAACCCCAGTAGCCAATATGCCGACGGTTTCCTCGATCTCCACCATGTGTCCAAACAAATGGACGACTGTGATCTTATCACTATTTCGTGAATCAAGATTTCACGACTTTTTCCGTGGAGTGTCTTTCGTCAACAAGGCCTCTGATATCCTAAACTCCGAAATGCTGATGGAGTGATGGCCTGGATCTACTACCACCTGTCCTCTAAGATGGATGGATCACATTCTTTTTGGGATTTTTCAATTTGTGATGTCACGATTTCGTGTATCAGAGTTTTGGAGAGTAGTCTCCTTTGCTCGTCCAACTCCCGATCCCCGATTTTGTGATGGGATAAGATCAACAAATCACAATATATCTCGATCCAATGGTCCAGAATGACTCACGATTTCGTGATTCGTGAATTCTCACGGCAGTCTTCTGACCTTTACACCTTGCAAGTCAGCGAAATGTTGAGATCTCGCCACATGTTTCTTGATGGACGGTCCTGATGATGTCGGGATTTCATGACATTACAAGTCAAAATTTCTCCTGTGCACTTCATAGGACTAAACCTCGTGCACCTTCTCGTTGATCCAACGGTTGTCGGTCCTCTGTGCAAGATCTGACGGTTGAACTTATTTCACCTTTTCTGCGCTCTCTTCATCCCTTCTGAACTGGTTTCTCGCTTTGGATCTGTTCGCAGGACAAATCTTACAGCCGTGATGGTTGTTCTTTGCTCCTTAGATGCGATCTTTGTTGTATTTGCAGGAATTTTCTTTTGCAGAAGAAAAATTTGTGAATCTTTCAAAGATTTGAAAGAAATTCAAAAGTTCTTTGTTCTTTGCTGCAATCTTTGACAGATTTGAGCGATTTCCAAAAATATTTAAAAGATTTTTCCTTCTACAAGAATCTTTAGCGAATTTGAATGAATTCTTTGAATTCTTCAAGAGTTCCTGCCTCCTTCATCTCTTCTTCGTAAATATTTGATGATTCTTGAAAATTGTGCAAGGATATTTACTGTTTCTTCCTTCTAAGTCTCTGCTTCCTTCTTGTGTTTCTTCTCCTTGAAACTTTCAATCATAGTATGCTCTGCGACCTCACGTTAGCTTCTTACGCTGATCTTTTGAGCATATGAGCGGACAACTTCCTCGTGGAAGTTTCCTTCGAGGATCTTTTGAGAGTATGACAGACAGCTCTCCAAGCCTTGTGAAAAGTTTGTGTCGAATTGCTCTCAAGATCTGTGTAAGCTCTGTGCTATTTGAGGATCATGTTTCTCTCGAGCCTGTGTGAAGAGGCTTACTCCTGTAGCTTTGATACCATGATAAATTGTGAAGCAAGAAATGTAGAAAGAAAGAATAGAACATAAAACAGTATATTAGAATGTATGAAGAAGTGTAGAATGAGAAGTAAGTTTGAAGAAGTACTATGCAATGGGAGATGGCTGAGCTAAATAGGCTCAAGCTAAACAAGAATAGAAAGTACAGCTGGCGAGGACAGTTGGAGTGTATAGTTAGCCTATTGAGGTTACATTATATTTAACACAAACTGCCATAATTATGGTTATTATATTTCAAAGAGTTTGTTGGCAAGTCCAACTGCCTTTCCCTTTGGGCTAGTAGTTAATTTAGTTAGTGTTCTCAATAATTGGTGTCAGTTCAAGCTCGGTCGGATTCTGCAGCTCTCCGCTCCTTAAAAGATAGAGTGGGTTGGAATAGAATTTTTTTTTTTATGTCCATCAACAGAGAAGATAATCTGTGTGTAGATAGAAGTTGCCTTGCCATCATGAAAATGGGAGGAAAGTAACGAATCACCCAGAGAAACTGTAGAAGCTCACTACCATAGGTGGTTGCAGCTTCTTGGCCATCACCGCCGAAAGTTTTTCCTTCGGAGAAGTCGCACCGCGTGTTAATGGTTGTTTCTTCTTGGTCGTCGCAGCCCATGGTTTGTCATTTGAAGCAGTTGCTTCACGTGTTATCCATGCACCGCTTCCCAGACATATGAGTTTACGGTCCCAAGCCAGAGTTTCATGTCCTCCCAAGGGTGAGGTATGATTCTGAGGTTCACAAGTAAGAGAGTGAATGCTTGGCTTATAATCACTGGATCTTTCCTTCCTATGCTCATCGAACTGGAGGGGGAGTTATTGCAGGTAACAAATAACACAACTGAACTGAACACATCTAAAATTGTTCACGTTGAATAGTTAACACACAAAGAATTAGCTGCTTTTTGTACATGGTGGATGAGAATTATTCACACACAAAGAATCACGTGTTATCCATGCACCGCACTGCCGCTCTACCTACTAGGCGAAGCCACTGCCCTAATTAACAGACAAATGTCCGCATAGGTGGAATTTGGGACAACGAACGTGTAGATGATACTATCTCACACACTACCGACCCTTCCCATTGTGCGGTTTCTGGTAAAAGAACCTACCTTTTATTTCTCACATTATTTTGTTCCAGGCCGATTAGATGCTTGAATATATGATGCGCTTGAACATAGACTTGAGCCTCTGATTCGCTTCTTTATATGATTTATTTTGACCACAAGCATCGTCATCTCCACGAATTAGTAATAAAGAAATCCTCTTCTTATGCACAGGTTCCTGGAAACCATGAGAGCCACAAGTTCGTGGAAACCTCCAACACGATGCACTAGAGTTACTGCATAGATCTATGTGTTGCATGGAAACACATGGACATAGTTCTATTTAATATATTTTTTCCTAAGATTTGGATGTTGCACGTGGATGTTGTATCGATGTTGTAATGATGATGTAGTGGGTCGGATTGTAATGATGATGTATTGGGCCACTCCATTGAAGCATGTTCAAATTTTGGTCTTGGCAATCTGACTCATTGTCACTCTTCTGATTGTGACTCTTCTTCTTTTGATGTAAATATCAATGTACGTTACAAAATATTAATGTACACTCCATGTAATTGTCTCCACACAATTTTCATATCAATACACATTCCACACAATTGTCTGCATTCAATTTTTACGCTGAAAGGCATATACTTATTGGAGATGGGCACAATTAATGATCTTTTAATCTTAAATTCTAATCTGATGGTTATGCATTGAAGATGCTGGTATATTCTTAGTCGTCCTCCAAAATAAATGGATCATATTTATTGTTGATAACTTCTTTGCATTTATAAATGCATCTGTTACCCTGTTTACCTTTTAACATTTACCTAATCATATTAAGAAATTACTGTAACATCATATGATTGCCACGCTTAAATGATTAAGTGTAGGTCAAGAAAGGATTGCACTAGGATATCCTATAACAAAAATATAAAAACTACCAACTATAAGAATATGGAATCCTTTTGTTCATAAACATAGTTTATGTTTCCAATTATTTGGAGTTGAGGAACTTAGTGTTAAGAGAGATGCATAATGTGTCACACACTGAACATATAGGATACAAGAAGACCATCCCAGTTGTAAGAGGGAAGTATTTTTGGCCTGGTATGAAGAGGGATGTAGCAGGTTATTTATCCAGATGCATGGAATGTCATAAGGTAAAGGATGAGAATGAACACTAGACATGGTTTCTATAGCCATTGCTCATTCTTGAATGAAAATGAAAAGTTGTTACTATTGGTTTCATTACCAAGTTTCCTAGGATTCCAAGGTATCATGATTCCATTATGGTGGTAGTGGAAAAGATAACAAATAATGCACATTTAATTCCAGTAAAAGTAACTTATAAGGCATCCATTATTATAGAAATCTATATGAGAGAAGTCACTTGGATACATGGGCTGCCTAAATCGATATTATTATATCACGATCCCAAGTTAACCTCCAATTTCTGGAAGGGGTTTCTTAAGGGATTTCGGACCAATATGAATTTCAATACAACATATCACCTAGAGTTAGATGGAAGAAAGAAAGGATTAACCGAATAATCGAGGATATCTTGAGAATGTATGTTATGGACAAGAATATCGTGAATCATTAATGATGAGTCGATTTGAAGCTCTATATGACAGAAAATGTCACACAAGCCTGAGTTGGGATAGTCCAACAAATAAAGTTGTTTGATAGTTAAGGTTTTTGTGGTGGGAGTTTTGTTCAGAAATAATCAGAAGAACCACAGTATTATCTATTACTTGACAAGCAATAGATAATACTGTGGTTCTTCCGATTATTTTTGAACAAATAGAGTTGTTATTGGGCCACATAGAGATATTATGAGGCCAAATTTTCTTGATTCCATGCATCTTTATTTATAACACTTTTTACTTCTTCTTATTTCTAGCAACATTGACTTATGTGATGATACTTTGCAAATATTTTGAAAATTACCCATATCTCTCTTTCCCCCTACCTCATCCCTAGCCCAAGATCCTTTGTATCATTAATTATTGGAACAACATTTTTGGCATTTTGTGGGATCCTTAATAAATGTAGCAAGAATGTAACATAATATTTATTATTATCAAACTTATGCATTAGGGATTATTGTCTAACATCCCACTCTTTCATGCATTTTCACATGGTTTGAGAGATACAGTGAAAATTCATCATCCTCAATAAAAATAACATAGTTGGTGATTTTTATGAGTAATTTCATTTAGTTTTGTGTTTCTATGGATCTCAGGAAGCTCTAAATTATAAACATCTTA
This sequence comes from Picea glauca, assembly GCA_000966675.3. Taxonomy (NCBI): domain Eukaryota; kingdom Viridiplantae; phylum Streptophyta; class Pinopsida; order Pinales; family Pinaceae; genus Picea; species Picea glauca. Next base: position 161,246 of record JZKD02S0136641.1, read on the forward strand.
ACTTTAAATGATAAGCAATGGATGCAGTCATGTTCCTAGAGGCCTATAATGCACTTAGTGTAACATCTTGCTCTGGCGCACTGAGCGAACTTATTCTTTGAGGACACTTGCTCGCAAGTGATCCGGATTATTATGCTATTAAAACTTTTGATTTTGATTATGAGGTGTTATGGGTTGATGACATGTTGTTTTACTGCATTGACATAGACAGGTGTTATTGACTCGGTTTTACTGAGTGTGTAGAATTTTGGACCTCAAGGATGCAGAGGCATCGATGAAACCCCTTGGACTCTGGATCGAGTCGGGGAATGTACCATTGGGGTTTGATTGTTTTTACTATGATATTAGCGCATCTAATTAGATGATATGATATGGATATATTCTGACATAATTTGTTGATGATGCAGGCTGACGATAGCTTGTTGACCCGACTCACATGTGGAGTAAAGGGGTCATGCACGACTACCAGAGATGTTGAGGGAGAGGTGTGGACAACAGCCCTACCACAGCCTACTAGCACTCCCACCGTGACTCAAACTGTAGGTTAACGATTACCTAGTTCAAGAGGACCCACGATGACGTGAGGGCAGACTGCGACAATCGCTGACGATGATTCTAAGGGGTACGCAATAAGGTCAGGGGATTATTCCTTAGAGGCCCTTAGTCTCCCACAGGTTCACCTGGCAGAGTATTGACTGCAGGGGTTTTTGATGTCTACCAAGTCAGTGAAGAGGTGAGTGACACCCTTGGAGCACGTGGTGCATCCTGAAGGGCACGTCGCGCAAGAAAAATAGAAAGAAGTGAGTGGAACCCTTGGAGCACCTACTGTGTCCTGAAGGGCAGGTCATGTTATTTTGATAAATGAATGGACCTAGATGAATTTAGGACGAATAACATGTTAAGTATTCAAAAAAAAAAAAAAAACAATTTCCCTAATTAAATGTCGCCCAATACAAAATTTAAGGTCTAAGTCTAAATTACGCTAGTGGTAAAATTTTGTCTACCTATAAAAAATAAAAATAATAATTAAAATAAAAAAAACTTAAATAATAATTATGATCTTCATAAAATCTTGTAACATGAAGGGAGTAAGAAATTTAAATTATTCATAAAAAATCAGTTGGAATTAATTGTTTTATCTTTTTAATAATTTAAAATATACCAACTAAATGATAAAAGGGAAAAAGGGTTAAATTCCACACCTTCATTTTGAGTTCTAATTAAAAAGGGGAAAGAGGGAAAATCTAAAATTTTAGGAAACTAGGAAAAGAGGTAAACATAAAAAGGGAAAAATGGGAACTTAAGGGAAAAAGAGGAAGGTCAAACTTAGTAAAGCATCTACCATTTAAGAGCTTTCTAATTTAAACTTAACTAACAATTTAATAACAGGGAAAGTTATTAAAACCTGTAAGAGAATTTGCGGACACCTAGGAGTGATTCTAGGAGTAACTCTAGGTGGGTGAGGGAAATAAAGATAATTAATTAATTAAAGAAGTTAATTTATGGAGGAAGGAAGGGGATGGGTGACACTTGTACGGGGAGGAATTTTTAGGAAATTAATTATAAAAATTTAACTAAAAGAGAATTTTTGGAAAGTAAGGAACCACGAAACTCTATATAATGAAGGGAGGTGATGGAAGTTGGGGGATCTTCTGTTTGCGTAACGTTACGCTACAGAAATATCTACTTGATTGATTTAACTTGTGGGAGTTGGGATGCGAAGGTCAGTAAGGAGTGGTAGCTCGGCCTTGTGAGGCGAGCTAGGATCTAGTCAAAATCTCTGGTCAATGAGTGTGTGGCCCCTTTGCCACTCGGGGGGATAAGGGGGAAGAAGAGTACCCCTAACATTGGTTAGGAGGTACCGGTGAAGTCTCGATGGTCGGCAAGCGAGAGTTGCACGGAGCGCATGGGACATCATTTAGAGTGGGGGATCATGCAATGGTACGCTCTCTTCATTTTGTATGGTAGAATGTATTAGGACTTATTCTTGTATCTTCTTATTTAATGGAAAAGTAAAATGATGTTTTTTTTTTTAAATTGATGACTGAAACTTTCCTTATCCTAGCTCGATGGTTGTTGACTCCCATGGCTTCATTTCCCCACACGGATTGACCACCTTCCTATGTTGATTATGACCTTCGTGGTTGTTTAGCCTTCATTCCTATCTCACCATTACTCACCTGAGCAGTCGGCCAGGAACCTGATCTACGGTCGTCGCCTTAGCATTAAAAGACCTGTGTATCTCAACGCCCTACTTTTCTGTGTGAGGATGATGAGAGAAGGATGTTTCTGCCCAATCGTCTACCCCTGCTAATTGAGGGTCTTTGTGCCTTATTGTGTTGAGTAAACCCGCCATTGATATCTTCCTATTTCCCTAATTTTTAACTATGCATTTTTTTTGGTATACTCTTTGCCGGGTATATTGCTTGTGTTTTATATATTGAAGGAATTTTCATTTCTAGATAATGCTCAGGTAATTTTCCACTTTTAAGACTGCAACCATAGCTAGATTACCTGGAAAATTTAGTCATTTCGTTTCTTATGTCATTGCTTTGACACTTTTTGAGACTGCCTTCGTTGCTTTTAACCCCAACGATTTTTCCCTTAACCTCTGTGTATAAGTCTTTGCCCTTAGTCATTTTTAAACTCAGCGATTTACCTGAAAAAAATTGTGATTTATCCATCATTCCCAGCGTGGATCTCTACAATCTTCACTATGAAAACCACATCTTTTTTCCCATGAAATTTTGGCCCCCATCCGTTTAATTTATCTGTTCTTTTGACTGTGTAGAACAACGACTATATATATTCCATTTTGTGGTGAGTAAGGTACCACAACTTAATTTAAATGGCATGGCGATTACAGTCAATGGAAATCACGAATTTATTGATATCCATGCGAATGCATCCTTATTTTATGACAACGATCATATTTTCTTACGAGGTGCTTAATTTACAGTCACTCTACTTAATGGTGTTGCATTTGTATTTACTTCTTAATGACAACGTTTATACTTTTCGTTTGATTTGATTCTTCACCCGAACGTTTTGTTTATATTTATTGATTGGTCTGTTGTGTAGTGTTGAGCTGTGGATAGGTTACATTTTCTTTATTCCTTTGATATTGATCGTTCCAGAACGTTTTTAACTCTGCATTAAGAATTGATTTCCGACTGGAGCTGGATTTGTAACTATGTGTTTTTCTTTGAATGACTGGCTTATTGCTCAGTTAATTCGGCTGTGGGTATCCCTGTTGATTGCATTTTCCTTGTCTGATAGTGAGGCTGGACCTTGAGGCACAGCGAGAATCCTTCCCTGGAGTGCATGCTTATTGTTACTCTGGAACCCTCATGAAAGTTTTCTGGAATGCTTGCGATTTGCCTCAGTTACATGGCGATCCTGCTAGTTGTTAAAGTCTGTGATTTGGCTTAATACCAGGCGTGCTACCCTCAGTAGGAAAGAGTTTCCATTATTGAGGGCATGCACTGATTGCATTCTTATTATTAACATCACTTTACAGCAAATTATACCACCAACTCATATGACTAATCATTGTCTATGTTTTAACCTCATTTCTAGTAAAATCATATTAATGACAGCCACCGTATTTGACTAGAAGATAACATTCATAATTTAACTTAATGACAGCCATGACCCTTAATTTAAAATTTATATTAATGACAACCCTCCCCTCTTTTGGGCTAGAAGACAACTTTCTCAGACCAAGTCTAGTCAATGGCAGTCGTTACAACTGTAATACTGATTTTTGGCTAGATATTCTTTTGGAAAATAATTCGTCATATAGCACTTTAAGCATACGCTTTAGGCATGATAATGAGAATGTTTCTTTTAATGTTAAATAGACGTTACGTTAAGGAATAATATGTAAATTAATAGGTTAACTAGTGGGATAATTGTAGCTTGTGCATTAATTTTGTTAACGTCTTCTATGAGGTTAATTTCCCAACTAGATTGTATTTGTGATAAATTTAGATTTTTCCATTTCAGATTGTAATTAATGTTAATTAGATTGACATGTCTTGACTGAAATATGATTCAGACATGTTGATTTAAGGGGTAAGTTATGTTACTTTAGATTGGTATCCTTGATTGTTTTAGACGTGATTAAAGGGTTGGGCTATTGACGAGGTCATGCTTACGTCTTCCTTTGTTGTCATCCTCTTGCGTCTTGTCGACCTATCGCTGGGGTGTGGGTGTAGTCTTGTGTCAATTGTTTCGCCTCCTAGCTCGCTGGATTTTCTTGAATACTTGGTCCCGTCAAGATTGTTGCACCAAGGTTTTCAATGCACCTATCGCCTGGGGAAGGCATGATTCCTGACAAAGAGATCATGGAGTTCCCTACTGGATAGAGGTGAATGATAACTTGGCGAGAGTCCATGTTACCCATTGTAGGCATTGTTCATTGTAGTTGTTTGGTGCATGGGTGGTGACACCTTCATGCGTTGGGTTTGCGCGCCTTGAGGTTCTTGACCTTGGTCGTTAAGGCCATTGTGTCAGGAGGGGGTGTGGTGCCTTAGTTGTAGGTGATGTCATGTTGCGTCAGGTAGGTAGTCCTTTCTCCTTGTTGTTTTACACATGTTCTGCCCAGTCACCCTTGTGCTAGTGCATGGAGTCGTAGTTTCCTGTTTCTTGGACTGTGTGCTTGCATTCATTGTCAGTTATGTAGTTAAATTGTTTTCATCGCCGCCTTTTGGCCTACAAAAAAAAAATATTGCAACTTTTGTTTCGCTTGTAGTCATAAAGGCGGGGTCATTACATATGGTATCATAGCGGGTTCAACCCACGACTTGGGATTGCCACGACTTTCGTTGATATGATTTGATTATAAGGTTACTAATTGAGTTGACTTGTATTCGTGCAGGTAATCATGGTTATAGGACTCTATGGAGGCAGACAACGGGGTGCTAGGGGAAGATGCGTGATGCCTCCAGTAGCATCCATGCTCGAGGGATCTAACCCCCAGGGAGATGAGCAGGTTGTTGGACAGGAGCAGATAGAAATTGGTGATGTGGTCGGAATGATGAGATCTTTTCAGCGCATGTCTGAGGCACTGATCAACAGTTTGGATACAGATGAGGCCAGGGCGCCAGCATTCCCTGAGGTTTTGTCACGCGCTCCTGTTGGTACTAGTAGCATTCACCGTGAACTCGAGAAGGTCAAATTTCCCGAGTTCTTTGGTGGCCTGGATGGCATAGCCGCTGAGGCATGGTTGGAGAATATGGCGATGTGATTTGCGCTTTGTGATTATACCTCCAACATGAAGGTCTACATGGCGGTCTTCCAACTGAAAGGAAGCGCTCTTCTATGGTGGAAGATGCTCCTACCACAACTCAACATGGCCGTTGAAGATGTGTCATGGGAACTGTTCAAGAAATAGTTCTGAGAGAGTTACCTTTCAGAGGAATTCATTGAGTGTCATCTCAATGAGTTCAACACCTTATGACAAGGTGGTCATATGGTGCTCGACTACGAGGCCCATTTTATGGAGCTACTTCGGTATGTTCCACATCTTGACACTGAGAAACTTAAGGTCAACAGGTTCGTGTTTGGCATTAACGACAACTTACATGCAAAGTTTAGGATTTTGATGCCTTAAACCTTGCATGTTGCCATCCATAAGGTCGTTATAGTAGAGGAGGAGCTTATCAGTGGGGTCAGACTAGGAATCCAGCTAGACCAATAGGGCAGGTGTCATCTGGAGCACAGTAGCATCAGACACCAGTCAGAAATACGCCTGGATATCGTGGCTTCCAGAGGGGATCCACTTTCACTACACCTCAATGACCGATGCCTCAGCAACGAACACCTTATCGGGGACCACAGCATCAACAACAATGTCGACCGCCACAGTAGCAGTTTAGGCCTGTTCAGTAGAACAGGCCAAGATTCTAGTCTGGAGGGTTGTTGCCTTCTACTTCAGGTACTGGGACTACTGGGCTGAAGAAGGGGTGTCGGATGTGTGGGGAGCCACACTACCAGTGTGACTACCCGGTGGAGACGACTAGAGTGTCTGGATCAGCCGGACCCACTACCATGGGAGATATGGGCAAGGCCCATCAGATTCATGCAGTGGTGAATAACAACGAGGAAGAGCATCAATATAATGTGCTTGAGATGACAGGTACCATCGTTGACCAGACCCTTAGTATTTTGATATATCCCAGTGCTACCGAGAGTTTCATTTCCGGTGGAGCTCTAAAAAGAATTAAGGTAAAGGTAGTTGAACAAGATGAGTTTAGCTTCATAGAGATGGCCTGAGGAGCCAAACAAAAGTTTGGAGGAAAGGTTATGGGCTATATCCTTAACCTGGGAGAGTTTGTTACAAGGGACAACCTGTATGTCACGATCTTAGGATCTTATGATGTCATAATTGGTATGGACGGGTTGTAATCGCATGAGGCGATACTCAACTGTAAGATGAAACAGTTGAGATTGGTTGATGACGAGGGATAGAGACGTGTGATTGTAGGATGGAACCAGGGATTTTCCCTAAGGTTCATCTCTTCCTTACAACTACGGAAGAGCATGTGCAAGGGGTTCAAGCTTTATGTGATCCTTTTGTTAAACAAGAAGGGATTAGTGGAAGGTTTAGAACACCTTCCGGTGGTGATATAGTTTGTGGACGTATTCCCGGAGGAGTTACCTGGGATGCCACCAGAGAGGGAATTGGAGTTTACCATAGACCTAAAACTAGGGCCTGAAATGATAGAAAGAACACATTATCGGATGTCGACCCCACAGTTACAAGAGTTAGAAATGAAACTGAAGGAGTTTCTAGACTTGGGACCGATACGTCCTAGTGTGTCACCATGGGGTGCACCTATTATTTTCATACAAAAGAAGGATGGGTCATGGAGAATCTGCATTAACTACCGTCAATTGAACAAGGCCACGGTCAAGAATCAATATCCAATGCCAAGAATTGATGATATATTCGATCAAATGAAGGACACAACAGTTTTCTCAAAGATAGACTTGCGATCAGGAAAACACCAGTTACGGATTAAGGAAGATGACATCCCTAAGACTGCCTTTAAGAGGAGGTTTGGACATTAAGAGTTTATTGTTTTATCATTTGGACTGACAAATGCCCCAGGGGTATTTATGAGTTTGATGAATGGGGTGTTCCGTGAGTACTTGGACAAGTTTGTCCAAGTGTTCATTGACAATATTTTGATTTACTCTCGGACGATGGAGGAGCATGAAGAGCACTTGCGCTTGGTACTATAGTGTCTACGAGATCACAAATTGTATGGGAAGTTATCCAAATGCTCTTTTTATCAATCGAAGATTCACTACTTAGGGAATGTCATCTCTGGCAAATGCATTGCTATGGATCCAGCAAAGGTCAAGGATATTATGGAATGGCCTGCGCTGACAAATGTCCTAGAAGTGCATAGATTCATGGGTTTAGCAGGATACTGTCGACGGTTCGTCGAGGGATTTTCGAAGATAGCAAATCTGATCACAGAGTTGCAGAAGAAGAACAAGAAGTTTGTTTGGATAGAAAAATGCGCGAAATCATTTCGTAGGCTCAAGGAATTGTTGACAAAAACACCGATATTAAAGGTCTCTAACATGGACACGGACTTCTTGGTATGCATTGACACATCCAAGGAAGGCTTAGGTGAGGTCTTGATGCAAGATGGATGAGTGATTGCTTACATTTTGAGGAAAATGAGAAGGCATGAGGAGAAATACGCGATGCATGATTTGGAGTTGTTAGCCATCGTTTATGCCTTGAAGGTTTGGAGACACTACCTTGTTGCATGAAAATTCGAACTAAAGACTGACCATTGTGGACTACAACACATATTTACACAAAGCAACCAAAACGCACGACAATGACGTTGGTTGGAATTGCTTAGCGAGTACGACTTTGAGATTACTTACATAAAAGGAACAGTGAACCGAGTGGCAGATGCATTGAGTCGGAGACCATGCATCTTTTATGATCTGGATTTATGTAGGAACACAATGAAATACATAAATACACATAAACACAGAGATGCAACAGAAATAAGACTTCATTTCATTAATAACAAATGACTGAAATATGCTTACAGACAGAATGGAAATAAACTAGCTAGGGTGCTTGTAGCTTATCTCTGAGAAGAAATGTGGCCACTACTCGCATCCGTGAGAAGATGATTACAATGAGGCTACGAAGGCCCTTTTATAATAAATGGGAATGCCAAAAGTCCTAGACATCCAAAAACCTAACCCTGGGAGATGAAGCGCCAAAAGTCATGTGGGCCTCGTTTGGGCAAGTTGGTACATCAACTTCCCGAGGTCGTAACTTTTGCATACGATCTATGTTTTAGGTGTATGATATCCCATTGGAAATATCTATCCAAGGACTACAACATTTGCACAAAATTTCATCATGAAATTTTGTGCCGCAACATACCCCAAAAAACGTCGTCTAGGGCCTCAAAATGGCTCTAGAAGTTCAGGACCCAAAAAACTTCTAAAAATACTAAACTATGCGAAAACTAAAAAACTGAAAGAAGCAATGGTGGGTGGCCACCAATATCCTCCTGGATCATTCCTCCCCCCTTATGAAGCAATGGTCCCCATTGCATTGAGTTCCTCCATGAGATGAGGAAACTTCTGCTGAACTTGGTCCCTAGTCAGCCATTTGCCTTGGTGAAGGAGTTGGCCTACTTTGACAACTCGATATAGCGGTATCCTTTGTTTTTGGGTGTGCTTGATATGTGTATCCATGATCTGATCAATTCTGGCTTGTTCCATGCAGTCTAGATTTAAATCTGTTGGTGTGAATTGTTCTGCCATGTCGGATGTGTCTAGTAGAGGTGGAAAGTAGGGCCAAAGGCAGTCCACATTGAACATTGGGTGCAGACAAAGGAATGGTGGAATGCTGAGCTCAAAGGCATTTTCCCCTACAGCCTTGGTGAGGGTGTACAGCCCATATCAAAGCGGATGAAGCTTGCGGTGGGGTCCAACGAGGTGCTCCTTTTGCAAATGCAGCCACACTTTGTCGCCAACTTGGAAGTTGTGTGGCACTCGATGTTGATCATGTCGTTGATTGTACTTAGCATTGGCTCTGTCCGAGATGTCATGAACTTGCTGGAAGATGTGTTGAATGTGCTCAATGAAGTTGTTTTCCTTATTCGCCTCAGACTGGACATGAGTTGAATCTTCCCAAGTAGCCACAAATGGCATGGCTATGTCAATGGGACATAGTGGCTAGAATCCCAAGCCCACTTGAAAGGGGTTGTGGCTAGCTGAGCTATGGAGAGCCTGGTTGTAGTTGTGTTGTACATAGAGGAGGCTCTCATCTCATGTGCGTGGATTCTTTGAATTGTACATGCGCAGAATGTGTACGATCATACGGTTGATGACCTCTGTCTGGCCATCAATTTGCGGATGGAAAGATGTGGAATTGGTGAGCTTGGTGGCCAACATCGACCAGAGGCTGGACCAAAATGTACTAAGGAACCTATTGTCCTGATCTGAGATGATAGACTGTGGGATCCCAAAATGTACCCACACTTGTTCAAAGAAGAGTTTAGCAGTGGCTTCTGCTGTGATATTCTTCTTGCAGGCCATAATAATGGACATCTTTGAGAATTGGTCGACGACCACAAAAACATAGTCATTGCCATGCTTAGTAGAAGGAAGGCCTGACATGTAATCCATAGAGATGGATTCCCAAGGTCGAATGGGGGTAGGAAGCGGAGTATAGAGGCCTTGCTTCTTGATGGTTGGTTTGGCAATGGCACAAGCAATGCAGGACTTGATGTACTTCTCGACATCTTGTCGAAGGTTTGGCCAATAGAAATACTTTTGCAGTACTACCATGGTTTTCTCGACCTCGAAATGCCCAGCGACTCGACTGTAGTGCGCCTCCCAAATAATCTTGGCACGCTCTCTTGAAGGAACACAAAGGTGTCCGAAGTGACAAAGCAGGGCATCCTAGAGGTCAAAATTGGGAACTTGCTTACCCTCCAAGAGTGTATTGTATGTGTGGCCGAAATTTGGATCACTTGTGTAGAGAAGCATCCAATCGGAAGTCTCGTGCCCACAAGAGTTGAGAACAGTGGTTAGCGCCACGATGGGTGGTCGACTGAGGCAGTCTGCAACATTATTGGTGCTTCCTTTTTTGTACTTAATGTTCAAATGAA
>JZKD02S0136641.1:192372-235540 GCA_000966675.3 Picea glauca
TTATTGTATTATTATCATTATCAATAATGGTTATATGTAAAAGAATTCATTATTTGTATTACTATATATTATTATTTATATTATTATAGAAATACAATAATTGTTTATATTATTATATATTATTATTTATATTATTATAAAAATACAATAATTATTTGTATTATTGTAGAAATGCAAACAAACAAATATTACATTTTTCACTCTCAAACAGATAGTAAATAATTGAAAAAAAAACATAGATAATTCTCATCCAAAATTAAGAATCCATGAGTACCAAATTATTGTTATAATGTAATTACAATAATTTAAATTATTTTTATTACTGTAATGTGTTACAATAATTAAATTTGAGGTTCTAAATGTGTTACAAAAATTAAATTTGAGGTTCTAAATGTGTTACAAAAATCGGAGTTTCTAATTTCAGTTCCCGGCTTTCAAGATCGTCAAAAGAATTACAGAGAACCCAGTCTGCCCCGCGGCTCAACTGAAGCGATTTAAGCACCCAATCAAGAATGTGCTCTGAACCGAGGTCTTGATCCTGGAGGAAGGACGGAAGATCTTTTGGATGTAACGTTGGAACGCCCAGAATATAATCCATCGAAGTATTGTCCTCATCAGCTGCAAGCAAATCCCATCCCACAAACGATTATGATAATTAGTAAAAGCAAAAGCATAAAGAGCCTCCTGTTTGTAGTTAGCAATTATATGAAGCATACATGCAGAAAGCTTACTGCATCCTTTACGATGAGAGTGACCGTGAGCCTCGAGCAGATGAGAAACATCTGAAAATCTTTTGGACAGATGAGAAACATAACATACTAAACCTCAGCTTAGAGACATCTCTGCTTATTGAAATCGATCGAAACTTCTCATATCAGAACGGAATAGAACCTGCAATGCCGAGGGTTAGGATTTTATAAAAGATCCAAGCACTAAGCTTTCGGAGTAATTAATTGATAGAATCCTATTGACAATACTCTTGAGGAGAAACGATCGAAATGATCATATATTGTTAATGGATCCGAAGATTGAACCTGACATTCAACATGTGTCGAGCTTAACCAGGGCTCCTTTAATTGGAATTTCTAACGTCGCAACGCTTCACATCCATAAAAATTAGTCGTGGTAATGAAGTTTTTTATAAGTATTAATTATTAAACTTGATAATTGGGTAATATAGTAATTTTTTAATTATATTAAATAAATGTGAAAAAGTAAAAAAAAAACACACTTATTCATAAATACAAAAAAGTTAAAAACATTAAATCTCATTCATTGATTTCAAATTTTAACATCCCATTCTATAATGACTTAATGCTTAGAAGGTCAGAGATCTGCTCCATACCATAAGTGAACATGTGTGGAGCTTAACCAAGGGTCCGTTAATTGGAATTTCTAACGTCACAACCGGAGTGGTAATGAATTTTTTTATATGTATTAATTATTAAACATAATAATTGGATAATCCAGTAATTTTTTAATCATATTAAATAAATATAAAAAAATAAACAAAGAAACACACTCATTTATAAATATAAAAATGTTAAAAACATTAATTTCAAATTTTAACATCACGTCCCATAATGACTTAATGCTTAGAAGGTCAAAGATCTGCTCCATACCATACGTGAAGAACATATTGAAATGCATATATGAGGAATGGATAATTCACATGTAGCTAGGCTATAGGCTTTTTCATCACACGTATATATCGAAACTTGAAATAAGTTGCATAAGGAAAACTTAAAAAACAATAATTTAGAGATAAGTGGCAGTACATCTATGAACTGGACAGGGTTAGGTCAGTAATCAGCCATAACCCATACAGTCTTAGGTTCATGTCATAAATAAAACAGAAATCTAATTATGGCTGAAAAAATATACAATTACATCGACGGACAAAATCTTCATTGAACTCTTACTTTGCCCTTGCTATTCAATTCCTTCATCGTGTGATTGAAATCGACACAAATTCTTTATTTCCGCAAACCTGTAGCATACGGCGAAAACTTCACGCTTCGTGTCTCACAACCTCTGCTGGCGACACGAACTTTTTACCTTTAATTTCTTCCGCCATGGACGATCTTTGCTAGAGCGGCCATGGCAGCTTAAATCCTTCTCAGGCATTTGGTAGGGACTGCGCAGGAGTAGAAGATGACACCGGCCACTCGCTCGAGCTTACAGAAGCAACGCTGCTGAGTCCTCGGAGGTAGTGGCCAAGTCGCCTGTTGCCATTCATTCATTAAATAAGTAGTCGCTTGTTGAGAAACGCTAAAAAGTCGCATCTAACGAAGGAACTCGGAAATTTGTCTCTTCATCTTCGTTACAGGATTTGTAGCGTCAAGTCCACAAGAACAATGAGGTGACTCTCACCCCGACTCACGCGATGAATTAATTAAGATTATAAAAATACTATTTGATATTTTCAAAGTAGGGCGTACATAAATTAATTTCCACTTTATCGCATTTGTCTTCTGGTTTTCGTGGAAAGCCAAATTAAAATCAATTCCTTGGCCTTTCAGTAATTTAATGGTCGATTCTGCACAGAGAATGTCCCTTGCGTTGCGGCTAAAGTTGTTGGAGACACAAATGCAACCTCATGGAGACCATTTCTTTTATTGGTTTCTGTCAAGCTTGGTATTATAGCAATGAGTTGCCCTTTGATTATATATTAGTTTATTATTGACTTTAAATTTATGTACTATATTTTATGTGTAACATAGGAAATCAATATATGTATTTTTTTTAATAATAAAGAAATAAATTTTATTGAGGAGGATTACCTTGCGGTGTTGTCCGAGGAAGAAGAAGAGGAGGAAATAATCCCCCCCTCTGGATTTGAACCTGTGACCTCTTAAGAGGAAACACATGTTCTTAACCATTAGGCCCACTCAAACTGTGAAAAGCATTCCTAATTCTAGTGAGCCTAAAAGCCGATCTTCCACCCATTCCCCATCCATTCCCCATGGCTTTTAACAGCTCTCGTGAGCCTAAAAGCCTGTCTTCCACCCATTCCCCATCCATTCCCCATGGCTTTTAACAGAAGTAAAAAAAAACAAAACATGTGCTTGCTCGCCTTCGCCTCAATTGTTATTCAGTTCTGCTCATACTGAGATTATCTGTTAGTAGAGCATATAAATGAGATTCTGTTAGCAGACCATAAAAATGAACATGTTGAAATGGACGACTCTACTCATTCCTCCCACTACCTTGCTGATAATAAATCTGGTGAACGTCTTTTTCTTTTGATGGAATTTTCTGGTGGGGAGGGGCGCTGTTTTGCCGTATTCGTGCTCAAATTATCATTGTGTGTAATCCTTTTGAGGTTTTGGGGAGGTTTATGCATGCGGGCTTGTTGTACGGGGATTGATTTTCTCTTAATCTGTAATGGAATTTTAATTATATTGGTCTAATATAGTGGTTGTTTGGATGGATTTTTGGGGGTAGACAGTCAGTCAGCTGGCTGATTTATTGATTAGATCATTGCTTTTCTCTATGTAGTTGGGATTATTTCACATTCATGGAATCTTTGTATGGATATCTAGGTTTTGTTTTGGTTTGATATGCTGGGATGCTTTGATTTGCTGCTAGGTTTCCTGTGTTTATGTTGCTTTTTCGGAAATAAGTCTTATATTGTTGAATTGCATAAAATACATCGAGTACAAGACAGGGCTTTACTTCCTTTTCAAATCTATCCAACACGTGAGATTGTACCGTTGGTCCGAATCTAGGTTATAGAGAAATTTGTGTAGTTTTTATTTTTTCTATTGTCATAGTTCAAATGTTTGGTTCTATGCTTACGTAGAAGGAGTGGGCAGGTTGTTTAGAGATCCCATTTATTTTTTTATTCCTTTTTGAATGTCCCATTTTGATAAATTATTTTGTATTTTCATGTTAAAAACTTGTGTATACACTTAGTCTGTCAAGAGGTGCACTTTTCTTGAGACTGATGCTTGAGCAATCTAGTTTGTAAAGATTCATGCAGCACTACTTGTGCAGGGTGAATCTGCCCCCAGGGGTGAACCACACAACAACTTGCTCACTCTGGCAAACACTTAAAGCACATGCCGTTTAGGAGAATAAAACCCTGGTGGGCAGCTTGAAAGCCATTGCCTGGGCCATTGAATCACAACCCCATTGGCTAAAAGGTGCATTTTCATCATCAAGAGATGACAAGCTATGTGTATTGTGGCTACTATGCTCGCAATGTGATAAATTAAGGGGATGGATATTGAAGTTTCTAATAATTTTTTTACCAGGGTCTGCTTAGGCTAAGTTTAGAGCTCACTTCTACATTACTTTACACAAGATTTCTTAGTTGATGTTAATGAAGTTTTTGGTTTGGTGCTTTTGTTTAGTTTGTATTTTTTGTGGTTGTGATTGGTAGCTAGGCATGGAGGTCTTGATCTGTTTTTATGTGAAAACCTGTGGTTATGGAGGTATTGGTTTGTTTTTATGTTAAAACCTGTGGCTATGGAGGTAATATTATTTGAAGTCTTTAGGAAAACCTTTATGCTTCCTATGTAATCTTTGGGTTTTGAGTGGTAGATTAGGTGGCAGGCTATCAAAGGGCTTGCAGGTGCATTTTTGACATCAACTCAAGAAGATTGCATGTTGAGATAATTTGCATGCATGCTTGATTATGGGCTTATGAAGGAAATAATGTGAAAACATGACTTGGATAAAAAAAAGAGAGGGTGTTTATGAGATTTGGATCCAATATGGGAGTTTTGATTTTCTTTGGTTGATATACCTTGTTTAAGACAAATAAGAAGTATGGGATTGGTGTGGAAAATTAATTCAGTGTCCTTTTTTTATGAGAGACTGAAAAATAACAATTCTGACCTTGTGGCAGGTTCCACCCGTAGGGCAACTGGACCCAGAAGTGGTATCAGGAACAAAAGAGCAGCAGCACAATCAGTTGTTTCCAATTCTCCTCACAACAATAACAGTTTACAGAAAGACATCCTTAGCGAGTTCCGTGAAGATAGCATCCAAAAATATGGATAAGTCTTTGGCATTACCCAAAATGGGACAAATACGAATGGTAAATACTCTACATTGTATGTATTTGGTAGGTTCTTAATATTTTTGAGGTAATATTTTTCAGCTCCAACCTCATTGGGTGGTTTTGGTTCAATTTAGCAAATTTGAGGTGCTCTTACTACCTCTTTGGTGGGCTAGTACAACTACACTGGTCAATAGTTTGTGCATACTAAGGCACTTTAGCATTACTTCGATGCTATGATGTGCCTTACCTCTGTCTTTATATAGTTCTCAATGACAGATTGTAAATTTCTTTAAGTCTTCCTTCCCAACAAAGTTTTAGATATTTAATTCCCTTTCTAATTTGAGGAAATGTTCAACTTTATTCTGTGTAGGAATGAAGATTGACCAAAATAAATCCACTCCACAGTTAGGGGAGGGAGAATATCCTTTAAATGCAATTGTTGGTAGATGTTCAGGAACTTCTGCATGTGCACCATGACAATCGATTTCTGTGGAAAGTGGAAGCGTTGGTTGTCCATCAAGAGGCAGTGATGCAGCAATTGCAACGCCTTCCCGAAACAATCATATGGCAAGGGTACATCATTTAGATATTCATCAAGAGGACTTAGATTCAAGAGACTGCAGGGTAAGCCTTATGCATTACTTTATGTTGCTGGTGTTGCTGGTCTCTTAGGGTTGTGTATTTGTCATGATTGAGATAGAGTATTACTGATCAGTTGGACCTTTGCATTTGAGTAGCACAAGGAAGAGAAAACGAGTTCCTAGAGTCAATGGTGGGGAGAAGAGTGGGAGGGGACTCCGGCAGTTCAGCATGAAAGGTGTATCATCTCAATTTCCTTAGTCTCTTTCTTCTTCTGACTGAAATTTTATTTTAATAGACGTTGATGCATGGACTTCTTTATGTTGTTGGAGGTAATGGAATTGATATAGGTTGATAGTAGATTCTATATGTTTGTTGTCATAATGACAATCATGGTGTGCAAAGGGAGGTCAAATTCAAGCCAGGTGTGGACCTCCCCAACCATGGAGAGAATGTGTGTACCTATTATGTGTGGAGTTATATTAAAGCCCTGAGTTTGACCAGCTCAAAAAAAAATCTTGGCCCAGTGGGAGATAATGTTTTTGTTTGCTATACATGGTGTCCTCAGGGCATGGTTGTAATTATATTTGGATTAAACATAGTTCTCAGGGGATTGTTTCACTTATTGTTGGTTGTTTCACTGTATCCAGTAGGGTTGAGAGCAAGGGGCCGACCACATATAATGAGGTAACGGCATGATCATAATGACTACTTATTGTACAACAATTTTTCTTTGCTTATTTGTTAAATATTACTCAATTTTGCTCCTATCATCTTAAGTTAATCAAATATTGAAATTCTTATATGTAGCATTTTTGAGCAAGCACTACAGAAGGCATCTCTGAAATTTTTACCATGGTATATAAAATGTTACACCACACTAATGATTGGCACTTCTTACAATCAAAGGGGTTGTTACGTCCCCAAATGTCTGAAAGTGATCAATGCGACTGGAAATTACATGCAACCTAAATCTTGTGGTAATACACACTTTACAGATGTTAAGGCAGTTCAAATTGTGGCATGGCTAGTCCTTGTACTACGGGTTGTAATATCTTTACTGTACTGGAATATAAAGTCCTTATAAAAAATTACTAATATTGATCCAAAGTCAGCTAAATAGGTGTTGTTCACCCAATTAGCCGCCCACACATAACAGGAGTGGTAGATGCAAGAAGTTCTAGAAAAGGTTTCAAGGTTTTGAACAGTTCTCCAAGAGCATCTTTACATAAATCGGAGAAGAGGCGCTGCATTCATTCTTGACCTAGGGTGCTTCCTTGGAAGTTAGTATTCTTGTCCTTGCTATCAAGCGGGCGTCTGTAGAATACAAGCGACTGAAATGCTAATAAGCGTTGAAGAGAAGGAATTAAACAGTTAGAGATAAGATAAGGTAAGATCATTTTATTAATTTCCAACAAATGACCACAAATTGGTTAATGGGACTTCTAAGTACAACAGTGTGGTATACAAAGTGGGAGCGCAAAGGCCACTCTTAGAAAATCATGATAAATTCAGATCTAATTTATGCTAAATATGATCTTAAGTCTAAGATCATGGAGCGGGAAAACAAAGCAGTAAGGTAGTTGCATTCAAGTACTATGGAGAACCAGAGACCAAAAACACAAAATCTCTAGTGGGGAATGTCTCCTGGGGGTGATTAACACCTCCTGATGTTGTCCATCATAACATCCAGTACTGTAGGGGGTGATCAATACCAGCTGATGCTATCTCTTCTAGCATCCAAGGCTGTAGGGAGCAATCAACATCCCCTGATGCTATCTATCCTAGCATCTGAGGTTGTAGAGAAAATATATAATTGTATACATTAATGATGATTACCTTACAAGGCTTTGATGAATAAATCTATTACTCAATGGTGGTGACTCATTCCCCATGATGCTCCTTCAATAGATAGGTTTCTCCATCTTGGTTTTAACAGAAACATAAGCTATCTATCTTAGTGTACAATAGGTAAAATGAATTTGAACTCTGGCTATATCCAGAGGTTCAGATTTCATTCTGGGTGTATATTTCTGATATCATGGATTTTTGCATAAATATATAAACTGTTCACACATTTGATAGATATTTTAATTCAGACATTAATTTACTAGATAATCCGTGTCTATGTAGAATGCCCTCACAGTCTGATTTCAAAATGCCCACGTGTCTGTCCAAGGTGTACAAATTTCAGAAAAAATATTAACATATCGAAAATTTGCTTTGAAAACTTAACCGAAATTTTATGTAACTTGTCATCCAGATGCGGTAGCCAGAGTCTAAAGCATGCCATTGCCAGAAGTTGCTTCACAGACTGCAGGTGTTTCGGCTACGGTAAATAATAACTACCAATCATGGGGACCACTCTTTGGAAAGCTCTTCTTCGCTTTCTGGGTGATATTGCATCTGTATCCCTTCCTCAAGGGTCTTCTGGGAAGGCAGAACCAAACGCCCACTATCGTGGTACTGTGGTCTATTATGCTGATCTCCATCTTCTTGCTTGTGTGGGTGAGGATCGACCCATTCCTACCCAAGTTCGAAGGCCCCATTCTTCAGTAATGTGGTGTCGACTGTTAACTACCTCCTCTGTTTTGATCATTTATGAATTCTATTCATTCGTATTCAGATTTTGTAATGGATTGGAGGATAAAACTGAAAGCATTCTATTATAGTTTGTGAATGCTATGCTTGCTCGCTGTCCTTCACCTCAATTGTTATTCAGTTCTGCTCATACTAAGATTATCTGTTAGCAGAGCATAGAAATGAGTTGTTTTAAATGGTATGGATCTGTAAAGGATGTGAAGCCTCCGAAGGGGGCTGAAGTCAATATTAAGTAGAGCGCAGATGATCAGAGATGAAATCAGCCTCCCAAAGTCCTTTCAGGTATGATTTTATTTTATATATTTTTGGTATTTACAACCTCAAGGATTCTCAGAGCCTGTGATGGTGAATTCAATTCTAGTATTAACAAATAAGGTTACCGCTAGATTCCCATTTGTTCAAAATCTAATTCAATTGAGAGCATATTGATGGACACACTCCATTTCTGATCATAATTTTATATAAGCAGATAACCCATCAAAAGATACAAGTATATTTCTGATCAAAATTTTATCTAAAAAGAGAACTCATTAATGGATGCTCTCTATTTATACCCAAGATGATGTATAAACAAATGACCCATTTATGGATACATAATCTATTTCTTATCATAGTTGTGTATATAGGATACTTTTGATAGTCACTTCCTGATTGATTTTAGCATCAAATCCCGTGAAAGTAATTTTAAGCCTGTAATATAGTGGATCGGTATAATGTTTTTGCAAATAATTTCACAAATTTGTCACCTTGAGATTACTGTTTTTTTTCCTTTTCCTTTGGTTGATATAATTTGGCATGTTCTGATTCCTGGGAGGTTTAAGAACCTGGTTTTTCACTGCTCATTTTTGTTGGTGAGTAGATGATACAGCTAGATTTAGATCAAAGTCCTCTCATGAGAACAAGCAGGATGAGCCTTCCAAGATGGCAGAACTTCATATTGCTGCCCAAACCTTCCATTTTCGAGAATTGGCTATGGCAACGAATAATTTTCAACCCGAGTGCCTACTGGGTGAAGGAGGCTTCGACGAAGTTTACAAAGGTCGGCTTGAGAGCATCGGTCAGGTGATTTCTGGATCCATTTCTTTGTTGATAGAAGTTGTTATGTTGACAAAGATTGGAAGAGATCACTTCTTTTCAAGGTATTCTTCTTAAATCAAAGTAAAATACATGGTTAGAATTAGCTAAGAGAAATTAGAAATATGTTTTTGACATGGAGGTTATCGTTTGCTGTATATAGATTGTGGTTGTCAAGCAACTCAACAGAGATGGATTGCAGGGAAACATGAAGTTTCTTGCATTGATAAGGATGGTAGGGTTTTATGCCGTGATAAGGATGTTTGGCTTTGAAACATGTATTGGTGAGTAAGAAGAAGATATACATTGTTCTTGAATTTGTCACAGGGGGTGAATTGTTCGACAAAATTGTGAGTCTGCTTGCTGTACTCGATTTGTTTTTCTGCGGTTGTTGCTCTCATGTGGTGTTAAAACTTAATCTCCCTTTTCCATGTGTCATCGTCTGATGGCAAGTTGGAGGAAAACGAGGCAAGAAAGTATTTCCAATAGCTTATTGACACCTTAGGATATTGTTACGGCAGGGGTATTTACCACAAAGATTTGAAGGTATATATATGTAGTGAAAGCCACATATCATTGGAGTATGATGATTCTTAGTTCTACCCATTTTATCTGATGTAAACGTTATTTGTTGAATCTGAATGATCAACCCGGAAACATTCTGATGGATTCAAAGGAAAATGTGAATATATCTGACTTCGGCCTCAACGCTCTACCTCAACAAGTGAGAGTATGTGTTCAATTACATTTGGAAAGTGAAAATAATGCAATAATTGTTGAGAGGGATATCTGATATCATCTGTGAATGTGGAATTCCAGGCAGATGGGTTACTGCATACTACTTGTGGAAGCCCCAATTACATGACACCTGAGGTAACAACTTATCTGAGAGTTTATACTACAAATCCAAAGTTAATCAGCTTTGCAATTGATATTTGGGTTGTTAAATGGTTGTCTGTCGCAGGTGATTGCTGACAGAGAATACAATGGTGCCACTGTTGATCTTTGGTCTTGAGGTTTCATACTCTTTGTTCTTTTGACGGGTTGGTTTTCATTTGAAGACAAAAAACTTGCAGTGTTGTATCAAAAGGTAATGGAACTACCTGATACAAAACCATGGCAACTGGTTTAAAATTTTTACTAGATTAGTCATAATCTCGCATTGAGTTAACACAATGTCATGTACAGATCTTCAAAATCGATTTCAAGTGTCCAAATTGGTTGTTTGTTGGTGCTCACAAATTGATCAAAAGAATACTCGATCTCAATCTGAAGACGTATGTGAAAACCATCCATTAGAAGTTTGATTTAGATTTTGTTTGACTCCAAACTGTCAAGACTTGGGGCAGGCTATATCCAAGTTACATCCTTGCTCATGTTTCTCTATCTTATGTCTAGATTTAGATTATTGGCATTAAAAATGGAAGTCTAAATTCCTTTTATATATATACACACACATTCAGCTCATCAAAATTTCATTGTATTGCAGGCAAGAAAGGTGGTTAGCCTTCTTAAGAGAATTCGACTTTGAGGTTAGACATATCAAGGGCAAGGAAAAAAAAGTAGCAGACACTTTAAGTAGACGAATCCATGGATTATTTGAGATGAATATTAGCAGGGCAGAAAGTGATCTGGAAGAAAGAATAAGGACAATAGGTATTGATGATGAAAACTATACTAAAATAACGGAATAATTACCAAACAATACCATGAACTCAGATAAACCAGATATAAGTATTGACGAGAAGGGACTGCTACGATTTAAAAACAAACTCTACATACCAGATTTAGTAGGGTTAAAATTAACAATCTTGGATGAGGTGCATAAGAAGTCGTATTCTGGCCACCCAGGTTACTAGAAAACGATAACAACACTTAGGAAACTATTTTATTGGCCTAATATGAAGGGCGAAATAGTGGAATACTTGTCTAGGTGCCAAGATTGTCAACAGGTTAAGGTCGAACACCAGCATCCAACCAGCCTTTTACAGCCATTACCAGTACCCGAATGGAAATGGGAGACTATATCACTTGACCTTATAACAAGTTTGCCTAAAACTCAGAAACAGAATGAATCCATCATGGTTGTAATTGATAAACTCAATAAGTGTGCACACTTTATTCTTGTAAAGTCTACTTTTAAAGCTATAAATATTGCTGAAATATTCATGAAATAAATCTTTAGACTGCATGGTATTCCAAAAATGGTGATTTCAGATAGAGACGTAAAATTCGCATCCACTTTTTGGAAGGAATTGTTTGCAGGGCTCAATACCAACTTGAATTTCAGTACAAGTTATCATCCACAAACGGATGGACAAACCGAAAGGACAAACCAAATCAAAGAGGATATGCTCTGCATGTACGTAAGAACAAAACCAAATAAGTGGGAGGATTATATACACTTGGTAGAATTTGCATATAACAATGGGTACCAAACTTTAGCAAAGTTGAACCCTTTCGAAGTATTGTACGACAGAAAGTGTACAACTCCAATTAGTTGGGATAACCCGGCTGACAGACTCATGGTTGGACCAGAAATGCTCCAAGAAATGGAGAACATGGTAAGAAAGGTACAACAGAACTTGAAGGAAGCATAGGACAGACAAAAGAGCTATGCAGATCTGAAAAAAAGACACTTAGAGTTTCAAGCGGGAGACCATGTATATTTGAAGGTCAAAGCCCAAAAAAGCTCATTGAAGCTAGGAAACTATGCCAAGCTGGCACCTAGGTTCTTTGGGCCCTTCGAGATACTAGCTCGAATTGGACCCATAGCGTATCAACTTGCACTGCCAGCGAATCTAAGAATTCATAATGTAATTCATGTTTCTTTATCAAAAAAATATGTTCATGACCCTACTCATATGATTGATTAGAACTTGGTACAGGTGGAACCCGAAGGCGAATTCCAGGTGGAACCCCTACGCATTCTGGACAAGAGAGAAATAGCACTTCGGAATAGAGTCATCGCTCAGGTAAAGGTGCAATGAAAGCACTTTAGTCCCGAGGAGGCCACATGGGAATTGGAGGGAGATTTGCGGAAATCTCATCCAATCTTGCTCCAAGAAAGGAACGAACATTGAGGACAGTGTTTTATTGAAGGAGGAAAGGATGCGACATCCCCCAAAATAAAATATTTTGGAAATTTAATTTTCTGGGAAATTATTTCGTTTTTGGTATATTCGAATTTGGAAAATTTTTGCCATTTATGGAAATTCTGAATTTCAAATTTGTTAATTGTAATAAATTATTATGACTGTTCAGTAGAACTCCGATTTGACCCAACTAACTATTTGACAATGAAACTTGTTTAAAAACAAAATATTTTATATTGATTGCAGGAAGACAAATGGAACAACCATGTTAAAAGTAGCTGACCATGACTCCATGAGTGGGGAACATATTGGAACTACCACTCGGCTGAATTTTACAAGTGGAAAATTAATGATTTGGCCATTGGCAGCCCCTGAAAACCAGGGATTTAGGAAGCTGCGAAAATTCCAAGGAAGGGAAAAGACCTAGGCAAGTTACAAATAAGCATATGTGAGGAGACAGGACACTGCTAACTATCCTGGGAAAGAGTCTATTTTGTTTTTTCTTTTTCACTTGTTGTTATGAACACTAGAAGGGTGTGAGGCAAGGGGAAAAAGTGGTTGAATTGAAGGATAGTGTTGTAGAGGGATTTCCAAGTTCACCCTTATGGACTCATGGTCAGGCTAGGGGGTGAATCAGGCAAGTAATCGTGGCTGCTTGGTTCTACGGTTGGGAGGAACATGGTTGTTCCCTTTGCTTTCTCCACAAGTTTAGTTTAGATATGTTTCTCTAAACTCTATCTGTCTGAATGATTTTATATTGGATATATTGTACATGTTATAGCTATACAGAAAAGAGTTCTAGTATCTGTTTTTTTTTAATGATCATATAACTACTGTATGTCTTTTCCTATACCTAAATATTCAGTATTCTACCTCTATTGGATGAATTGGTTATTGTTAGAGAGGGATCCTTAATGCTTGTATGCCTTCTATAACCTAGATAAAGGTTGTTCGAAATTAAGTGAGTAAACTGTAGGATTTAATTGTAGATTTATTTCCGGAAATCAATTTTTAAATAGAATCGAATATGTATCAATGAACGAACATAGCTATTATATGCATATGTATGTTTCAAACTTTAAACAGAATTGAATATGTATCAATGAACGAATAGATCTATTATATGCATATGTATGTTTCAAACATTAAACAAAATCGAATATGTATCAATGAACGAACAAAACTAATATGTGCATATATTCCATTCTGTAATTTAGTTCAAAAAGGAAAACAAAATTCATTTATATAGTCTAGAACGATGAAGCATAGAAGAGTGAATAGAATCCATGGAATAAGATGCATATATATATGTATAAACATATGAAATAATTCTAAAAGATTCAAGACTCCATTACAATAAAAATTATAGTAAATATATATATATATATATATATATATATATATTAACAAGGTATTAACGTTGAATCGGAAATAACCAGGTCTAGTCAACTATGTTTAGTGGTGTTGAAAATAATTGGTAAACAATTCTAACCCTGCCGAGCTTTATCTGGATTTCTTTTCATGAACTGTAACAGTAAAGGAATATAATCCAATCTAGAAATTATGATAACTTAATAGTAACAAGTTCATAAGGGAAAAGGTAGTCCATGGGACTGTCAAACTTTTATGTGGAACCGTGAGTCGAGAGTAAGGAGGGAATATTTTCCAAAACTTTGGAAAGGAAAAACACAGAGTCATGTTGTGTACTAGTAATCCCAAAGGAAAAACAAGAAAAATCATAGGAGGAGACTTATGATCTAAATTTAATTATGGTATGAAGTTTCGGTGTAATAAAATCCCTTTACAAGTTAAATCCCCCCCCAAAAAATCCTTCAGGTTCCTTTTTCACCATACCAAATGGAAATATGGACTGTGTAAACATCTATAGTTGAATACATTCAAATCAATAGTAATGATAAATCGATTTACAAGTTGGAGTGAGACTAGATAGGGAAATGATTGGGATAAAAATACCCAACACAATACTTTATTCAATTGGAAACAAAGTCTTGTTTAATGACAGTTACATAGAGAAGTCGGATCAAGAAGCAACGAGAGGGCCTCCTCACCCTAGCCACTGAAGGCATAGAATAAAACTATATCAAACATCTCGAAAAATCTAGGAAGAGACCGTGCCCAGGCACTGTGGGAATTCTAAAAGGCCTACAAGGAACTCGAATACCTTTTGCGCCAGAAGTGGGTACCGAACGTCTGAGATCCATAAGTGGACGAGAAGACTGAAGAAGTAACGTTTAAATTATCAATAAACATAGATAAAAAAATAATGAAATACTAACAGAAATTGCAAACAGTCACTAATGAAAAAATATGTAAACTTACTTAACTTCTGATTGATAGGCTGTCATAACTCTCTATTTTACTTGTCGCTTTTTCCAACACGATAGACACCTGGTTGAGGGTGGATAGCATGTTAATTCGCTGATGGGTACCCTCATATCAAAACAAGGCCCATCATTAGTGTATTATATAAGCCTTGAAACGAAGAAATCTTACAAGGAGGAGGTGCATACACAACAAGTAACAATTCAATAATAGGGAAAGGATAGAAATAGACTGTAACAGTAATCTTATGCATTTCAAACATTACAACGATTTATTCCAACTATTTAACCAAATCGGACAGAGCATGATGAGTGTATTACCTACTGTAAATAATATTTGAAACATTGTGAAAGTATAACATAACTGAAGCTATATAAATCCCTACAAAGGTCTTAAGCCTCGACAACCATCGAAGAACCTGACATGGGACATAATCAGGAGGTTACGAAACCCTTCACCCAAAACCTAAACCAGAAAATGAACAGACATACCCTTTCTAAAACGCAGAAACAAAGATGTATATTATAGAAAATAAACCGAGAGGTTATAAACCGTTTCTTCCAAAACTGAATAGAAGACAACTCAGTATACCCCCATCAAAGACAACAAATGAAGAAAAAAAAACGGAGACCATTTCAAAGGAAACTTCTCCTTCGGAGTTTAGGGTAACTTCGGAAAACAATACAGAAGAAGTCAGGTGCATTATCTCTTTAAAAAAACTTTCAAGTAATGCGTTTGGAGACAAATACTTACTAGGGGCAAGGGCCACGCCAACTGTTACAACTCGGAGCGACTACCATGGCAATACTCTGTGCCTCCCAGGTTGATTCACAAGACTGTCTCACAGAACTCAACAATGACATTTGTGAAACCACTTCAACCCTAATCAATATCCTCTCAACCTCGGAGTAAATGAGGAGGGCACGAAGGGTAGGTGGCCATGTGACAGTGTCAGCGACAGTATGCCATATGGAGTATAGAGCCCAGTAGTTCCACTGGAACTCGCAGGCCACCTTTAATGAAATTTACGGAGTTATAACTGCTAGATAGAGAATCATCCTACCCACTTAATATGTGTTATGAATAAGAGTAAAAGCCCTTGTCTTTCCTCAGGTTTAGCACGAATCAATAGTCTGATCCTAGTGATGAAATATCCATTCTACATATGGAGGTAAGTAACTAGTTCACAAACCAACTATGGTCCTAAGGGCATTAAATATGATCATGACATAGTAATAAAACTCATCTTGATGAATCGTATGGTGGGTAAAACCAAATAAAGTCGCCTACTTTCAATTTTAATAAGAGATACATGCACGCAAATGGTAGGAGTCTTATGTTTTTATTGAGGAAATCATAGTAGGAGTTGTGAGACCTTGTTTTTCATGTAATCCATTATATCATGGGGTAAAATAATTTGAAAACAAGAGGGAACTCTTATGGTAGGTGGAACTTGGGAACTTTCCCCTTTAAGAATCCTTTTTACGAATAAAATTTTGAACCAATCCTATAATAAGTGTATACATTCTATTATTAAAAGGAAATAGCAAATAAAACAAAAAAAAATTGTTATGTGATAATTGAGGTTCATTACAATATACATATTGGAATCTAACCTGATTCAGGATTAACTCTTGTTCATATTGAGGTGATTTACAGGAAAATGATGTTGTTCTTCTTATCCAAAATCTCATGAAATGATGATTAATTCAAATAATTATGTGTTAACACAACAAAAAATAAAAGAATTCAAATTATACAATATTGATGACATCTTTTACTTCATCTCCAAGTACCTTCTAAACAATAAGACTGCTCTTCTTTATATCAAAATGTCAAATTAGATTACAACACGGACTTGCAAAAGCCAATTTCAACAACTCTCTTTAATTCTTTTACTCAAACTTAGAAAATGAATTTACCATTGAATTCCTTATGAAATTCTGATAAAAATGAGTGTAAAGTCTACCATATTATGAACTGACTCAATTTTACCCTCTTTACACTCCAAACAATGCACTATGGAGCTGATTAATGGAAATCTGGAATAAAACTTTCACAAATGATCTCTTAGCACAAAAATAACATCACCATTGAACTCCTCTCGAAAAAAACTAGAAAAATGAGTATATACACACCTATGTTTGGACAATATACCTCATGGCACCCATATCAAGACAATACCAAACTTGTCTCCTCTTCTTGCATACAAATATATGTGTTTTTTTGTCCTCGGGATCCATGTCAACATTGGACTTTGTGTCTTCCTCGAACTATCCTATATCAAGATGTGTGTTGGTCTTGGACCATGCGCCCATAAAATAGGCCTAGGTCTGAACCTCGATGTGAAACCTTTGGAAACTAAATTTTGACTTTAGAAGGATCTAATAACATCAGGCGCCAATGGCGCATTGGTTAAAATGTTGGATAAATTTGGAGGAGGTCATCGGTTCCATCCCCTGCGATCCTCTCCTTTGTTTTCACTTGGGTGATTTGTTATATTATTATACATATGGAGTGGCATATAGTTTTAATGCCCCACAAACATTGGTATATGGTTGGAATATTTCATTAGGCACCTGTGGGATATGGTATTGGTCACATTACATTGCATGTGATATGGGTCAAAGGCTTCGGCCCTCAACCCTTTTTGCCACTATCCAAACCTTTGATCAACATTGAATATAATTCACCACACATATGGTTAAGAAAAAATGTAATGGCATGTTGGTAAAGGGATTGAATAAGGTACAGGGAGGTCATGAGTTCGATCCTTTGGAATCCCATCGAAAATTTTGATAACCATTAACCATTAATGGCCAATGAGAGGATGCCATGTGGCATCCTTTCATTCATCTATTCTCGCCACATGTCAACAATTGATTATCCCACTTGGACTGTACAAACTACCAAATCACCTTGCCAACTGAACATGCCACATCAACATTGTATGGCATATATAGTCGTGCCACATGTCACCCTCATAGTGGTGACACGTGTCACCTTTGACTCCTTTGACTTTTACTTTTTTTCCTTAGTTTGACCTGAACTTTGACCATCCATAACTTTTGCATATGAGCTCTGTTTGGGGCGATTTTTATGCCATTGCAAAGATATCATCGAGCTCTATACAAATATGTAGTTTTCAAAAGAACTTGAGATGATCAAAATTTCAGATTTTATGGATCCTCCTGGAACTATGTGAGTGTTTCGGATCCTCCTGGACCTATGTGAGCGTTCCTATATCACACCTTCCCATTGAAGAAATTTTGGTCCTCCAAAAGTATGAATATTTCAACAAATTAGTGATGATACCTCTAACTCGGGCTTCCACCTTATTGAATTGTTCTTATCTAGTAACTTAGTGATGAAGCTCCTTCACTCTTACACCTTGTTGAATATTATGGGACTGATTTTTTTATCTTGGATCTTGGATATTCGATATTATATCAATGTACTTATGTCTACTTCTCTGGAAAATGGCTCCGAATCTAGCCTATGGCACTAGCACTAATAAATATAGCTTCAGTTCTAGCTCATATATTCCTTCATAACAAAAGTTTGCTCACTAAACCTTTGTAATATCTGAATCTGAATCTTGTACTTCAACATCCACTCCCATCTCCTTCTGTTGAAAATAGTCTATCTTGGCCAATCTGAAACCAAGTCAAATGTTGATCTATGCCTTGCTCTTTTGGACTCTTTGTTCCTGTATTGTTGATGTATCTGTAGGAGTCTCTGTATGAATTGAAATTCCCTCTTCATTGTCTTTTTCCTTCCTTGAAATCAAATCTAAACATATTCTCTAAAAACATTTGTATTGTTTAACCTTCTTCTTCTTAACGTATACATGTACAAAAAAATGACATAATATATTGGATATGTTTATAGCATGCATCCTCTTATAAAGAATATTATTTCTCCTTTACCAACTCTAGGAATATTTACATTACTCTTCTTCTCTTCCCACTTTCAATATAGATGTTCCAACTACCTGCATCATTCTTTTCCTTCGCCTTCGGCTCTGTTGACAACTATTTTCGTCAACAGGACTTAGTTGGCAAAGCATTGCTAGGCTCCCTCTCCAGTCACGCTACTTGCTCAAGTTTTTGTTGTCCTCGTGAAATGTCTGTGCATTGTTATTAGTGAATCTTTTGTGACGCACATGTCCAAAGACCCTTATGAGACCATTATTGATCATTGCACTCACCTTACTCGCTATGTAAAAGAAAGAGTAGATAATTATTTTTCAAGGTTAGTTATGGTCATTTTTCAAGCCATGCCATATTCCTATGATTAATGCACTAGAACCTTTTTTTTACTACTATTATAACACCTCACGTCACATGAATTTTGTACCTTCATTCCAATCACTCTTTAAAAACAAACAAATTATCATTCCATGTCTTACCCAACATACTACCAAACATATTACTTTTCCATGGCCTTCCTCACTTTTCAAAATATCACTCTTCATATCATATACTCCCATGGTCTTGGTCTACATAGATTTCTAATAAAGGGAAAATAAAAGGATTTGTTAAAAGTTAATTAAAGTCATGTCACCCTACAAATTTTGAGATCATGGTACATTATCTCACTTTTCAAAATGTCTCTTATATTTTAAATGATCACATAAGGACTATACCTTTTTCATTATGAAATTCCATACCATAGAAAGATATGTGATACAATGTATCTCATAGCACTATTATCCAAGCTAAGTTTTATATTGAAAGAGGAATTGCCACCTTTGAAGTTGTCTTTAATTTTAAATGCTCCTATGATCCTTATTGAAAACCAAGCCCAAATGAAGGCAAGTGAATGGAACAACGCCATGTTAAATGATATTAAATCGATGGATGCATCTTCTCACATGGGAATGACCTAAAGATCCCTAACATAGAAAAGGAAAAGCATGTGCGATGATGGTTTTAGAACTTTTTTTTTCACACTACAGTGGAATGTTGAATGAAGGTTTCTGGAGCGCATTATACGAGATGAGTTTACACTGATTAAGGGCTTTAAGAAAATTCCATTAATTTCTTGAAGTTGTGCTTATGGGTTGCATATCGTGGCCAAACATTAGTAAAAACTGTGCGAATTATGATGAAAATCTTTGAAGAAATTGCGTGAGGAGAAGACATGGGATTTAATTGTTATTTCAATCAGACTGACGATGAAGGTTATCAGGCTGCGGTGGAGTCAATTGTCCCAACCATCTTTCAGCAAACAAACCACAGTCACTTTTGGCAGC
Organism: Picea glauca; assembly: GCA_000966675.3. NCBI lineage: Eukaryota > Viridiplantae > Streptophyta > Pinopsida > Pinales > Pinaceae > Picea > Picea glauca. The sequence continues at coordinate 212,333 of JZKD02S0136641.1, forward strand.
GTTGGGCCTCCTTGCTGGATTTGAAAAGGGTAAAATGGATTTCAATACATGGAAGGCACAATGACAAATCCCGCTTCCTCTTCCTTATGTGATGTCGTTGGATTGCATTGCGTTATTTTGCCAAATATTTATCCAGTTATTACGATTGTATTCACGGGCATTTCCTTGCTAGCACCTGATGATTCCAAAGGGTCTGGGTCAAGCTGACTTCCGAATCAGTTCAGGAGTCCTTATCTTTGATGCGTGATTCTGATAAATCATATGAAGAGGAAAACAGTGCACCTTCTGCCCGATTTGATAAGGACATGGGGAAATATCCTCCAGGTTTCCTACCTTTATAGGTGGCTATACTTCACCTCAAGGCTCCTGAATATTTGAATACAAGGAACGAAATCGTGTGATCGAGTGCCATTGTGAATATCGACATGCAAAAGAAGAGTTTGTGAAGGGGTTGGAGCAGTGTTTGGGATGCTAGATGAACTTACATAATTTGAAATGTGGGATATGCAAAGACACAGAGCGTGCATCTTCCTCTACATCTATGATAACAACACCTAATTATTTTGTTAGTGATTTGTTAAAGAAATCCCCAGACAGTTCAATTTCAGTTAGAAAACTATCTATCTAATTAAAGGAACCGTTCTCTAAAAAAATAAAAAGAGCAGTGCCCAACAGAGGAAAAAAGGGGCATCATTCTAGAGAAGTCTTAAAAGGACAAAAATATTCTGAAAGAGGATAATTAGAGAAATGAATTTATCTGAGAAAAGTTTTGGCAGGAATTTCAGAGTAGTGTGGTGGGAGTGTTGTGAGGACTATGCATTTCATTCTTTTCTTACAATTTCAATAGATATTGACGAAATTGTCGGCAACAGGGGGTCTTGCAAAGCAGTGGGGGTCTTGCAAAGCAGTGAAGAGGATAATCGAGGATGATTTTGCTAGTCTTCATGAGGTAAATGTTTACTTGTTTAGTTTGTTGTGATAAGGCTCGATTTAATTCGGCACTAATCAGTTTTACTATGTAGGTCATTTCCTCGGGATTCGCCACCATGGCTCCATTCCTTCTTGGCTTAGCTCTCTTTTTCTTTTTTATGCTTGGTTTTTCTATTGTACATTGTGTTTAGGGGGGATAAATACCATATACCTAGCCCTAGTCTATGCAAAGACTTGCAGATTTTGAAGATTGTGAATTTGTATGAGAAGTCTTTAAATGAAAATCATTTCTTTCTCGCACGACCCTATTTCTTGATTTTTCTTTAAAATCCTTAGTTCTCCTCAACTTTATTTTTTTTAACGCTCTAATTTCATAATATATATATATAAAAAAGTTATATAAATTGTCAAAAGACAAATTAATTGTATTTATTATAAGCAATCATGTTCATAAAGTTCATTTACTATCTAAGTACATAAACTTGGTTTATTTTTTTAATTTTATTATCTTTACATCCTAAACTTAAAAAAGGGAAAAAAAACAAACTCATGAAGGTTTTTTTTTTTTTTTTTTTATATATAAACCCTCTTGTTTTTTTTTTTTTTTTGATTTATTATGTCATAGTCATCCTAACTTCTAAATAAAAAAAATGAAAAAAAGTTATATCAAGAAAATGTTGCCTCGCCATATGCTTCAAATTAATGTTATAATTTTTTTTTTTAAATTGCGCCATATGATTCAAATTAATGTTATAATTTTTTTTTTAAATTGGGTTACTATATAGTTTATTAACTTTTGTAGATTTTAGTTAGCTTTATTTTAATTTACCTTTTGTTAAAATAAACAAAAAAAAAGAAAACATTGCTTTATACTTTTAGCATTTTTCTTTCCTTATTAATTTTCATTTTATTACTTCAAATGTACAAACCCGAATAGAAGTAATTAGAATTGTAAATAGCATAAAAATCATAAAATCACATAAAAATTAAATATTGCTAAAAGCAAAAATTACAGGGAAAAGGGATCTATGCTTGGATTGTAGGTTAGGAGAAATTTGACTTAAATTTTAATGTGCATCCTTGTTTGGGGCTTTAAGATTAGGGTAATATTCCCACTTCTTCTTTCCTAGCCCCGCGGGAGGTTGAAAATGTTGATGCTTGAGACTCTCTAGTATTTTGGTGTCAACATATTTTTTTGGCGACCATACTGGGGGCAACCGTTCAATGGTTCATTCCTAGTTTTTGTTTTAATCCTTTCGACTTTAATTTTTCCCTTCCAAGACCTCAATGTCTCAATCAATTAGAATCCTTCTTGGTGGTTGTAACCCTACAGTTTCAGCTACTGACCCTAGGAAATTCATTCACAAGTATGGCTTGTTTGAGTTTGAAGAAGACCTAAACAATTCTCCTTGGTTTGTTCCCATTCCCTTGAAGTTTTCTTACCCGATGAACCCTTTACCTCACAAATTCAAGAATCATTTGCCTCTCTTCCATGGCGATGGAACTGTTACAGCTATTGAACACCTTCATGTGTTTTCTAATGCTTGCGCAATTCTCGGAGTAAATAATAATGATAGTTGTATTTTGTTGGTTATGAATTCCCTTCAAGGAGAATTTGCCTCCTTATTTGCTAGCCTTCCTGATGGATGCATTTCTACCTGGTTTGAGTTGTCTTACTCGTTTAATTCTACTTTCGAGCATTTGGATAATCCTTACGAGCATCTTAAGAGGTTTAATCAATTACACATGAAGGATAATGAGAGAATTCTTACTTTTAATCTTCAGTTTATCAAGTTGTACAATCTAATTCCTACTCCCATTCACCCTACCAACTTGGTTTCTCTGTTGTATTACTATGAACTTTTCCCCCCTCTTTACCGATGGTAGTTGGAAGAAAATAATGTTCAAAACCTAGAGCTAACCTTATCTACTTGCGTCAACTTCGAAGAACAAAACCGTAGGACAGGTTACTCCTTTAGCGTTTGTGATTCACACATGGAATTGTCTTCTTTAATCCCTGTCCTTAAGATCTTGCAAGATTGCATGTCCTTTCTCGAGTCTCAATATTCAAATCATACTGGGAGTATATCTCGGGAACCCTCTCTCTTAGGGACTAATCAAAATGAATCAAATACTTGTGTTCGAGTGTTTGAATATGAGAAGGATCATGATTATATAATGATGGTTAATGACCAATCCACTTCTCACACCCTTCGTAAACCTCATACCCAAAATCACCTTTCATATCAAGCTTCTTATCTGTACGCATACAACATGGAAATTTTGATTATGCAAATGAAGAAATATGTGCTAATTATGTCAAACCAACTTATGATACATTTGTATACGATGATGATGCTAATAAGTGGTCAATGCAAATCGATGAGAACCAACATGACTTTAATAATGCGGATATCTATGAGTCCAATCAAGATTCTAATTTGTATAAAATTTCCGTTAATCCTTTGTTTCAATCAAAAGAGGATAAAGGACATGACATCATCAAACCAGTCCCTCTTGTGCGCAATTTTTATTTCAATGATAGTAACTATTGTGGGGACATTATTATGTTTTCTAATCCATGTTATGAATCTTCTTTGCATAATGACGATCATGTTCCTGAGAGAAAGGTCCCGAGAGGTAATATTAATTTTTTTGATGAACTCATGAATCATCCCTTTGAGGTACAAACCCTAAACCCTAAATCTAATTCAATCAATACCTTCATCAATTCCAGTAAAGCATTTGTTGGTTGGCATGTCTCGGAGGTTGGTGGTCATTTATTTTGGATTTTGATTAATCATATGTGCGCACAGTATACATTTGTTGGTTGGAATTTTGGCAGTCCCTCCATATACAAGTTTGTCAAGCTCATAAGACCCGCGCACAAAGAAAATGATGCATTCTTTTATGATAAATTTCATCCGACCTAAGTTCAAGCTAACAGTTTCTTCCCTCTGTAAATAAATAAACAAAATAATAAATAATATATATATATATAATAATAATAACAATAAAAAAAAAATCGGGGAGGACTAGATTAGTTTTGGGTTGTTTTCACTTTAACTCAGTTTATTTTCTTTATTTTATTTCTTTTTTCTTCCTTTTTGTTTTGCCCTTTCTTACGGCCAAGAATGATGGATCAATGATTGGTGATCTTAAAAGGAAGACTATCTATATATTTTTAACTGATTGACCAAATGTGTTTTGGTGGACAACAAACTTGCAAGTGAACTAAGTTCCCTTCCTTTGTCATGATTCTGCGCTTGTCTACCATTCGCTTGCTATGCAGGACACCATTCGCTTGCTATGCAGAACATCCTCGCTCGCCACATTCGTCAGTATTGTTCTCCCTTCTTTCTTTCCCTTTCTTTGTCCCCCTTCATTTTGAGATCCCTCTAGCATACACGTTGTGGACACTCAGTGTTTTGGGTCTTTCCCTCAATGCACATCCACCACAAGTTTCTAAGCCATGTAATTATTTTGTCAAGTCTCAAAGAGTTGTCCCTTTTTGGTTATACAACATGTCCAAACCCCCTCATACTTACCTCTTTCCATGAGTTATTCCCGAAGTCCCGATCCATGAATCCCTTGACCTCCATCGTGTCTCCCCCAGTTGTATAACCTGGTCTACCTAACCTTATCATCCCTTCTTTGTCCCACATTGAGTCGACCTCAATACTACCATTAACCTTCCCTTTCCCTTTCCTGCAAATAATCAATATTCGTTTGTTATCGTTTAAATCTTGCACACCACTATAAGCAACGTGCATCTGCTAGTTGGCAATTTTTTACGACTATTTTCCTCAACGGGACTTAGCCGAGAAAGCATTGCCAGGCTCCCTCTCTAGTGATGCTACTTGCACAAGTTTCACTTTCCCTTGTGAAATCTCTGCGCATTGTTCTTAGTGAATGTTTTATGACACACATGTCCAAAGACCATTATGACGCCATTATTGATCATTGCGCTTGCCTTACTCACTATGTAAAAGAGAGACTCGATAACTATTTTTCAAAAGCACTTATGATTATTTTTCAAGCCATGCCATATTCCTATGATTAACGCATTGAAACCTTTTTTTTTACTATTATTATTACACCTCATGTCACATTAATGTTGTACCTTCATTCCACTCCCTATCCACTCTTTAAAAACAAACACATTAGCATTCTATGTCTTACCCAACATATTACCTTTCCATGGACTTCCTCACTTTTCAAAATATCACTCTTCATATCATATACTCCCTTGGTATACATAGCTTTCTAATAAAAGGAAAATAAAAGGATTTGTTAAAAGTTAATTAAAGACATGTCACCCTACAAATTTTAAGATCATGATACATTATCTCTCTTTTCAAAATGTCTCTTATATTTTAAATGATCACATAAGGACTATACCTTTTTCATTATGACATGCCATACCATAGTAAGATATGTGATACGATGTCTCTAATAGAACTATTATCCAAGCTAAGTTTTATATTGAAAGAGGAATTGCCACCTTTGAAGTTGTCTTTAATTTTAAATGCTCCTATGATCCTTATTGAAAAACAAGCCCAAATGAAGGAAAGTGAATGGAACAACGCCATGTTAAATTATAGTAAATCGAGGGATGCATCTTCTCACATGGGAATGGCCTAAAGATCCCGAACATATCAAAGGAAAAGCTTGTGCGATGATGGTTTTAGACTTTTTTTTTTCACACTATAGTGGAATGTTGAATGAAGGTTTCTGGAGCGCATTATACGAGATGACTTTACACTTATTAAGAGCTTTAGGAAAATTCCATTGATCTCTTGGATTTGTGCTTATGGGTCGCATATCGTGGCCAAATATTAGTAAAAACTGTGCGAAGTATGATGAAAATCTTTGAAGAAATTGCGTGAGGAGAAGACATGGGATTTAATTGTTATTTCAATCAGATTGACGATGAAGGTTATCCAGCTATGGTGGAGCCAATTTTCCCAACCATCTTTCAGCAAACAAAGCACAGTCACTTCTGGCAGCGCTGGGCCTCCTTGTTGGTTTTGAAAAGGGAAAAAACAGATTTCAATACTTGGAAGGCACAATAACAGATCCCGCTTCCTCTTCCTTATGTGATGTCGTTGGATTGCATTCTATTCTTTTGCCAAATATTTATCCAGTTACTACAATTGTATTCACGGGAATTTCCTTGCTAGCACCTGATGATTCCAAAGGGTCTGGGTCAAGCTGCCTTCCGAATCAGTTCAGGAATCCTTATCTTTGATGCGTGATTCTGATAGATCATGTGAAGAGGAAAACAGTGCACCTTCTGCCCGATTTGATAACAGGATGGGAAAATATCCTCTAGGTTCCCTACCTTTACAGGTGGTTATGCTTCACCTCAAGGCTTCAGAATATTCGAGTACAAGGAAAGAAGTCATACGATCGAGTGTCGTCATGAATCTCGCAGAAGAAGAGTTGGCGAAGGGGCTGGAGCAGCATTTGGGACACTGGCTAGACTGACATAATTCGAAATGTAGGCAACGCAAAGACACAGAGCATGCATCATCCTCTACATCTGAGATAACAACAACTAATTATTTTGTTAGTGATTTGTTAAAGAAATCCCCAGACAGTTCAATTTCGGTTACAAAACTATCTATCTAACTGAAGCAATTGTTCTCTAAAAAAATGGATATTGACAAAATCGTCAGCAGCAGGGGTCTTGTGAAGCAGCGAAGAGGATAAGCGAGGATGAGTTTGTTGGTATTCATGATGTAAATGTTTACTTGTTTAGTTTGTTGTGATAAGGTTCCATTTAATTCAGCGCTAATCAGTTTTACTATGCAGGTCATTTCCTCGTGATTTGCTACCATGGCTCCATTCCTTCTTGGCTTAGCTCTCTTTTTCTTTTCTATGCTTGGTTTTTCTATTGTACATTATGTCTAGGGAGACTAAAGACTATAAAACTGGCCCTAGTATAGGCAGAGACTTGCAGATTTTGAAGATTGTGAATTTGTATGAGAAGTCTTTAAATGGAAATCTTTTCTTTCTCACTAGGCACAATTTCTTGTTTTTTCTTTAAAATCCTCTTTTCTCCTCAACTTTATTTTTTTTAACACTCTAATTTCCGAATATATAAAAGAAAAGTTATATAAATCCTAAAAAACAAATTATTTATATTTATTGTAAAAAATCATGTTCATAAAGTTTATTTACTATCTAATTAGTGTACATAAACTTGGTTTATTTTTTTAATTTTATTATCTTTACATCCTATACACTAAGGGAAAAAGAACAAATTCATAAAAGTTTTATATGTAGATATATTTCTCTCATTAATTATTTTAATGTATATAAACCCTCTTGTTTTTTTTTAACTTTTGATTTATTATGTCATAGTCATCCTAACTTCTAAATAAAAAAACAAAAAAAAAAGTATCAAGAAAATTTTGCCTCACCATATGCTTCAAATTAATGTTATAAGTTTTTTTTTAAATTGGGTTACTTTAAATCTAGTATAGTTTATTAACTTTTGTAGTTTTTAGTTAACTTTATTTTAATTTACCTTTTGTTAAAATAAACGAAACAAAAAAAACCATTGCTTTATACTTTTATCATTTGTCTTTCGTGATTAATTTTCATTTTATTACTTCAAACGTACAAACCCACATATAAGTAATTAGAATTGTAAATAGCATGAAAATCATAAAATCACATAAAAAGTAAATATTGCTAAAAGGAAAAATTACAGGGCAAAGGGATCTATACTTGGATTGTAGGTTAGGAGAAATTTGACTTAAAGTTTAATGCACAACAAAACTTATGCTTTCTTTGATCTAGAGTATGATCTTATTGAGGATCTTAAAAGATTAAAATAAAATATATCGATTTATGAGTTGCTTAAGTTTCCTCCCATCTAATAGACAATGCTACGAAGCATAGCTGATAACTGTAAAAGGAAATATCCTCTAGACAAAAACTCAGTAGAAAATAACATTAATAACATAAATGATGTTGTAGACAAAAAAGTACCTGAAAACCATAATAAAAAGAAGGATACTCTGGATAAAATCATAGGAAATATAGATAAAATAGCCTCAGATACAGCTGACAAAAATCAACAAATTTCTTCTCCCACACCACAAAAAAATGTACCACCATTTATGATAACATTTGAAATCTTCAATAGAAATGTGCATAATTATATGGTAGATTCTGGTGTTATCGGGTAAATCGGTGAATGCGGACATAGACTAATCCCCCTAGATCCACATATATCTAAAACAAAACACGACATAACATGGCTCTTTCCGTAGGCTCTAATCATCAAATTTACCACCAAACAAAAGACGATATACATACCTTTAAATGTCGCTTCCTTATGTCTTTATTGTTCCTGTTTCTCTCTAGTGCTCTTTTGATATTGATCCTGCAATGAGACACAAACCAACCAAAGTGAAATAAGAGAGAGTATATTCAATGAAAACCTATGCATATGATCAAGAAATTATGCAATAAAATAAAGATAATTATATGGGAAAGAAACATGCCACTGTATTATATTAATAATAGGAAGAGAGATTACAACCAGATGCCTTGATGTCATAAGGTTCCTTCCAACAGTTCCTTACTGCCCACACACTTCTTTCTCCAAGGATTCTGAGACCATGGATCTGATAGCTACTCACAATCTATCTTGACAAAGCAAAGCTCAAAGCCAATCTAACCAAGCTAACAAGCTCAAAGAATTTCCAACCCAATCAAGCTAACTTTCTCCATGAGAGTTCCTCTCCTTTTATAAGCTGAAGAGGATAAGGTGAGGAGGTTAGGATGATCCCACTAAATCATGAAAGTGAGGAAGATCCAAACCATTTAGAGGCCACCTCACCATAGAAGCTTATCCCATCATTAACGATCATGAGCATGACGAAAATAATGTGTAACAAAGAGCCCCCCAAAGTATGAAGTTAGAACAAAGTGATAGTTGAAATACTTTGTCGAGTGTGTGTAGGGAACAAAGAACAGTTGGTCGAAAACCTGCCAAAAAACAAGGAAATACAGTACAATAATATATCATCGCTGAGGTGGAAATTCCCATACTCAGGATACAAATGACTCAAAGCATAAATGTCGACATGAAAATATCCATTTCAAGTAATACAGGTCATGGCCACCAAACATACATCATGGATCCATGCCATTATGACTCAAATATGAACATAGCCACCAAAAATACACTGTGGATCTATGTGTTAAAGACTCAAATTTGAACATAGCCATGAGACATACAATGTGTATCTATGCAATAGTACAAACTAAATATACTCCCATGCAACCTGAATCCATGAGAAAAGATTCAGGGTCATCATCTCCACCACTCTATAGTACGAATCTAACCATGTGAATACATGTGTTGAATTCGAACATGGTAGAAATCACTTGATTAGAGGTCAATGATAAGAATCTTTAACAAGTGAGAGAGAAATCACCATTAATGTCAATGACTCCCAAGGTACTCTAGTACAATCCAATGAATGTGAATTAATAAGTTGAAGTCAAACACTCGACAGAATCTTCCGATCAAGGGTCAATAATGAAAACCCATTGTCGAAAGCGAGGAAACCTGCCATTGAGGCATGAAGGTTCCAAGGTACCAATTGGTTTCTAAGTCTAATTCTTGGATAATGAGTTGAAGTCGACAGGAAAAGACTCGTCACAGGAAGGCCTTAATGTATCCTCCATCAATGAAACGAAACGGGTAAAACTATTTGATGTAGATCAGAGTAACAAGTGATTCAGGACTGACTCAGGGATGGACGACGCAATAGAAGGCTTAAGGACTGCATAAGTGGCTGACACAATAGAAGGATTTCAGGGTTGAACATCTCTTTGAACATATTGATGACATGGAAATTGTCTTGGAAACACTGACTCAACAACATGGATCACAAACCAATTTGTAATCTTATAAAGGAGTATGATCAAGAGACAAGTGGATTTTTCAACCTAGACACAAAGCGAGTGAAAGGGTTTCATGTTCAAAGGTGACTCTTCCATGGAATACAGGTTTAACACATTTCTTTCCCAATTTTTTCCCTCACTATTTCTGGCGAGTACCTCTTTATTTTAACGCAAGCTTGAGGAGGATAACTTATGCTTGTAATGTAAGCTCATCCTTTGGATGAGTCATTCAGAGTATTTTTAACGAACCCTAGGAAGGAGTGGTTCAGTCCCATATGGGCCTTTCGATATTTGTTTAACGTGTCCAAAGAAAGAAAACTTAGGGGTTTTTCATGCTTAGAGAGTCTAAAAAACACTTAAAGAGAACTCTCCCAGTTCCTTTTTCATAAAGTAATTTGATGAGACCAAAAAATAGATAAATTATCGCTCAACAGGCATGTTTTCTAATACTTTAACGAGCATCAAAAGAATAAGATTGCTCGGAAATCTTTTCATGTTTAGAGAGTCTAAAAAGAGCTTAAAGGGAACTCCAAGAGGTTTCTTTTTCGTATAACCTTTACGAGTCCGAAAAAGTGATAAAAGTATAATCGGTTACATTCTCATCAATTTATGAGAACAAGAAAGAAAAAAGACTAAGCTCGGTAACCTATTCTCTTGTATTTACAAGCATGAGAAAGCACAAAGACTAAGCTCAGGATTGTTTTCATTTTTATGCAAGATTTAAAACAAAACAAAACTATGCTTGGGATATATTTTATTTTTACACAAGCTTAAAAACTAACCAAAAGTATGCTTGGACCTGGTTTCATTTTTTACACAAGCTTGAACTAGAGGAAACTATGCTCCAGTGTGACATCCCCAAAAATAAAGTATTTTTGAAATTTAAAATTTGTTGGAAAATTATTCTATTTTTACTAAATTCGAATTTGGAATTTTTTTTCCATTTATGGAAATTCTGAATTTCGAATTTGATAATTGTAATTAATTATTATGACTGCTGGGCAAGGATTTGATTTAATGCAACTAACTATTTGACTATGACACTTGTATGAAAACAAAATATTTTATATTGATTGCAGGAGGACAAATGGAAGAACCATGTTAAAATAAGATGACCATGACTCCATGAGTGGGGAACATGTTGGAACTACCTCTGGGATGATTTTTACAAGTGGAAAATCATATATTTGGCCATTGGCAGCCCCTGAAAATCAGGGATTTAGAAAGCTGCAAAAATTCCCTAGGGAGGGAAAAAGACCTAGGCAAAAAGATTTTTATGGATAAATAGCATATGTGAGGAGGCAGGACGCTGCCTAGTATGCTGGGAAAAGGAACTACTATGTACTTGTTGTTATGAACACTAAATATTAAGTGTGAGGCAAGGAGAGGATGACAGTGGGAAGAAGACATTGTTGAAGAGGAGATTCCAAGTTTTCCCTCATGGACTCATGGTCAGGCTAGGGGGTGAATCGGGCAAGTGATTTGGCTGCCTTGTTCTACGATTGGGAGGAACGTGACTGTTCCCTTTGTCTTTCTATGAGCCGGTTCAGATATGTTGCTCTACCCTTCTCTGTTTGAATGACTATATATAATTTGTGTAATGTATCTGTTGCATGATTATATCTAATTGTTGTAATGCATCTATTTGAATGATTATGTCTATTGTTGTAAGGCATATATGTGAAGGGTCATATCTATTACTGTAATATGTCTGCTTGAATGACTACATATGAATGTTGAAATGTGTCTATTACGGAAGGTGAAGTATTGTTTTTGGATGTAATCTATCTGTTGGTGCGAAGTTGTGAGAGACTACCAAATTCTAGAGTTGTCCCTCCTATAGTTAGAATGCTAGATAGAAACATGTATAAGTATACATATAATTGAATATGGAAAGGAGTATATTAACTTCAATTGTGTGTCTCCTGTCTATAATTAAATTGCAGACATATTTGTTCATGTATAACCAAATTTAAGCCAGTATATATATATATATATATATATATATATATATATGCAAACTAGACTATATGCAATTATGTAATTAAAATTTCCAGGAAAGAAATATAGATCCTACGGAACATCAGTATATAGTTACGAAATTATATGATAAAATGAAATTTATATAAACATGTATATATAGATGTACAGATCTATTTACTGTTGGCGTATTGTACAGTCAATATTGATTAAAAGAGATTTTAGTAACTCTAACAGAAAATTCTCTTGCACAGAGAGTGATTGTTTTATTATACCAATAAAATCATTTGTCTATCGATAATCAACTATTTTTTTGAGTAAAGAAAATACCCCTAACAGAGAGTCTAGAGACCCCTCCTAGGTCTCTTCATAATACCAAACTTTGTCTTGATGGATAGTATATGTACAAAATTAAAGATTAAAGTTGTTGGATCTGTTACTGAAGCCGAAATTATAACTCTTTCACACATGCATTTTTCGTTAGAACGAAAGTAAGAGGACAAGTATAAACAAACAGGGAGTTATAAAAAAGTTATTCTGAAATTCATAGAAGTAGTTTGAATATACGTATTCCCTCTTGTATGACATAAATACTACCTTAGGTTGCAGAAGTAGGATATTGCATACTCAACGAATGGCCTTTGCATATGATTATTTTTGTAAAGAAACTAAACCAAGCATAAATGACAGAATTCATAAACTTTTAATCCAGCCCTATATAATTACCTAAGGCATGGATCAGTTAATACCATTGGTGACAGGAAATCTTATAATTTCAGACATTTCGTTTGCACAAAAGTAAGATAGGGAAAGAGAATATAATCATATTTACTTTTTCAAATGTCAAGTTACAACATAATAAAAACCCGATTGAGATTTTTCGGCAAATCCTTTAGTTTTGAAGTCAACCCTCATTTGAGATGTGGAATTTAACAACCAAAGTATCACAACACTAAATAACCTCTATGACAGAGAATAAACCCTTGTGAATGAAATTGTCGGAGCTTCTGGAGGAGGGCATAATGGAACTCGATTACCTTTTACGCAAACAACAGTGGTTGTCCTCCAAGTAGTCATGTAGCCGAAACCCTGCAAACATTGGAGCAAAACCATTACAACTCGTTCTACATACAGGACATGATTTAATGAAGTAGAAAGATATAACTAAAATAACACTTAACTCTGGATGGGGAAATCTGACATCTTCTCTGTTGCAACTATCGCGGATCGTCTAGATCAAAAGGGGGAGGAGGGGCTCGAATCTCCCTGATGGGTACCCTCGCAAAAAAAAGGGGGGCCCATCATTAGTAACAAGCTTCCAAGATCAATCCAACTAATAATATAGAGAAATAATGATTTCTGAAGAACTATACAAGCCACATGACAGGCGTAAATATGAGGTTTAAGTCAATTAAATAAAGGGAAAAGAAAATAAAATTTCACCAAACTTTTAAATCTATCCAATACCATACAAATATTTTAGATAATACATGTAGGAACAACACCACGATGAAGACTCAAGTTTTATACATCTTCGCCCTCATTCATCTTATGAGTAAGTGAGCACGAAGAGAATAACCCGAGTTTTTGTTTAGTTACAGTTAGGGTCTGAGTAGTTCCTAATGGATAGTTTGACTTCTAACTATTCGGGGAGACCCTCAACAGGGAAACTATAGACTTAAACACTTGTTGATAAGTTGGAAACTGAGAAAAGTGAAGAAAAACCCATGTCCTTATAGATGACAAGAATTAGTAACTATCTACCAGTGAGATTTCAGTACCGAAAATAGGTATACAGGGGGATGTTACAAAACCCTAGTCAAATAAACCTTGACCCTAACTCCAACGAAGCACCATGGGAAGCTTCATGAAGAGGAAATTCAACAACAATTTCAGAGGATATCATACGAGCCACAGGCAAGTCATCATGCGCGTGAGATGCTTAGGGAAAATCACGAGAACAATGAATCAAGCAGAAAAATGATCATGTTGAAGACTGCTACTTACCAATAGTAACAATAGCTAGAAGTGCTCCATACTACCGAATGCCTTGCAGGTAAATTCACAAACAAGGCAAAGAAAATGCAGAACCTATTCCAAAAAACCAGACTCGCTAATGAGACAATGAATTTTGGACACTTCCGTAAACACGAAATAAGGCACATTGAATGCAGTGGGTACAATAGGAGTACACCATGTGACCTGAGAGTTTTGGCATTTTTGGGTTGGTTGAGGGTACAGGGTTGGCCTCATTCCTCACCCACCTCCTTAATGGTTGGTCAAAGAATTTACTCTCAACTGTTCAGTACCTCCAATCTTATTTATGAGGGCTGGTATAGGTCCTTTCAAGAACCCATGTATCGGATTGATCAACCCTAGTTGTTGTTGGTCCAGTTAACATCAATGGTTAGCGTAGTTAAAACATGGTAAGTTTCAATCTAACTGTCCTATTGGGGTGCGTTTTCTAGTTAGAAAGTTGGTTAATTTAAGACATGGGAAAGGATCCTTAGACAACCAAAGAATGGTCGAGGGCACCTTCATAATCCAGAAAACAAACCATGAAACACTTCAAATAATTCAAGATTAGTTAAACTTTAGGTTTGACCGCTTTTACCTTGTGTACCCAGTCATTCTGGGCCTTAGTGTTAGGCTTGCGTGTTTAAAGGAGTCATGTACTAGAGAAGAGAATGAGTTCTTAAGCATTAGACCATGCTGGGTTCCCTTGTGTTACAAATTATTTACACCTTAATCCTTCACAAATGTTAGTAGGACTTCACAAATGGTAAACACTAGTGTATGGCTCTGTAATGCTAGAAAGAAGTTTGAATATATGGGTATCACATAATTTCAATAAGGATGTCATCTTTTTTTTTATATAAATCTACATTACGAAGTTTAGAGCTTATTGCGTCATAGAAGAAAAAAACAATTATGACGAAAATGAGGAACATTACATATGGTATCAGAGCAAAAGGTTACAACACTCGGCCTGAACAGGGCCACATTAGTTGCTTAACACATATTTTGATCTATGCCAAACTAATAAACCTTTTTGTTACAGATAGAAAACATTTATGTTTGGGTGAATTATGGCAGCTCAGGATAATGCAGAAATCAAAATGGAAGGAAATCGAGAAGAGGGACCTCATGGAGATCCAAGACAGAATAGTGATGAAAGCTCTCCTACGGAAGTACTAGAAACAATAAGGAATCTTATTGTTGAGATGCAGGTTTCAAAGCAGACAATGAGAAATTGAAGAAAGCACAGCAAGAGCAGCAAGAGATAAATGAAGTCATGTTGCGCAGTATAGTGACCAAGAAAAGCCCAAAGGACGATAACTATGACGAAGAGGTCAACAAAAGGGGCTCCAAGAACTCTAGTCTAGAAACAAAAAAAGGAGACAGTTCATCTGAAGTAACACCTTCAGCTGACGACAAAACTAAAACAGATAGAAAAAGAAAACAAGTAGACGACCTTGAAGGAGAATTTAAAAAGATTAAACTAGCTACCTTTGATGGAGGATATAAGACAAGAGAAGAAGCTAAGGCATGTTTGTTGGACATCAAAAAATACTTCTATATCTACAACTATTCCAGCAATATGAAGGTCAGAATCACCATCTACAATCTGAAAGGGAAGGCCAACATTTGGTGGCAAGACCTGAAATTGGCCAAAGGCCTAAAGGAGAAACAGTTGGAATGGTCAGACTTTAAGAAGTATTTCAAGAAAAAATATCTTTCTGAAAGATATTATGAAAGGAAAATGAAATAATTTTACGAGTTACGACTTGGACAGATAACGATGGAGGACCTTATAAATAAATTTTTGGAACTACTAAGGTTCGTACCGTACATCCGAGAGGATAAGGTAAAAATCCAACGATTCTTAAGTTGTTTACCACAGTCCTATAGGGACAGAATTGAGTTTGACAACCCCAAATCCTTGACTGAAGTATTCAGGAAAGAACGAATGTGTTATGATCACTATAAATAGTGGGTAGATTTTCCCAAATCCTAGAAGGATAAGAAACAATATTGAATGAACCATCGGAAGAAGGGATACCAGCCAACTCCTTATCGGTATGCAGCAAAAAGATTTCCGAGAAAGGATTTTCACTCCAATCATTTGAATATGCAAGGCAGTGGCAAATCGGTAAATCGGGGAATGAAGAAGTTTGTGGATAGCTCACGTGATCCATTAAAGTGTTGGGAATGTGGATAACCTCATCTAAAGAGGAACTGTCCATGTTTAATTTCAACAAACATAACTATTGTTCATAATTTGCAGGAAGTCTTGACGGTGGGAGACGTGGGCAGAATCATGCATCGGATAAATGAAACCATAGATGGTTTCCAAGCTAACCACCAGTCCTCGGTGGTAGAAATCAAAGTTAAAATCAATAACACTCGAATTTCTGTTTTAATTGACCCTAGAGATACGTTAAGTTATATTACTCCTGATGTAGTAGAGTCAAATAAACTTAATAAACTGAAGCATGCAAAATCATGGCTTGTAAAACTAGCAACAGGTACTAAAAGGAAAGTTGTTGACTTTATTTTTGATTTTGAGTTCATCTTAGATGGTCAAAATATAAGAACAAATCTGAACATCCTACCAGTAGGATCTTACGATATGATTATCGGGATGGATTGGTTGGAACAACACAAAGTAGTACTAGATTGTTATACAAAGATACTTAACTATAAAGATGATTTTGGCATTTCTAGAACAACCTAAGGTATACCAAAACTTCTATCAGTTAGAAAAGTTTCAAGGATGCAACTCAAGAAATGTATGAGAAAGGGATGTCAAGTTTATTCCATCCAAGTAATGAATCTGTTAGGAAAATAAGATAATTCAAAGTTAGAAGACTTTGTTGTCCTATGTGAATTTAGAGACATGTTTGTGGATGAGATACCATAATTACTTCCTAGAAGGGAAATAGACTTCTCCATAGACCTACTACCTAGTTCAACCCCTATCTCAAAAGCACCTTACCGAATGAGTCTACCAGAACTGACAGAATTAAAAATACAATTACAGGAATTGTTGGACAAAGAGTATATTAGACCAAGTGTTTCACCATGGGGGGCACTAGTCCTCTTTGTGAAAAAGAAAGACGATATTCTAAGATTATGTATCGATTATAGACAACTGAATAAAATGACTATTAAGAACAAATACCCCTTAACAAGGATAAATGATTTGTTCGATCAAGTAGGTGGGGCTAAGATCTTTTCAAAATTGGATTTACGATCCGGTTATCATCAAGTTAGGATAAAAGACGAGGACATAAAAAAAACAACTTTTCAAACAAGATATGGACACTACGAATTCGTAGTCATACCTTTCGGACTCACTAACGCACCAACCACATTTATGTGCCTGATGAATAGTATTTTCAGTCAATACTTAGACAAGTTCGTAGTAGTATTTATCGACGATATTCTGGTCTATTCTAAAATGGAGGAAGAATATGATGAACACTTAAGAATAGTTTTGCAAATGTTGAGGAAACGAAAATTGTACGCCAAATTTGACAAGTGTGACTTTTATCAAAAGGAAATACAATATCTAGGACATGTCATTTCAGTAGAAGGCATTGTCGTAGACTCGGAGAAGATAAAATCCATTATGGAATGGTTGATACCTAAGGATGTAGCGGATATCCAGTCATTCATGGGAATGACCAGATATTATTGCAGATTTATAGAGGGTTTCTCCAAGATAGCCTACCCTATCATGTCATTACAAAGGAAAGGGGCCAAGTTAACTGGACACATAAGTGTCAAGATAGTTTTAACAAGCTAAAGGAATTATTGATAAGTGCACCTATATTGAAGGTAGTAGACCCAGATAAAGACTTCACCATATGTGTTGATGCAAGTAAAGAAGGAATAGGTGGTGTCCTAACTCAGGAAGGACACATGATATTTTACAAGTCTCATAAATTAAAGGAAAACGAGCAAAATTATGTCACTCATGACTTAGAATTGGCAACAGTAATACACGCCTTAAAAAGGTGGCAACACTACATAATGGGTTATTTGAGATAAATATCAACACGACAGAAAGTAAAATGGAACAAAGAATAAGGACGACAGGTATTAACGATGAAAATTACACTAAGATAATGGAAGAATTTCATAACAGTACCGCAAACTCAGATAAGCCAGATCTAAGTATCGACAAGAAGGGACTATTACAATTTAAAAATAAACTTTACATACCAGATTCAACAGAGTTAAAATTAATAGTCTTGGACAAAGTGCATAAGAAATCGTATTGGGGCCATCCACGATACCAGAAAACAATAACAACACTTAGAAAACTATTTTACTACCTAATATGAAGGGTGAAACATCAGAATACTTGGCTAGGTGCCAAGATTGTCAGTAGGTTAAGACTGAGCACCAGCATCCAACCGACCTATCACAACCATTACCAGTACCAGAATGGAAATGGGAGACCATATGGCTGGACTTTATAACAGGTTTGCCTAAAAATCAGAAACAAAATGATTCTATCATGGTTGTAATCGATAAACTCAGTAAGTCTGCACACTTTATTCCTATAAAGTCTACTTTTAAAGATATAAACATTTCTGAAATATTCATGAAATAAATCTTTAGACTGCATGGTATTCCTAAATTGGTGATTTTAGATAGAGACGTAAAATTCACATCCGCTTTTTGGAAGGAATTGTTTGTAGGGATAAATACTAATTTGAGTTTCAGTATGAGTTATCATCCACAAATGGATGGATAGACCGAAAGGACAAACCAAATCGTAGAGGATATGCTCCGCATGTACTTAAGAAAAAAACCGAACAAGTAGGAAGACTATCTACACTTGGTAGAATTTTATTTATAACAATGGATACCAAACTTCAGTTAAGTTAAGCATTTTTGAAGTACTATACAACAAAAAGTGTACGAATCCAATTAGCTGGGATAACTTGGTTGACAGGCTCATAGTTGGACCAGAGATGCTCCAAGGAATGGAGAACATGGTAAGGAAGGTACAACAAAACTTAAAATAACAACAGGACAGACAAAAGAGCTATGCATATAAGAAAAGAAGACACTTGGAATTTCAAGTGGGAGACCATGTTTATTTGAAGGTCAAAGCCTGAAAAGGTTTGTTGAAGTTAGGGAACTATACCAAGATAGCACCTAGGTTTTGTGGGCCCTTTAAGATACTAACTCGAATTTGACCCGTAGCATACTAACTTGCACTCCCATCTAATCTAAGAATTCATAATGTATTTCATGTTTCCTTGTTGAAAAAGTACATTCATGACCCTACTCATATGAATGATTGGAACTTGGTGCAGGTGGAACCCCTGCACATTCTGGACTGAAGAGAAATAACACTTCAGAAAAGAGTCGTCGCTCAGGTAAAGGTGAAATGGAAGCACTTTAGTCCTGAGGAGGCCACTTAGGAGTTGGAGGGAGATTTGTGGAAATCTAATCCAATCTTGTTCCAAGAAAGGAACAAATACTAAGGATAGTGTTTTATTAAAGGGGGAAAGGACATGACATCCCCAAAGATAAAGTATTTTTGAAATTTAAAATTTGTTGGAAAATTATTCTGTTTTTAGTAAATTCGAATTTGGAATTTTTTTTCCATTTATGGCAATTCCGAATTTCGAATTTGATAATTGTAATTAATTATTATGACTGTTGGGAAAGGATCTAATTTGACTCAACTAACTATTTGACTATGACAATTGTATGAAAACTGAATATTTTATATTGATTGGAGGAGGACAAATGGAACAACCATGTTAAAATCAGTTGACCATGACTCCATGAGTGGGGAACATGTTGGAACTACCTATGGGATGATTGTTACAAGTGGAAAATAAGATATTTGGCCATTGGTAGCCCCTAAAAATAAGGTATTTAGAAAGATGTGAAAATTCCCAAGGGAGGGAAAAAGACCTAGGCAAAAAGATTTTATGAATAAATAGCATATGTGAGGAGGCAGGACACTGCCTAATATTATGGGAAAAGGAACTACTGTGTACTTTCTATTATGAACACTAAATATTAAGTGTGAGGCAAGGAGAGGACGACAGTGGGAAGAAAACATTGTTGAAGAAGAGATTCCAAGTTTTCCCTCATGGACTCATGGTCAGACTAGGGGGTGAATCGGGCAAGTGATTTGGCTGCCTTGTTCTATAGTTGGGAGGAATGTGGTTGTTCCCTTTGTCTTTCTGTGAGCCGGTTCAAATATGTTGCTCTACCCTTATCTGTTTGAATGACTGTATCTAATTGCTATAATGTATCTGCTGCATGATTATATCTAATTGTTGTAATGCATCTATTTGAATGATTACGTCTATTGTTGTAAGGCATCTGCGTGAAGGGTCATATCTATTACTTTAATATGTCTACTTGAATGATTACATCTGACTGTTTAAATCTATCTATTACAAAAGGTGAAGTATTGTTTTTGGATGTAATCTATTAATTGGTGCGAAGTTGTGATATACTACCAAATTCTAGAGTTGTCCCGCCTATAGTTAGAATGCTAGATAGAAACACCTATAAGCATACATATAATTGAATATGGAAAGGAGTAGATTAACTTCAATTATGTATCTCATGTCTGTAATTAAATTGCAGACAGATTTGTTCATGTATAACCAGATTTAAGAAAGTACATATATATATATATATATATATATATATATATGCAAACTAGACTATATGCAATTCTGTAATTAAAATTTCGAGGAAACCAAATATAGATCCTACGGAACATCGGTATATAGTTATGAAATTATATGATAAAATCAAATTTATATATACATGTATACATAGATGTACAAATTTATTTACTGTTGGCGTCTTGTACAATCAATATTGATTAAAAGAGAATTTAGTAA
Organism: Picea glauca; assembly: GCA_000966675.3. Lineage (NCBI taxonomy): Eukaryota > Viridiplantae > Streptophyta > Pinopsida > Pinales > Pinaceae > Picea > Picea glauca. Next base: position 233,071 of record JZKD02S0136641.1, read on the forward strand.
CTCTAACAGAAAATTCTCTTGCACAAAGAGTGATTGTTTTATTATACCAGCAAACTCATTTGTCTATCGGTAATCCACTATTTTTCTGAGTAAAGAAAATACCCCTAATAGAGAGTCTGGAGACCCCTCCTAGGTATCATCATAATACCAAACTTTGGATTGATGGATAGTATATGTACAGACTTATAGATTAAAGCTATTAGATCTGTTAGTGAAGCCGAAATTATAACTCTGTGACTCATGTGTTTTTTCTTAGAACGAAAGTAAGAGGACAAGCATAAACAAATAGGGAGTTATGAAAAAGTTATTGTGAAATTCATAGAAGTAGTCTGAATATATGTATGCCCTCTTGTATGACATAAATACTACCTTAGGTTGCAGAAGTAGGATATTGCATACTCATTGAATGGCCTTTGCATATGATTGTTTTTTTAAAGAAACTAAACCAAGCATAAATGACATAATTCATAAACTTTTAATCCAGCTCTATATAATTACCTAAGGCATGGACCGATTAATACCATTCGTGACAGGAAATCTTATAATTCCAGACATTTTGTTTGCATAGAAGTAAGATAGGGCAAGACAATATAATCGTATTTACTTTTTCAAATGTCAAGTGACAACATAATAAAAACCCGATTGAGATTTTTTGGCAAATCCTTTAGTTTTGAAATCAACCTCATTTGGGCTGTGGAATTTAACAACCGAAGTATCACAACACTAAATAACCTCTCTGACGGAGAATGTGACTGAAATTGTCGGAGCTTCTGGAGGAGGGCATAATGGAACCCGATTACCTTTTACGTAGATGACAGTGGTTGTCCTCCAAGTATCCACGTAGTCGAAACCCTGCAAACATTGGAGCAAAACCATTATAACTCATTCTACATACAGGACATGATTTAATGAAGTAGAAAGATATAACTGAAATAACACTTAACTCCGGATGGGGAAATCCGACAACTTCTCTGTTGCAACTACCGCAGATCGTCCAGGCCAAAAGGGGGAGGAGGAGCCCGAATCTCCCTGATGGGTACCCTTGGAAAACAAAATGGGGCCCATCATTAGTAACAAGCATCCAAGATCAATCCAACTATTAATATAGAGAAATAACAATTTCTGAAGAATTATACAAGCCACATGATAGGCATAAATATGAGGTTTAAGTCAATTAAATAAAGGGAAAAGAAAATAAAATTTCACCGAACTTTTAAATCTATCCAATACCATACGAATATTTTAGAGAATACATGCAGGAACAACACCATGACGAAGAATCCAGTTTTATACATCTTCGCCCTCTTTCATATTATGAGTAAGTGAGCATGAACAGAATAACCCGAGTTTTTGTTTAGTTACAGTTAGGGTCTGAGTAGTTCCTAATGGATAGTTTGACTTCTAACTATTCGGGGAGACCCTTGACGTGGAAACTACAGACTTAAACACTTGTTAATAAGTTGGAAACTGACAAAAGAGAAGAAAAACCCTTGTCCTTGTAGAGGAAAAGAATTAGTAATTAACTATCAACCAATGATATTTCAGTACCTATGACATCCCCAACAATAAAATATTTTTGAAATTTAAAATTGCTGGAAATTTATTCCGTTTTTAGTAAATTCGAATTTGGAATTTTTTTCCCTTTATGGCAATTCCAAATTTCGAATTTGGTAATTGTAATTAATTATTTTGACTGTTGGGCAGAGACCTGATTTGACCCAACTAACTATTTGACTACGACACTTGTATGGAAACAAAATATTTTATATTGATTGCAATAGGACAAATGGAACAACCATGTTAAATTTAGCTGGCCATGACTCCATGAGTGGGGAACATGTTGAAACTACCTCTGGGCTGATTATTACAAGTGGAAAATCATTGATTTGGCCATTGGAAGCCCCTGAAAATCAGGGATTTAGAAAGCTGTGAAAATTCCCAAGGGAGGGAAAAGACCAGGGAAAATGATAAATAGCATATGAGAGGAGGCAGGATTCTGCCAAGTATGCTGAGAAATGAGACTTTAGATTTACTTGTTTTTATGAACACTGTTTGAGTGTGAGGCAAGGGAAAACTGCTAGAGTTGTAGGACATTGTTGAAGAGAATCTTTTCCAAGTTTTCCCTCATGGATTCATGGTCAGGCTAGGGGGTGAATCAGGCAAGTAGTTTCGCTACCTTGTTCTACGGTTAGGAGGAACATGGTTGTTCCCTTGGTCTTTCAGCGTATTATTTTAGATATGTTATTTATGTCCCTTCTCTGGTTGAATGTTAGATGGTTACATACTTGATAGAATGTATCTGTTAGAAATAATATTATGGATGAAAGATCAAATGTATCCTATTGCAAACTTAGTAATTGCTAGAATGTCTCTCTACTAGTTCGGAATGGATTATCTTTGTTGCATCTCATTACTGTTATGAATACTAGTTCCCGAAAGTATACTAGCTGGAAGGATATGACTAGTAAAT
>JZKD02S0136641.1:235953-248085 GCA_000966675.3 Picea glauca
GCCCTAATCGCAAGTGTCTAAGATATATATATGTATATTTAAAGTGTGAAAAACGGAGGTCAATCGGGTTTTGGTGATTACAAACGCCGAATACAAAAAACAAAAGACCACGTTGTTTGTCAAATCCCGAAATGTGAAAAGGTTTTGGGCCCAACACTTTGGGTTTCGGGGTTCGGGGTTTGGAAATTACAAATTCCAAACACCAACACACAACAACTCCTGAATCGTGAAAATGTGAATGGAATATGGGCCCAGTACTTCGGGGTTTTGGAGCTTGGGATTTTGGGGTTTACGAACACCCAAAACCACAAACAACAATACTCGAATCACGAAAAAACAAATGGAGTGTGGGCCTAGTCCTTTTCGGGTTTCGAGGTTTACAAACTCCGGATGAAAAACATGGCACAACATCAAACACTGAATTGCAAAATCATGAAAAAGGTGTGGGGCCCAACCAATATCGGGTTTCGGCGTTTAGTAATGCTTGATGCATGAACATAATACAATGGTAATCACCGAACCATGAATTTGATCAGGTTGTGGGGCCACTTCAGGTTTCATCATTTGCAAGAATAAGAGAACTCCACGCAACTTGAACCAATAAACTCCAAATGCCGAAAAATGAAAACATGAACAGAGTTTACAAACTTAGTAAAGTAAAACACAGAGTGACAAGTTCAATTCAAAAAAAACGCTTTCAAGCTCTTGTCTCACCCTATGTATGTGGATTACAATATGATTCAAGTATTTATAGGAACAAAACTTGTCCCTTCGACCTTAGGAAAAATTAAATTAGGGCGGTGATGGTATTTGGTGGCCTGCAAAGGCTAAGGCGGCCACTGCTTGACAGTGAACCCTCACATCTTGAAGGGTCAAGACGACCACTGATCTGTCGTCATAAGGCAGTGAAATGATTAATCTCTGACATAAAGTACGGAAGTGACCTTGCGAATACCATGAATTATTATAGACCATCTACAACATTTACACATCTTTATATCAACCAATGTTTAATGAAAAGTTATAGGTTGAAATGTTGGAAAATTATTGGAGTGAATCGAATTAACACAGTTTAATTACCAGAACTAATCATGAGAGGCACGAAGGCCAAAGGAAGAAGGGACATCCCGAAACTTAAAACATACCCCTGAGTAAATTCCTAACTGTGTAAATAACAACACAATCACCTAACAATTCAAAAGGAAAGTCTTTAAAACAAGTACAGTAAGTGCAAATTGAATTCATATACCATCATGTGATTTGGAGTCAACTATAAACAAGATACACATATAGCCGGCAATAGCCGAGTATTTTTTCCTTTTTCAAAATCCTTTCGAGGAAATAGCCAATATGGCACTAGTGTATTAAACCAATAAAATAACCAGTATGCCATTACAAGTAGGCGGAAGGGAAACCCTATAATTATTTAAAAAAATAGTATTACATATCTCGTTCAGAATTGAAACAAATGAACATCCCATATAGTGTTTTACTTCCAACGATAGAATTTGCCATCACAAAATGAGCTACCCTTAATCAACGGTACCGAAACCACAACTTAATCTCCATTTCGAAGTTTCGGATACCAGGAGTTGGAGGTGTCAAGGACACTCACAACAAGAATGATGAAGTCACGAAATGTGAAAGATCAGAGCATGTCAAGGACTCTGAAATTCCGAAAGGGACTATTGTGAGTCTCGAAAACCCAAAAGGCAAAACTCTGAAATCTCGTCAATCGTCCATCTCAGTGGGTTATGTGAACCTTCTGATCACTTCAGAAATTTTGTGATCATGAATTTTATAATGTTGGAGTCATGATGACTCGAAGGGAAAAATGTTGAAATCCCATCAGCCATTCGATTAAGAAAATAAGGGATCAGATTATGAATTTTTTTGGACCGTTGATCTGGCTCCATTTCGGGGATTGCGACTTGTCGAAATGCTGAAATGTTGAAAGGTTAAATACATTTTGATTAGGCCGTGGTCACAATCAACGGGCATATAGAATAAGCGCGAGATCTAGTACTTGTAATGCAATGCTGCAGGTGAATTTGAATATGATCGGAGGATTATGAAATATTCGTACTCTGATTTTAACTGGAAGACCTTACCTAACCACTATCCTGTATCCAGATATTTAAAAAGAAAAAAACTATAGGGGTCTATTTATATTTAAAATTTTCGCAGAGCAGTATAGACTAATACTCTACTTTTACCTAAGTCCTCTTATGTGTATAGACTAACGCATGAGGCCTAGGCCATCAACCCCCAAAGTCATTTGTATTGTAAACATATGGTAATGGGTTATTTGTAGGGTCTAACGCATAAGGATTTGGCCATAAAGTCCTAAAGTCATTTGTGTTGTTAAGATTGTGGTAATGGTCATATGTACAAACAAATAGAAAAGTAATTTTAATTACAGGCATTGAAATAAACATTGAATGAGGAGTAAACACTTATCTTTGATTAGAAAAATTTAAGTTGAATGATAATGAAAATTGACGACAGTAAGGACTCTTGCAAACTTTCAGACTCAAGCTTTATAATAGAAAGCTTACTTGCTTGAATCTCGAACTATTCAAGGATATTTATACAAACAATTTTATTTTTTTTTAGACAGTTTTTGAGGTATATTACATATGGTATCAGAGAAAAAGCTACAACATTGGGCCTGAACAGGGCCACATTAGCTTCTTAGTATTTATTCTGATTTATGTAAAAATAATAAATCTTATGGTTACATAGAGAAATGTCTTTCTTTTTTGTAAATTATGGAAGCTCGGGAGGTTGCAGAAATCAGGATGGAAGGAATCCGCAGCAAGGGCCTCCTGGAGATCCAAGACAGAATAGTGATGGAAGCTCACCCACAGAGGTCTTGGAAACAATGAGGAATCTTATTGTTGAACTGCAGGTTTTCAAGGATGACAATGAAAAATTGAAGAAAGCACAACAGGAACAACAAGAGATAAATGAATTCTTGTTGTGTAGTATATTAACTAGGAAAAGCCCAAAAGATGATTACCATGACGAAGAGGTCAACAAAAGGGCCTCCAAGAATTCTGGTCCGGAAACAGAAAAAGGAGACAGTTCGTCTGAAGGGACACCTTCAGCTAAAGACAAAACTATACCAGACAGATACATAAAACAAGTAGACCACCTTGAAGGAGAATTTAAAAAGATTAAACTAGTTACCTTTGATTGAGAATCCAGGACAAGAGACGAACCTGGGGCATGGTTGTTGGACGTAAAAAAATACTTCCAAATCTACAACTATTCCAGCAACATGAAGGTCAGAATGGCCATCTACAATTTGAAGGGGAAGGCCAACATTTGGTGGTAGGACCTGAAATTGGCCAAGGGCCTAAAAGAAAAACAGTTGGAATGGTCTGACTTTAAGAAGTATTTTAAGAAACAATACCTTTCTGAAAGCTATTATGAAAGGAAGACAAAAGAATTTTATGAGTTATGACTCTGACAGATGACGATGGAGGACCTTATAAATAAATTTTTTGAACTACTAAGGTTCATACCATACATCTGGGAGGATAAGGTAAAAATATAGATATTCTTAAGTTGTTTACCACAGTCCTACAGGGACAGAATTGAGTTTGAAAACCCCAAATCCTTGAGTGAGGTATTCAGGAAAGCATAATTGTTCTATGACCAGTATAAATAGCGTGTAGAGTTTCCCAAGGCCTGGAAGGATAAGAAGCAAGATCGAATGAACCAGTGGAAGAAGGGATACCAACCAGATCCTTATCGGAATGCAGCAAAATGTTTCCCAAGGAAGGATTTTCACTCCAATCATCTGAATGTGAAAGGTAGTGGTAAACTGGTAAACCTGGGAACAAAGAAATTTGGGGACAACTCCCATGAGCCATTAAAGTGTTGGGAATGTAGAGAGCCTCATCTAAGGAGAAAATGTCCACGTTTAATTTCAGCAAACAAAACTCCTATTCACAATTTGCAGGAAGCCCCGACAGTGGGAGACGTGGGCAGACGCTTGCATCAGATAAATGAAGCCATGGATGGTCAACAAGCTGACCACCAGTCCTCGGTGGTAGAAATCGAAGGTAAAATCAATGACACTTGAATTTTTTTTTTAATTGAACCTGGAGCTATGTTAAGCTATATTACTCCTGATGTAGTAGAGTCGAATAAACTTAAGAAACGAAAGCATGCAAAATCATGGCTTGTACAACTAGAAACAAGTACTAAAAGGAAAGTAGTTGACTTTATTTATGATTTTGAGTTCAACTTAGGTGGTCAAAATATAAGGACCAATTTGAACATCTTACCACTAGGATCTTATGATATGATTATCGGGATGGATTGGTTGGAACAACACAAAGCAGTACTAGACTATTACACAAAGATACTTAGCTATAAATATGATTTTGGCACTGTTAGAACAGCCCAAGGCATGCCAAAACTTGTATCAGTCAGACAAGTTTCAGTGATGCAAATCAAGAAATTTATTAGAAAGGGATGTCAAGTTTATGCCATCTAAGTGACGAATCTATTAGAAAAAGAAGATAAGCCAAATTTAGAAGAATTTGTTGTCCTACATGAATTCAAAGACATGTTTGTGGATGAGATACCAGAATTACCTCCTAGAAAGGAAATAGACTTCTCCATAGACCTACTACCCAGTTCAGCCCCTATCTCAAAAGCACCTTACCGAATGAGTCTACCAGAACTGATAGAATTAAAAATTCAATTACAGGAATTGTTGGGCAAAGAGTATATCAGACCGAGTGTTTCACCATGGGGGCCACCAGTCCTCTTTGTGAAAAAGAAAGACAATACTCTAAGACCATGTATCGATTATACACAACTAAACAAAATGACCATTAAGAACAAATACCCCTTACCAAGGATAAATGATATGTGACACAGGCAGGACGCGCGCTACTTGACCCGCTCACACGCGCTCCGCTCACAGGATTGTACAATCAGTTCATGAGCCGAAGCCGCTCTTTCGATTCCCTTCTGGAATATCGAATGAAAACCCGATCCACAGGTCCTTCTCTTCAATCACACGGTCTTCTGCATTCATCCGTGAGATTTCTCGATGTGATTTCAGGTTTCAGAATTCTCTGACCCCGATGTCACGAGAACCACTATCTCCGCGATCTCTTGGTCATCGAATCTACGAAGTGTCGAAACACCTCTGTCAGCGACTAGCCCTCGGGGCTAAGTCTTGGCCCCCACGACCTCATCATATGACCGCGACTCTATTTCAGGGTTTCTCTACCCAAGCGCTCAACCTCCCGTCCTCCGGACCCCCCGAAATACTGATATGTGATATCCCGATTTCCCAGTCTTCTCCTTCTTCGTGATTTTAGACTTTCAAATACCGAAAAGCACGGACTTCGTGTCCACGGAATTCCTGATCTTCTGAATCTCGATTCCCCTATGTGATGTCAACTAGGCCCACCACGGGACTTTCTCCTTTCCCCGATTCCTAGTGCCCGGATCTCCGAAATGGATGATCACGTGACACACGTCCTCCCACAACCGGACAGCTCAGATCAAACCTCATTGTTTCGGGGTTTCTAATGTCGAATGACCAAACTCACGTCCTTGAGATATTCGATATCCCGAATTTCAATATCCCAATTAGTTGATCTCATTGGGATTTTCAACCTTGGATATTCACGAAGGCTTAACCCTCATGCCATTCTCGACAGATCTAACGAATGTCGGTGATCCTAAGCAAGATCTAACGCTCAAGATTTTTTCTTCATGTGCGCTCCTTCCATGCTGCCTTCTGGACATGATGACCTTTCAACGGCCCAGATTCATCTGTCATCTAAATGGATGGCTACTATGCCTTCTCCTTTGAACTTCCTCACACATTTTCTTCCCAGACTTGGAAGAATTTCAATTTTCCAAAGGCTTCAACCTTTGCCTTCCTTCTTCTCTGTGAACTCCTCACACTTTGAGCTTCGTCACGCACATGAAAACACTGGCCCTCCTCCTAAGATTTATCCTTCCATTTGAACACTCGAAGGATTCTTCGAATCCTGCGCCTCTGTAGGGTATTCACATACACACACAGGTGCTATCTGCCCAGAGTTTTCTTGTAGATTCAACCTCCAAGGAAACTCGTCTCTTCTTTTATTTTCTCCCTTGGATGAAGAATCCAGATGCCCTCCTGGCACTCCGTCTACTCAAACAACCTATTGCTAAGTCTATCAGGGTGTTCAGTAACCCTGTAAATATCCCTCAGTGGACTCTTCCCTCAGAATACAGAACTCAAAGAGTTCTCTTCTCCATGTGCCTACATGTACACTATCTCAATTCCCTCCTGGTAGAGTATCTCCTCACAGAACATCCAACAGTTTTGTACTCTTCTGTGCACCTATGCACCCTCTCAATGCCCACTTGGAAGAGCTCTTAGAATCCTCATAGATTTTGTCTGCAACTGCATTTCCATATACATTCTTGCTACCAGGTATTCAACAACCTCATAGGTCTTCTCTGAGTTGTTGATTCCAGTTTTGTGCCCGCAGCACGTCTTTTCCTTAACCTGCAGAATTCAGAAGTGCTTCAGTGCACTGGCATTCAGAGACCATAGTACTTTGTCATGTCCTCCTGACATGAAACCTCAAAGACCTTCACCTAAAATCAGACACACTCCTACAAATGCAAACCTACAGTATACATCTACAACATACAAAAGAACACTCATAGACATTCATTTTAACACATAGTCATGCAGGAAACACTGCTATTTGTATTAAATATGGAAAATGCCTGTATTTACAAGGTGTTCCTGAGCACGACCTGTAACAAGGTCTCATCTCCTTCTCTTCTTCTCTCTACTCGCAGACCCTATCTCAACTAACTCTCTCTCTTCTTACTTCCCTCTTCTGGCAGTCTTCTCAAAATGAGATACTAAAATCCCTTTTTACCTGAGGGGATCTTCGATCTCTTCCCTCCAATCTACCTACCCTATTCAATTACATTGAATGGGTTGTCTATTCCATTATTTGGATCTAGATCTCAGCCTTACAAACATTAAAGGCCCATCTACTCTAAGCCTGCACAAAGGCACGGCTTCCCAGCTCAACAGCTTAAACATTTAAATACATTCAATTCAAATTTTAAATGAGGACTGTGCCTCTCTTCATCACGCGATTTGAATTCGCTGACGTGGTTGGTTGGCTGGCTGGCTGACATGGAGACATGCTCCTGCATCAATCTGTTCGATCAAGTTGGTGGGGCCAAGATATTTTCAAAATTGGATTTACGATCCGGTTATCATCAAGTTACGATAAAAGATGAGGACATAAGAAAAATAGATTTTCAGACAAGATATGGACACTATGAATTCGTAGTCATACCTTTCGGACTCACTAATGCACCAGCCACGTTTATGTTTCTGATGAACAGTATTTTCAGTCAGTACTTAGACAAGTTTGTAATAGTATTTATCGATGATATTCTGGTCTATCCTAAAACAGAGGAGGAACATGATGAACACTTAAGAATAGTTCTGCAAACATTAAGGAAACACAAACTATACACAAAATTTGACAAATGTTAATTTTATCAAAAAGAAATACAATATTTGGGACATGTCATTTCCTTAGAAGGTATTGTCATAGACCCAGAAAATATAAAAGCCATTATGGAATGGCTAGTGCCTAAGGATGTGGAAGATATCTAGTCATTCATGGGAATCACCGGATATTATCGCATATTTATAGAAGGGTGTTCCAAGATAGCCTACCCTATAACGTCACTACAAAAAAGGGAACCAAGTTTAACTGGTCGCAAAAGTGTCAAGACAAATTTAAAAAGATGAAAGAATTATTGACATTGGCACCCATTTTGAAGGTAACAGACCCAGATAAAGACTTCACAGTTTGTGTTGATGCAAGTAAAGAGGGACTAGGTGGTGTCCTAACTCAGGAAGGACACGTGATTTGTTACGAGTCCCTAAAATTAAAAGAACACGAGCGAAATTATCACTCGTGACTTAGAATTGGCATTAGTAATACATGCCTTAAAAATGTGGCGTCACTATATAATGGGAAGAAAATTCCTACTATTGACGGACAATAGCGGGGTGAAATATATGTTTAACCAACTAGATCTTAATGCAAGACAAGCAAGGTGACTACCCTTCTTGAGCAAATTCGACTTCGAGGTCAGACGTATCAAAGGTAAGGAAAATAAAGTAGCAGACGCTTTAAGTAGAAGAGTCCATGGGTTATTTGAGATAAACATTAGTAGGGCAGAAAGTGATTTGGAACAAAGAATAAGGATGGCAGGTATTAATGACAGAAATTACACTAAGATAATGACAAAATTACAAAACAGTATGGCCAACTCTGAAAAACCATATCTAAGCATTGACAAGAAAGGACTATTATGACTTAAAAATAGACTTTACATACCAGATTCAGTAGAATTGAAATCAACAATTTTGGACTAAGTGCATAAGAAACCGTATTCTGGTCATCCAGGTTACCAGAAAACAATAACAACACTTAGAAAACTATTTTTCTGGCCTAGTATGAAGGGAGAAACAATAGAATACTTGGCTAGGTGCCAACATTGTCAGCAGGTTAAGGTCGAGCACCAGCATCTAGCCAACCTATTACAGCCATTACCAGTACCAGAATGGAAATGGGAGACTATATCACTGAACTTTATAACAGGTTTGCCTAAAACTCAGTAACAAAATGATTTTATCATGGTTGTAATTGATAAGCTCAGTAAGTCTTCACACTTTATTCCTATAAATTCTACTTTTAAAGATATAAACATTGTTGAAATATTCATGAAATAAATTTTTAGACTGCATGGTATTCCTAAAATGGTGATTTCAGATACAGATGTAAAATTTACATCCGCTTTTTGGAAGGAATTGTTTATAGGTCTAAACACTAACTTGAATTTCTGTACAAGCTATCATCCACAAATGGATGGAAAAACCAAAAGGAAAAACCAAATCATAGAGGATATGCTTTGTATGTACATAAGAACAAAACCAAGAAAGTGGGAAGACTACCTGCACTTGGTAGAATTTGCATATAACAATGGGTACCAAACTTCGGCTAAGTTGAGCCCTTTAGAAATACTGTATGGAAAACAGTGTATGACTCCAATTAGCTGGGATAACCCGACTGACAGACTCATGGTTGGACTAGAGATGCTCCAATAAATGGAGAACATGGTAAGAAAGGTACAACAGAACTTGAAAGAAGCACAAGACAGACAGAAGATCTATGCAGATTAGAAAAGAAGACACTTGGAATTTCAAGTGGGAGACCATGTTTATTTGAAGGTCAAAGCCCGAAAGAGCTCGTTGAAGTTACGGAATTATACCAAGTTAGCACCCAGGTTTTTTGCGCCCTTCAAGATACTAGCTTGAATTAGACCCGTAGCATATCAACTTGCACTTCTAACTAATCTAAGAATTCATAATGTATTTCATGTTTCGTTGCTGAAAAAGTGTATGCATGACCCTAATCATAGGATTGATTGGAACTTGGTGCAGGTGGAACCCGAAGGCGAGTTCCAGGTGTAACCCCTGTGCATTCTGGATGAGAGAGAATCAACGCTTCAAAACAGAGCCATCGCTCAGGTAAAGTTGTAATGGAATCACTTTAGTCCCGAGGAGGCCACTTGGGAGTTGGAGAGAGATTTGTGGAAATCTCATCGAATCTTGTTCCAGGAAAGGAACGAACACTGAGGAGAGTGTTTTACTAAAGGGGGAAAGGATGTGACATCCCAAAAAATAAAATATTTTTCAAATTTAAAATTGCTAGAAATTTATTCCAATTTTAGTAATTTCGAATTTGGAATTTTTTTTCCATTTATGGCAATTCCGAATTTCGAATTTGGTAATTGTAATTAATTATTTTGAATATTGGGTAGAGGCCTGATTTGACCCAATTAACTATTTAACTATGACACTTGTATGGAAATAGAATATTTTATATTGATTGCAGGAGGACAAATGGAACAACCATGTTAAATTTAGCTAACCATGACTCCATGAATGGGGAACATGTTGGAACTACCTCTAGGCTGATTATTACAAGTGGAAAATCAGTGATTTGGCCATTGGCAGCCCCTGAAATCAGGGATTTAGAAAGCTATGAAAATTCCCAAGGGAGGGAAAATACCTGGGCAAATGATAAATAGCATATGAGAGGAGGCAAGACGATGCCAAGTATGTTGGGAAAGGAGACTTTTGATTTACTTGCTGTAATGAACACTGCTTGAGTGTGAGGCAAGGGAAAACTGTTGGAGCTATAGGACATTGCTGAAGAGAAGCTTTTCTAGGTTCTCCCTCATGGATTCATGGTCAGGCTAGGGAGTGAATCGTGAAAGTAGTTTGGCTGCCTTTTTCTACAGTTGGGAGGAATGTGGTTGTTCCCTTTGTCTTTCAACGTATTATTTTAGATATGTTATTTATGTCCCTTCTGTGGCTGAATGTTAAATGGTTACATACTTGATAGAATGTATCTGTTAGAGATAATATTAAGAACGGAAGATCGAATGTATCTTATTGCAAACTTGGGAATTGCTAGAATGTCTCTCTACTAGTTTGGAATGGATTATCTTTGTTGCATCTCATTATTGTTATGAATACTAGTTCCCAAAAGTATACTAGATGCAAGGATATGACTAGTCAATTCATAAAGAATATTTGTGTTGTGGTTTGTATTACTATTGTAGTAAGATAAAGCGTCGTAGTTGAAAACCCCACTAGTAAATTGTGATGCAGATTTGAGTTTACCTACATATTGAATGCAAATGGAAAACTCCATAGTGTATAAATATATATATATGTATGTATGGACATTTCTGATATATAAAGGTAGGCACCACAGTAGAGTAATTAACTAAGATTTCTTCCATGTACCAGCTCAACAATCATGAATTTTTTAGGAGACAGCCCTAATCGCAAGTGTCTAAGATATATATATGTATATTTAAAGTGTGAAAAATGGAGGTCAATTGGGTTTCAGTGATTACAAATGCCGAATACAAAAAACAAAAGACCATGTTGTTTGTCGAATCCTGAAATGCGAAAAGGTTGTGGGCCTAGCACTTTGGGTTTCGGGGTTCGGGGTTTGGCAATTACAAATGCCAAACACCAACACACAACAACTCCCGCATCACGAAAATGCGAATGGAATATGGGCCCAATACTTCGGGGTTTCATGGTTTAGGATTTCGGGGTTTACGAACACCCAATGTCACAAACAACAATTCTCAAATCTCGAAAAAACAAATGGAGTGTGGGCCCAGTCATTTTTGGGTTTCGGGGTTTACAAACTCTCGATGCAAAACACCACACAACGTCAAACACCGAATCGCAAAATCATGAAAAAGGTGTGGGGCCCAGCCAATATCGGGTTTCGGCATTTGGTAATGCTTGATGCATGAACAACATACAACGGTAATCACCGAACCAAAAATTCGATCAAGTTGTGGGGCCACTTCGGGTTTTAGCGTTTGCAAGAACAAGAGAACTCCACGCAACTTGAACCTATAAACTCCGAATGCCAAAAAATAAAAGCATGAACAGAGTTTACAAACTTAGTAAAATAAAACACAAAGTGACAAGTGTTGGATTACTGAGAGGGGGGGTGAATCAGTAATAACGTAATTATAATCCTTCTTCTTTAAATGTTATATCAATGTAGAATTATTATCCAATAATGAGAAGTAATAAATAAACAATCACACACATACACAGTACACCAATGTTTTACGTGGAAACCCAAATCGGGATAAAACCACAGAATGTTTTTTCTTATATGTCTTGAAGAATTACATTCATTGGAAGCACCAACTTCCCTGGTTTTCCAGCTACAACTAGAAGGAGGCTCCAACCCCCTAGTTTCTCAGGCTACAACCTGACGGAAGCTCCAACTCCCAAAATCTCTGGCTACAACCAGAAGGAGGCTACAACCCCCAATGTTCTCCAGCTACAACTGGAAGGTGGCTACAACCACCTGTCCTTGCCCCATCCTACCACCCTTAAGTAGAAGTAGAATGATGGAACCACTGTCACACTATCACTATGAGATATACCATTGTAAACCTGTACCAATAAATATGAACCATGCATCAACCTGTACCTCAACCTGTAATCAA
>JZKD02S0136641.1:260043-297430 GCA_000966675.3 Picea glauca
TCGGCTGTACCCTCCCAGGGGCTGACTGTGAATTGGTAACCTTAGTGGCCATAATCTTTAGGGTCTTACACAAGGTGACAGTGAAGGGAAATCTCACTGTACCTAGAGAAAACATCGGTCAAACTCACTCAAACTCCTTGGAGGGTAAATCCACAATTACTGCATGGAAGCTTGCACCACGGCGTAAGTCCGTTAAGCAGGTATCCATTGTAATTGTTCCACCATATCCCCACCCCCTCTTGACTTGATCACGCAATGTTGGATTTCATCACCAAATAGTACGGTCATCGAGAGAAGTTCATGTTTGCTTGGTTATGATTCCTAGATTCTATTAACGTATGCTGCTTCTTTTCGGTAGTTGGCCATAGATCTTTTCCGCTGACTCTTTTTCGCCAACATCAACCCTCCACGCCATTCGCAGAAGCTATAGGGACTTCCTCCAGAAAATATGGAAGGGAATACCCCTTTACCCCCTCATTCTATGGAGGAATCTCCTCAACAGAATGACGTTCAATATACTACAGCCTCAGAAGAAGAAGTTCCCACTCCTTTAGAAATTTTTGAATTTTTTCAGAGTCTCTGGAAACTTTCCGCATTCCGGAGGGATATGAGCGACGTGTTCTCCAACTGAATTCAGTCGGTGAATTTGTTGTCGTCAATCCTTCTGACATTCTGACTTGGTCTCATTCAAACCCTTTAGTCGATGACCCCTTTTGGACCGCATACATTGTTCGAAGTCCACTGCACATGGTGTGAGATCTTTATGGAGTAGGAATAGGTGATGATGCGCCTATCGCCTACACTGTACCCTTAAACCATTTTACCGGTACTACTATTTTTTCGGCCACACCATCCGTTGGTCCGAACACATCATCCATTGGCCCAAGGTCCACTTTTTCTTTCTAGATGGCCCATTCTACAATGGTCCCTCACATTATGACTATTCCTGCCAATAATGCGGTGGTTAGCCAAGATGCAATTGGCACACCAGTAACACCTAGACCTTCATCATCACTCCCTTTTGGGTACAGAGCATTGAATTCTTCTGCTACCACTACTAACCAAGTTATGTCGGGAATTTCCATACCTATCCAACAACCTGGAGGGACCGGTCTTGGTGGTCTTCATCCGTTCAGCGGTACCGGTCAGTCATTTACGTCTGGTTCTAAAATTCTTGGAACTCTACCTCAATATGGGGGGCATCCTCCCACTGGAGGACAACTTCCATTTGCAGGGCACCCTTATGCTAGGGGGAAGCCTCAATCCAGAGCTTACCATCAACCGTATGGACAAAATGTGTCTACCACACCCGATCCGTGGAACATCCCTTTTCCAGGAAATCCATAGTTCTTAGGGGGACACAATCCTCAATCTCCACAACAATCTCTTACCCCTCAAGGGACCCATATATATCCTCCCTATGGACAAACACCAAATCTGGATTATAATCCTCAAAACCCATCCAGTTATCCTCCGCTCGCACATGCTTCTCAAAACACCTCAAATCCTGTGTACCCTGGTCAACACCAACCTTATACAAGAGGGCCCACTAGTTACAATTATCCGCATAACCTGGTGTATGGCCCTACTAGTGTCCCTATGTCACACCAATATTACCCATAGGTTAACCGACAACTACCTTTCCTAGCAACTCTAGACCTTCCAGACTTGTCTCGGTTAACAAATGATCCTATTTTTCATTCTCCGGTTTGGCCAGCTATCCCAGCTAAACTTCCTTCTGATATTCCAAAATTCGACGGAAAGTCCGGAGAATACCCAAACGACCACGTGACGACTTTCCATCTGTGGTGTTCATCCAACTCCCTCATGGACGATTCTGTACGTTTGTGTCTTTTCCAATGAACACTTATGGGTTCCGCAACAAAATAGTACATTGAACTACCCCGTGCTTCTTTTCACAATTTCAACTCCCTTTCCATGTCCTTACTCACACATTTGCAATTGCCCATTTGATACGAGATGGGTACTGAACTATTGACCTCCCTTCATCAGAAAACCTCCGTACATATCTCTAATCATATTCATGAATGGAGATGACGATGAAGGCTAATCAAAGCGGTCATTCCTGACCAATTATTAGCGGAATGGTTCACCAAATCATTGTTACCCCAGATCGCTCGTGATGTTTCCATGGGTGGTGTAGTCACCGAGGAAGAGGCTATTGCTCGAGCTCAGTACTTAGATTTGGTTTATTCACAATATGATACTCTGTACGAGTTGATACCAAATGCTACTCATGCCACTAATGATCCATCCAAACCATCATCTACCTCGCAAGCAAATGGAGTCATTGACTCTGTCAAAACCCAATCTACTTCCCAGTCGACTGGAACAACCCAGCGGCCCACTTCGACGGCTGCTCCTAGTCTGACTGCACCCTCTTTGACCCCCCCTCAAACTCAGGTCTCTGAGGTGAATGTGGTCCAATCGACCCCTTCACAACAATCTGGGGGAAAGAAGAAAGCAAGAAATAAACCGAAGAAAAACAACAACAATGGACAACCAAAAAATAAACCGCAAACCCCTGCTACTGGAAAACAACCACAACGGAAACCGAAATTCCCATCTCTCATTTGTGGTGATGATCAATACACCTGATACTATCCACATCGTGATGAAGTGGCCAAGATCTTTAAGGGAAATTCACAACCCGTTGTGCTTACTCATCCTTTCCCACAGCAACAATCTTTGGTTGCTCAAATCCCCACCCTAGGGGGCAGTTCCAACCAATCCCATGATGAGGCCTCGACAAGTGCCCACATTTACATGTTTAACGGGATTAATCTGACCACTCACACTACGACATATGACACACCGATTAAACCTGATAAGTCGAAGCCCGCTAATGGTTCCTCACCGGACCCATTACCATATTCTGTTAGTTCTCCATCTGCTAGCCCTCCATCCGGGCCACCTCAGATTGAGAAACCTTCATTTGACTCCATTTTACGCCCCCCTAAGAGTAATATCCGAAAGTATACCTTTAATCCTAGTTCACGGGCTGTCGAAAACTACAACATTGTTGAAGATTTGGCTCAAGCACCGTGTGCTATGTCTGCTTTGGAAGTTCTACAACACTGTCCCAGCCAACGTAGAACACTCTTAGCTTCCATCGGCGCTTTCGATCCTGAGTCGTCAAATAACTTCACGTTTAATCTAGATGATCATCAACCCCAACTCTCTCACCAACTAGCTTTCCAAATCGATGTTGTTGTTCATAATCAACAAATCCACCGAACTATATTGGATGAGGGAGCCTCTACTTGTGTCATGTATTTAGCTTGTTGGAAAGGCTTAAAATCACCCGCCCTTAACAAATCCCCTACGATATTACACGCTTTTGATGGGTGAGGTTTTCATCCTCACGGACTTTTACAATCCTTAGCTATTCAGTTGGGTGGAAAAATTGTTACTGTTGATGTCGAGGTGGTCGATTCCCCCTCTCTATTACAACCTACTACTTGGAAGAAGTTGGTTGATCGGTGTTTTAGGGCGTTGATCGGTGTTACTAGCTAGTTGGTACATCGCTAGTCATCGCTAGTCATCGGTGTTTCGATGTGTACGATTCCCCCATCAAGGAAAAATTGTCACTATCGATCAACTAGATTTTTGTACACCCGACACTCGTGCCCCTATCACCAACAACATTCCCTTTTTGGGAGACCACAAAGTTACATATGAAAGCGTTGGTGTTGGCTTATTGAAATATTCTAGCCTCATGGGTACCTTCCCTACACCACTTCCACCCACCATGCATCATATTTCCACCGTCAATATGATCTCGACTATGCCTTATCAATCTTTGGAATCATCTGATCCTTGGATTGTACCTAGTCCTATGGAATTTGATGTGCTCGGTGACACTATGCCACTTAGCCCAGCCGAGGCCACATATGTAGCTATTCAATCTACCTCTCCCTCTCTAGAAAACCCACGCTTATTGGCACCTAATGCCTACTCGATGCCCTCATGGTTGGATTCCCTATCGTCTGCAATCGATTACATTTCCCAAATTTTCCCTTCCGATGAATCTATAATGGAAATGCCTAGTATTGACGATGTACCTTGGGATGATAACCATCATCGATCCTCTTTTCTTCCACCTCTGGAAGAAATTTACCAAGACATACACTATGTCTTCCATCCTGATATTACTCATTCTCTACAATCTCCCATCCTCACACAAGATACTCTTTCTGAGGGGAATATGGGTAACATCTCTACTACAATCGTTATTGATATTTTGATCAAATAAGGTGTTGTGGAAAACATTAACCTTGGTGCTAATTGCACACCTAAAGAAGTGGTCTCTTACACTGCTCTATTTAAAGAATTATGCGATGTCTTCGCTTGGAGCTATGAGGAAATGTTAGGGATCAACCCTTCGATCGTTGTGCACGAAATCAAGACTTACCCTGGTGTGAAACTTGTTCGATAGAAACTCCACCCAGTTCATCCCAAGAAAATCATGGCTATAAAGGCAGAAGTTGAGAAACTCTTAAAATCTGGTTTTATCTATCCCGTCCCTTTGACAGAATGGGTCTCCAACCTTGTTCCAGTTGCAAAAAAACAAGGGACCATTTGTGTCTATGTTGACTATCAGGATCTAAATAAGGCTTGTCCAAAGGAAAACTACCCTATGCCCTTCATCGACCATATTATTGATAATTGCATTGGGAGTGTAATCTTCTCCTTCATGGATGGTTTTTCTGGGTATAACCAGATTGAAATTTTACTTGCTGATCAACATAAGACTGCCTTTATCTGCCCATGGGGAACTTTCGCCTATCGAAAGCTACCTTTTGGCCTCAAAAATGATGGTGCTACTTTCCAGCGGGCCATGTCGTACGCTTTCCACGATATCAAGCATATCGCAGAACCTTACCTCGATGACTTACCCACCCACTCATCCAATCGATCAGATCACGTTGATCACTTACGGTCTATTTTTCTTCGATGTCAATTCTACCATATCTTCTTGAACCCACATATGTAAATTTTTGTTATCGAATCCAGTGGACTCCTCAATTTTGTAGTCTCTAAAGACAGGATCCAGGTGGATCCTTTAAAGATTAAGGATATTCTAGCCTTACCTCCTCCGGCTAATTTGACCCAACTCCAAATTTTGCAAGGAAAAGAAAACTTCCTTCACCATTTAATTTGTAACTATGCTGAGATAACTAAAGGATTCATGCGGTTTCTACAGAAAAATAACCCTTTCATCTGGGATGACATCGCTCAATAGTCATTTGACACTCTCAAGCATGCCTTGACCCACGCACCTTTGTTGCACCCTCCAAAGTATACAAAGGACTACATCCTTTACTTAGTTGCCTCTACTTCCACTATTTCGATGGTGTTAGTTCAGGAGGACCCCAACGGTGAAGAACATGTGATCTATTACCTGAGCAAGAGTCTATCTGGACCTGAACTCTGATATTCACATGTAGAGAAACTGGCTCTGGCAGCCATCATCGCTGTCCAAAGATTTCACCATTACATCTTACTAAGCACCACCACGATGATTGCGGACTCCAACGCCATGTACCACATCTTGACACGTCAAGTGCTCAGGGAAAAATACTCTAAATGGATCGTCATCCTTCAGGAATTTGATCTTGAATTTACGAAGTCTAAAGCCAAAAAGTCCTTGGTGTTTGCGGAGCTTATCTGCGATCTCCCCCATGCTGATGAAGAAATCGAACCTAGAGATTCTCTCCCTGACGAAACTATTTTCCTC
This sequence comes from Picea glauca, assembly GCA_000966675.3. NCBI lineage: Eukaryota > Viridiplantae > Streptophyta > Pinopsida > Pinales > Pinaceae > Picea > Picea glauca. The sequence continues at coordinate 265,805 of JZKD02S0136641.1, forward strand.
ATCAACACATCTGATCCTTGGTATGGAGACATCCTCCTTTACCTCCAAACCCAACGTTTTCAGCCTAACACCTCCCATGAATAGAATCGACGTATTCACCACCATTCTCATCGTTATCTCATTGTGGACGACACCTTGTATCGCCGTGGTATTGGTACCATCCTTCGACGATGTTTGATTCATGCAGAGGTTCAACGCTTTCTGAACGATTGTCACCTTGGAGCCTGTGGTGGTCACCTTTCGTGGATGGCCACAGCCCAAAAAATTCTACATGCGGCTATTTTTGGCCCTCGATTTTCAAAGATTGTATTGACGCAGTCAAAAAATACCCACCCTACCAAGTTTTCAACAACAAGGCACGAACCCACCCTACTACGCTGCACCCCATCATCGCAATCGACCCCCTCACCAAGTGGGGTATCAATTTCATGCAATGTAAGCCTACCTCAGCTGGGGGGCATGGTTATATAATCGTCGCCATCGACTACTTTACCAAATGGGCTTAGGCTATGCCTACCTTTCTGAATGATGGTCGTACCGTAGCTCTGTTTCTTTTTAACCACATCATAACTCGTTTTGGTGTACCATGCGCCATTGTCACTGATCACGGTGCACACTTTAAGAACCAGATGATGAGTGAATTGCATGTCAAGTTGGGTTTTCGCCATGAAAACTCATCCCCATACTATACTCAGGCCAACGTACAAGTTGAGGCCATCAACAAGGTCCTCAAAACCATGATCCAACACATGGTAGGGGAAAATAAGACATCATGGCATCTACAAATTTTCTTTTCTCTCTTGGCTTACCATACTTCCATAAAAACTGCAACTGGATTCACTCCTTTCCAGTTAATATGTGGCATTGAAGCTATTTTACCAATCGAGTGCGAGATTCCATCTTTGACACTTAAAGTAGAACTCCTACCCCATACTTCTGTCGAAGCAGAAAATTTCTTATATCTATCCAAACTGGACAAAACACGTTGTGATGTCTCTCTCATTAACGAGGCACATCAGAAACGGATAAAAAATCAATACGACAAATCCGTCCATCCTCGAACTTTTGCAGAAGGAGACTTAGTCCTCGTCTATGACCAAGCTCATGGCAAATTAGGGACAGGTAAGTTAGAACCTCTGTGGCATGGCCCTTACATTGTGAAACATGTTATACACAGAGGCGCTTACGAGTTAGCCGATTATGATGGAATTTATTTAGGAGAGCCCCGAAACGGGCTTTACCTTAAAAAGTACTATGCCTAGATCACCTAGCATGTGTACGTTGTACATTATTGTATTTTAGTTTGGTGTGTCTATTTCTTTTGCGTGCTTGAGTCTTTACCTTTTCCACTCATAACTGTTCCTTGTGTTTTCATGCATAGATGACGTCTTCCTTTCCTATCTTGGTTGGGTTTGTGGATGGCACTAGTCGACACACCCGGAACATTGCTTCGGCAACATGGGTGATTTACCAATTTGACGAGGTGGTGAGTTCAGGAGGTATTTTCTTAGGACCAACGACTAATAACATGGTAGAATATCATGTTGTCATTAGACTCTTGACCCAAGCCTCCTCCCTAGGTATCTCTCATATCATTGTTTACTTAGACTCCCAACTCGTGGTCTATCAACTCAATCGAATCTACGCTATTCGTAATCCTATCCCGCTACATCTCCATCTACAAGTTCGTCGTCTCGAACGAATGTTTGATTACATTGAATACAGACATATTCCAAGAGAAATCAACAGTTTTTTAGATTCATTAGCTAATTACATCATGGATCGGTATCTCGCCGATAGATAATATTTCATAAGGGAAAAAAAAATTGTACATCACATGTAAATTAAAACACATCACATTAAAGGCATCATCATGTACAAATCATTTGGCACTGTAAAAACTCAGAACTTTATATATATACATAACGTGACTGAAAATGTTTTGATTACATCAAAAACGTATGTAGAAGAGAAAAATGTTGGGTCTTTACACCCATACAACATTGTCTGACAAGCCATACAAAAAATACAATCACCAGAGAGACTCTAATCTCTCTGCACTGCATTGTGCAGAGAGTAACATATCACTGTGCGCACTATGCATCTCAATAGAGAATTAACATTCTATGGCACTCCCACAGTGTGCCTCTACAAATGTAAAGGAACTTCTCCCCTCTATAGAGGAGGAATTCCCATCGTGAGGCCTTGAAGGTTTCTTTCAACCTCCCGGAGACCTATCACTGATGCCCCCAGATCTGCTACAACAAGAGCACCCCCACGATGTCCTGGTATCGGTATCTCAGCTGGGTGCATTGATCCCTTGTCTGCATGTTGAAAACAATACATCCATTAAAAACTCTTCTATATATCCAAAAAAATATATACTTTAAAAAATTAAAAAACAAAAACTAGACAAGGTGTTGCTTAGTCTCTTACCTGACGCATGCCAATCTTCCCCCGCGGGTAGAATCAAATCCATGCTCCTGTGAAAATCCACCTCAGCATACGGGAAGTCTTCTATCCAGAGATATTGTCGTCTCAGCCAAGCGAAGAAGTCACCGGTGAAATGAAACTCTGACTCTGCTACTAGCCTCGGAGACAGACTAGTCCACCTCTCCATTCGTGGTTCTTCCACTGGTCGTATTGCCAGTCCTATCTGAGGCTGCATCTGGGGGATGCGCTCCAAGAGAAATGAGACTAGAAAAGATCCGTATCCGAACTATTTCTACCCCATCCTACACCGCGAAACCTATTCCTTCACATTCTGAAGGAACCCTGCGCTCCAGTTAAACAACGTTGGCTCCAAACATTGTACGCCATAAGCTACCTGCGATCTCGACGTAATATGTGCGCTAGTGCTTCCCATCACACTCATTATGGTAAACAAAATAGATTGAAGGGGTAACTCTCAGATATCCTTGATAAGGATTTGACCCCCCACCAATATTTCTCCTGGGACACAATGACGTGCCAGATACACGCCCACTTGCTCAGGAAGCGCCCTCTATCCGAAAAAAGATATAGGAACCCCTGTTTTCAAGAGGCCAATCAAGAAATATATTTCTTCCAACTCGATGGTTATAAGTTGTGTTCTGATCCGAAACCCTTGCTCGGCGACATCCCACAAGCTAATTATGTGCTCAAGCAATAGAATCTCCCTCTTCATTTTTTGTAATTTGAAGAATTTCAGTAAGCCACAAGCTCTCAACGCGTCCTGCATGTGAGGACTCCGCAAAGCAGCCAAGTCATCAATCTCATGATCTAATTCTTTCCACTCGATCATGGTTGCCGAAATCACCTACAAACAGAAAAACAAAGAATTTCATTATTTCATTTTTTCGGCAATTTCGGCAATTTCTTAAGTAATTTAAAAACATGAAATCTAATGCCCACACTGTTCAAAAAGGACCACACCCTCTTCTCATTACTCAATAACCCATGCGCAGCAATAAAACATTTAAAATTAAAACAATTTCCATCAATCGTTGTGTGGGCATATGTTTGAGTTTTTTATGGATTCTTTGACAAAAACGACCCATCCACCCAAGTGTCAAGGCGTTGTCATCTTTTCTATCACCTTCTAAACACGTTTTTGCAAAAGAATGCCTTTTTTTCATCGTTTTCCATGGAGGTCGATTTGATCCTTTTTGGAGCGACTTAGGGCTTCATTTTTTAATTTAAATATTTCTATGAAAATGAATATTGAACCATTTAATTGAAAGAAGGGGAAATGAAGATCTACTTGGTCCAAACGGCAAGAGAAATGGTCAACCATAGCTCCGGTATCAAGCGAAACAAGATCCACCTCCAAAATGAGAATCTCCACTGCTACAAATTCTTATGCAAAATGAAATGGTAAATGAAGATTTCCTTGTATTACTATTTATAAATTTCCATTTTTTACAAGGTATGGTTATTTATGGATTTCTCTGACAATATAATGGCTTCACTAAACCTCTGGATTGCAGTTTTGACACTACAGGTTTCCAAACAGTTCTGATCGTTTGTTTACGTTGTCACATCCATGAGCATAGTCTTAGTTCGTTTTCAAGTTCAAAATATGAGAATGCACTGGGTAGACTTTTATCTCTTTTTCGGACCCGCATGGACACACGAAAAAGGAACCCCCTGGAGTCATCTTTAAACTCTTTTCAGACTCTCTAAATATGAAAATATCATCGAGTGATCTTGCTTCCTTTCACACTCGTTAAAAGGTTCTAAAGGGCATCTTTTGAGCGACAGTTTATCTCTTTTTCGGTCTCATCAGACTACTTTACGAAAAAGGAACTCAGAGAGTTCTCTTTTAAGTGTTTTTCCAGACTCTATAATCATGAAAAAACTTCGAGTTTTTTTGTCTTTGGACTCGCTAAAACACACATCGACAGGCCCATACAGGATCGAACCCTTACTTCTTCCAGTTCATTAAACAAAGGAAGAGGAACTTACCGAAGGTGAGTTATATCGAGCATGTGTTATCCTCCTTAAGCTCATTAAATCAAAAAGAGGTACCCATCTATCTGGATGGGGGAAAATTTGAAAGAAGCAATCCAAGCAGTCTCTTGAGAACATTACCAAGTAATTCTTAGAGTCTCCCTTGAACACGACACTTTGTCTTTTGCACGAATTTTAATCCGCTGAACCTCTGAACTAAGACAATCCTTTGAGTCTCTTTCACTCCTTTGGGTCACCTGAAATAAGTCACAGCATCCACTGCATCGTCAAGTTTTTGTCCATGTCATGTTTCTGCTATTGTGCCTCAGTGTTCAAGGGAAGTATCCTCCTTGAGAGTCAGCCGTCACAAATATCTTGTTTCAATACCCGTTTCAGTCCATGTTCATTTGATCCACCAATTACATCTCTATGTCTGTTTCATGTCGTTGATGGGGGATACATCAAGGCCCTCCTTCGACGAGTCTATTCCTGTCAACTTCAACACATTATCCAGGGACTAGACTTAGAAACCAGTTAGTACTTTGGGACCTTCATGCCTTAATGGAAGGCCTCCTCACATTCGACAGTGGGTTTACACGATTGACCTCTGATCGAATGATTCCACAGATGTTCGACTCCAGCTCATCCATTCACATTCATTGGAATGTACTAGGGTACCTTGGGAATCATTGACATTAATGGTGATCTCCATCGCGCTTGTTAATGGTTTACATCATTGACTGGTAATCAAGTGGTTTCTGCCATGTTCGACATCAGGACATCTATTCACATGGTTAGATTCATACTGCATTGGGATCGGTAAGAAGACCCTGGATTAAGTGATCACTTTGATATGTGCTTTTCCCAGGTTGCGAAGGAGTTTCTCTTGAACCATGACACATATACTGTTACATATATCCACTTTGTATTGGTTGTGGCTATGTCTTGTCATCTTGTAGATCCACTGTGTATTCTTCATGTCTACGATCAGTTCATGTCATCAGAGTATAGATCCACACTATATCCTCAGTGGCTATACCTTGTTATCAATAAAATTATGCATCCACAGTGTATTTTATGGTGGCCATATATTGCAAGTCTTGATCACCCAAGCATAGGTATGACTGCCTTGGGTTTTGAAACATGTCATGATATTTGTTGGATGTTTGTGTGCAGCTTTTGTCAGGTTCTCTGAGTCTACACCCTTGCTTGAACATCTACAAAGCATTTCAATTATCATTTCTCATCTTCTAAATTCATACTTTGGGGGGCAATCTGTTACACATCAACATTACTCACTTTGATAAGTTCCGCAAGTGTCGCATGTTCCTCACAACTATCGCATGTTGTTCACAAGTGTCACAAATTTAAAACAAAGAATATTTCCATGATGACGACACTAAGGAGACACTTAGAATACCTCAAACACCTGATTTGAAGAAAGATAATGGATAACTGAAGTCAGGCATCTCTTTCCACCTGAAAGGAGCTCTCAAACTAGAGTTTTAGAAGGGAGTGCTCCCCTATAAGGTGCTAGGGAGATTTATAACACTAAACCACCCCTCTGAAGGAGCACTACAAATATTTGAAGCACTGGCACTCCCCTTGAGCCTACTAGGGAGCGTTATAGTGACCTGATGCCCCTTTTGAGGGAGCATTGTCTAATCTGGGCAACAGTTGATCTGTTGAGGAGAATAAGGGGAGGATCTTTCAAGTTCGGAAGGTAGTTGCATTTGAATTCCTGGTTCAATCATGATATTAGGATAAGATCCCTGATCTAAGGAGGGAATTCCTCAACTTATCCTAAAGATACCTCAAGAGGTTAAGCCTCTCTAAACCTATATAAGCAAGCTCTATCATGGTGGAAAGGCAGAAGAATTGCAAGCATGAAACTTATGATCTCATAGGAAGCACACAGTAAACTGGAGGAGAGTAATCAGTAATGTTGTTGTCATCCAAGTCGTGGATATTTTGAGCAAGGGTTAGACAAAGGGGACTTGAGGAAGCTGTCGCATTCGCATCTATAGCTGTAAGTTACTTCTATCATTGGTCTCATCAATATGACATGCTTGGCCTGTTTCTTTCTAGTTTGTGTTTGATCTTACATGAACTTGTCGCTGATAGATAAATCTATTTTCAAGCTAATATCAATAGAGTAGGAAGTGGTTGTACTATTGTTTGTCTACAGGGATCATCAAGAAGCGAAAGATCGGAGCTCAACTCAGAGCGTGCAGGGACAAACGCCGGTAAAAGGTACTTATTTTCTCCTTCCTCCTCATGCATTAGTTTTTATAGATCTAAAAGGAATTCAATGTCCATGTTAAGCATCTTCTGTCTTAAGAGTTAAGAGTCTAGATCTCAAGAGGGGATCTACCTGTCCGTAGGGAGATTTTCCTTCAACAGGAGGTGTCAAGGAAACTCATGAAAAGAATGATGAAGTCATGAAATGCGAAAGATCAAAGCATGTCAAGGACTCCAAAATGTTGAAAGGGACTACTGTGAGTCTCGAAAACCCGAAGGGAAAAACTCTGAAATCTCGTCATCCATCCATCTCAGTGGGTTATGTGAACCGTCCGATCACTTCGGATATTTTTTGATCATGAATTTTATAATGTTGGAGTCATGATGACTCTAAGGGAAAAACACTGAAATCTCGTCAGTCGTTCGATTAAGAAAAGAAGGGATCAGATTATGAAGTTTTGTGGACCGATGATCTAGCTCCATTTCAGGGATTGCGACTTGCCGAAATGTCAAAATGCCGAAAGGTGAAAGACATTTTGATTAGGTCATGGTCACAGCTAGTGGGCATATGGAATAAGAGCGAGACCCAGTACTTGTAATCCAATGGTGAAGGTGAATTTGAATATGATAGGAGGATTATGAAATATCCGTACTTTGAGTTTAACCAGAAGACCTTACCTAACCACTATCCTGTATTCGGATATTTAAAAAAATAAAAATATAGAGGTTTGTTTATATTTAAACTTTTCGCAGAGGACTATAGACTAATACTCTACTTTTACCTAAGTCTGCTTGGTCGTTTTCATCGTGTGATTATGTGTATGGACTAACACATGAGGCCTAGGCTATCAACCCCCAAAGTTGTTTGTATTGTAAACATATGGTAATGGGTTATCTGTAGGGTCTAACATGTAAGGATTTGGCCATAAAGTCCTAAAGTCATTTGTGTTGTTAAGACTGTGGTAATGGTCATAGATACAAAAAGATAGGAAAGTATTTATAATTACAAGAATTGAAATAAACATTGAATGAGGAGTAAACACTTATCGTCGATCAGAAAACTTTAAGTTGAATGATAATGACAGTCTACGATAGTAAGGACTCTTGCAAACTTTCAAACTCAAGCTTTATAATAGAAATCTTAATTGCTTGAATCTCGAACTATTCAAGGATATTTATACAAACAACTTTTTTTTTTCAGACAGTTTTTGAGGTATATTACAGTACCAAAAATAGGTATACAAGGGGTTGTTACAAAACCCTAGTCAAATAAACCCTGATCCTAACTCCGACAAAGCACCGTGGGAAGCTTCACGAAGAGGAAATTCAACAACAATTTCAGAGGAGATCATACGAGCCACAAGAAATTCATCATGCGTGTGAGACTCTTAGGGAAAATCGTGAGAACAATGAATGAAGCAGAAAAATGATCTTTTTGAATGACTGAGTATTTAATATGCAGGAAGACTATTACTTACCGATAGTAACAATAGACGGAAGTGCTTCATACTACCGAACCCCTTACAAGTAAAGTCACGAACAAAGAAAAGAAAACACAGAACCCTTTCCCAAAAAACCAGACTCGGTAATGAGACAATGAATTTTGGCCACTACCCTAAACATGAAATAAGGCATGTTGAATGCAGTGGGTACAATAGGAGGAGTACGCCATGTGACCTGAGCATTTTTGTGTGCATGGGTTGGTTGAGGGTACAGGGTTGGCCTCGTTCCTCACACACCTCCTTAATGGTTGGTCAGAGAATTTACTCCTGATTGTTCAGTACCTCCAATCTTATTTATGAGGGTCGGTCCGGGTCCTTTCAAGAACCTATGTATTGGATTGATCAACCCTAGTTGTTGCTGGTCCAGTTAACATCAATGGTTAGCGTAGTTAAAACCTAGTAAGTTACAATCTAACTGTCCGATTGGGGTGTGTTTTCTAGTTAGAAAGTTGGTTAATTTAAGACGTGGGAAAGGATCCTTAGCCAACCAAAGAATGGTCAAGGGCACCTTCATAATCCAAAAAAGTAACCATGAAACACTTCAAATAATTTGGGATTAGTTAAACTTTAGGCTCGACCCCTTTTACCTTCTCTACCCAGTCATTCTGGGCCTTAGAGTTAGGCTTGCGCGTGTTTAGAGGAGTCATGTACTAGAAAAGAGAATGAGTTCTTAAGCATTAGACCATGTCGGGTTCCCTTGTGTTACAAGTTATTTAGACCTTAATCCTTTACAAATGTTAGTATGACTTCACAAAAGGTAAAGACTAGTCTATGACTCTGTAATTCTAGAAAGAAGTTTGAACATATGGGTATCACAGAATTTCAATAAGGATGTCATCTTTCTTTTTATATAAATCTACATTACGAAGTTTAGAGCTTATTGCGTGATAGAAGAAAAAAAAAAATATGACGAAAATGAGAAACATTACATTGAGGTAGGTGGTTTCATTTTTACACAAGATTGAACCATAGAAAACTATGCTTGTGACTTCCCAACGCATGGTTGGTACTTAGCCCCCAGCTTAAGAAGCTAGTGGCTCAACTTTAGCATGAAGTCCAGAGGCTGGAAGCATTTCCGCCCAAGCTTCAATTCGTCCAACTGCAAAGGTGGATGAAAGGAAGCTTCAAATACTATACGAAGGACTTGACTCAAACAAAGAGGGGGAAAACTATTTCATTTTTTAACGATCTTGACACATGAACAAGAACTATGCTTGAGAATCCAGGTTCAATCCCCTGACCACTGTTTCATTTTTTAACGAGCTTGTCACAAATACAGGAACTATGCTCATAACCTTTGTTTCATTTTTTAACGAGGTTTTCATAGAGAAGAAAAACTATCCTCGTAGCTGGGTTCATTTTTTAATGAGATTGAAAGAAGAAAACTATGCTCAAATATGGTTTCATTTTTTAACTAGCTTGAAATCAGAAAATCATGCTCGACACTTCTTCGTGATCATGGAATCCAAGAGGAAAATGCTCTAGAAGGACACCATGTCAAGGGACAAAATGTGGTCATGGCCTCCAAGATATCTTCACTCGATGGAAGAAACACATTCTGGAAGGAACACATGTTGAGGGCTGTGACAGGGGTAAGGAGATCAATCTCTAAAAACCCTATCAAAGAGATCACCATGTCAACTACTGGATCCAAATCATCAGAAGATGAAGTCATGGGAGACAATGCCACATAATTAACCTATGGCGGGTGCGATACCGTCTACATATAAGAACCACTAAGGGAGGTAATCCAATTAGAACCGATGAATGAAATTTTATCAATAGTCACCATTCTCCCATTGTGAGGGAAATATATCACAAGAAAAAGGGTGGACACAATAGCTTTCATGGCATATACATAATCCCACCCAAGGAGTAAATCGAACTCCAAGGGGTCTTGGACTACCATGACATCAATAAAGACAATTTTTCCTCCCAAAGTTAGAGGAAATTGAGGAAGGGTCCCTAAAGGTTGGCTGGTTCTTTTGTTAAAAGATAACAAATTCTTCATAATCGGGGCAAGCTGAGGACAACCCAAAGCTTTCCAAGAAAAAGAGGACAAAATGCTAACGAACACACCTTCATCTATCAATGTCTGAGGAACGTCTTGACCACAAACTTGCACTGTAATCTGGAAAGGAATGTGAGAGGGAAGACGAGGTCCATTTAGCACACCCCAATTAAAACAAATGGCCTCGTTACTTGGAGGAGGTTCCATAGAAGAAGGAGGAATACTCCCCGGCATGATAGAGTCTGTATCAATGAGAAAAACATGGGCAGTATTGGGTTTACTCTCGAGCGGGAGAGTAGGATAGACCGATGATGAGATCGGGTTGACCACTTGGGTTTCATTCTCCAAGGGGAGAATGGGGTCGACGCTTGGAAAATGATCGACCGCTTGGGTTTCACTCTCTAACAGGAGAGTGGGATCGACTGATGATGGGATCAACTGAGGATGGGATCGGATTGAACACTTGGTCAATTGGTTTGACTAAATAATTGACCAGGTTGACTACATGATCAACCAGATTGACCAACAAAGGGGCCGGATTGATCATTCCATCAACTGCAGGTGGGTCGAGAGTAAGCTTGTGATAAGTAGCGGTAAGTTGAGGCTCTGAAACAATCATGTCTTCCAAGAATTTTGAGGCTTCTTCCATATGAGGAAAAAGGTGAATGAGATGATGCCCTTTTCATAACATACATGGGAACTTGACTATACTTTTCTTATTCCCAATGGTATCTCGACTAGTTGACAGGGGGTCATCAACATGTTGGTCAGAGGATGATGGCATGGGTTGGAGAGGGTGTGTATACCATGCTTCTATAACCTTGGATAGACCAGGGAAATCCTTAAGAATATGGCTACCCTTACAAATCATGCAAGGGTACTTGGGCTTACGGCTTGTTTGGGTGATCTTGACATCATCAACACTCCCAGCATGATCAACAATAGCTGGTTTGTTTCCAACACGTCCAATAGTGGTTGGAAGTTTGGACCCTTATTTATTTTTCTTCTTCTTATTCTTCCTTTTCTTCTTATTCTTATCCACTGGGTTACTTGCTTCAAAGCTTTCACTCTGTGAAGAAGATGAAATGGAAGAATACCTTGCAAGTAAAGAAGGCGAATAAGATCTTACTAGTGAAGAAGGTGAAGGATCAACATGAGGTTGATGTTCTTTGGGGGAAGTGCTTACAAATGAATCACTAACTGCATTCGAGACTACGTGAGTGGAAAACAACCATACTGGTAATCCAATTGTGAGACCTGGAAGGCTCAAAGTAGCGATGTGTGGAGGACCAATGTTTCTGTTAGAAGGAAAAACGAAAGGTTCCTCTGGAGCATAGGTTCCTTCATTGGTCATTTCGGGAACTGACGCCATGAAAAACAAAAGTCCAATCTAGAGTCCACTAGGGAAAACAAACAACATGCACTAAAAATCTAGTAAGCAAGCAAGCAAACAAAACCTTATCACAATGAGAACACTAGTTGGTGATGAAATCCAACATCGCGGGAATAGATTAAGAAGGATATGAGATAGAGTGGGTGGAAATGTTACGTTGATGACCTGCTTAATAGACTTACACCCTAGTGCAATCTCCCACACATGAACATGGGTATACCATCCAAGGAGCCCGAGTGAGTTTGGCCAATGTCGATTCTAGGTACCATGAAGACTTGCCCCTCCACAGTCACCTTGTGTACAGACGCTAAAGAGATAGGCCACTAAGGTTACCAATTACTATAGTGATACCTGGGGAAATAGTCGACAGTCCGATCCATGCACAAAGGTAGAGTATCTATCCCGAAATCAACTCGAAAAGCTTCCACTTATCATTGTGGGTATACCTTCAAGCGACCCCCATAATATGCAAAATATCTACACCAAGACCAATAAAGCAGGGTGAGTAACTCTACCAGTCTCAATGCGACCTCGTGATTGACCATTGTGTTAGAAGGGATTCCCAGGACAAAATGTAATAAGTGGATTTCACCGCTCCCTAAGCCAAGATTCTATGTTTGTTTTCATCTTGGGAAAGTTATCTTTCACACCTATTCCAAAGCTCTACAACTGATCTAATGTAGGTTTTCTACCAGAAAATAGAAAAATATCTAATCAATTTTTATAAGCGCTTTATTTTATGGTTGTTGTTACTCAAAAGGAAAATGGCATGGACAATATGGTGTTTTGACCGACTCGAAAGTTTATGCAAAGAGATGAAGCTGCAATCTTTTCATTTCGATGAAATCTATGCTACGAGAAGGAGAAAACATTTATCATTCCCAAATGTACAATGTCTTGAAACTAAACTCATCAATACTAATATTCTCAAGAAATTAGCAAAAGAGACTGTACACCAATGCAAAATTCTTGGACCCCACTGGCCATGAGGGGGAAATTTTTTCAGAATTTAAGACCAAAAAATGCCAAGAATCATGCAATTTCACTTCTTCAAATGCAAGGATGGCCCCAATCTAATATAAAGCAAGAAATTAAATAATTTATGTTTCAAAGATAGATAAAAGCAATAGAAAATAGATATGAAACAAGGAAACCCAAACAATTTTCTCTTTTAACATGAACTATTCAATAAAAGAAAAAGAAATTCTTTCACCAAACAATTCTAAACAAAAAACAATGCTTTGTATAGGAAAGACACTTAAAGGAAGATACCAAATCTTTCAAAAGAAAAAAAAGAAAAAATGAGGCATAGATGGCTGAAAGCGGATTCAAATTTTGTCAAGCAGACTATAATCAGACCCAACAACTCACCCTAGAACCATATCACAAATCTCGACAGAGAAAACCATCAAAAAACAATTTTTTTCACAATTTCTGCAGGCTGGAAGACTAGCACAGTGCGTAAATCATTGATTTCCGTGGGCCAGATAAGGGTAGGTTGCGTCATTTCTACACTGGTCAAAATAGGTAGGGAGCATAAATCCTAACTCGTCGCACTGTCCCTCAAGGAAAGGTGTGGAAATCAAACAAAAATGGAAAAAATTAAAAATTGAGAAGGTTTTCTAGTGAAGTTTAATAGTCAGAGAGTCAAGATGGATCTTCTAGTGACTCGGAAAACAGAAACCAAGCAATCAAAGAAAGAAAACAAGAAAAACTAGGAAAACATTATGTTCCCCAATGGAGTCACCAATTTTGTTATCAGGTAAATCGGTAGATGCAGACATAAACGGATCCCCCTAGATCCACCTGGATCTAGAACAAAACAAGACAAGACATGGCGCTTTCCCTAGGATCTAATCATTGAATCTACTACCGAACAAAAGACGAGAGAAATACCTTTAAGTGTTTCTTCCTTATGTCTTTGTTGGCTCCAGTGCTCTTGTAATACTAATCCTGCAGTGAAACACAAACCAACCAAAGTGACAGAAGAAAAGTATATCCAATGACAACCTATGCATATGATCAAGGAATTATGCAATAAGATAAAGATAATTCTATGGGAAAAAAACATGCCATTGTATTATATTAATAATAGGAAGAGATATTACAATTGGATGCCTTGATGTCGTAAGGTTCCTTCCAACGATCCCTTTCTTCCCACACACTTCTTGGTCCAAGGATTTTGATAGCTTCTCACAATCCATATTGACAAAGCAAAGCTCAAAGCCAATCTACCCAAGCTAACAAGCTCAAAGAATTTCCAATCTAGTCAAGATTAATCCCAAGCCAATCTAACTTTCTCCATGAGACATCCTCTCCTTTTATAAGCTGAAGAGGATAAGGTGAGGAGGTTAGGATGATCCCACTAAATCATTAAAGAGAGTAAGATCCAAGCCATTCGGAGGCCACCTCACCATAGAAGCTTCTCCTTCTAGAAGCATTGAGAAAATGCTAAGTTTTCCCATGTACAAAGGTCGTCGCGACCTGGCTATAGTGCATCTTGCAGAAATTCCACACCCTAGCTATAGTGAAGCCTATAAAAATCAGGCATTTCCTCACCCCAGCTATGGTGCAGCCTGCAGAAATCCTCCAAAATAGGGTTTTTACAGAGGAAAACACAACTTCTTCTCTCAAGAAAAGTTCTTCTCCCTTCTTTATTCTGGAATTCAAGCCACTGAATTCTCTGAAGGCAACAAATAGGTTTACATCATTAATGATCATGAGGATGACGAAAATAATGTGTAACATCTGGGGCTTCATCGAATGTGATGCCTTTATCGGTTTGTCAAAATATCAACGCTGATGTTAAACCTTCTGATTTGAAAATCATTCAGATGGACATAACTAATGTCACAGTGGTAAGTGAGATTAAAGATGTATTGATCATATTATCATCTAACCCGAAACTGCATCAGGTAATTGACAAATTAATCATTGATGTTCCAGAGGTATATGGCATGTTCTTGAGAAAATATTGGTCTGAGGAGTTGCATGGTTATTTTTCCACAGATTGGTCTTACTTATGGTTACTAGTAAATGGTCATCCAAACAAGATTAGAATTGACCAAACTGAAGATTAGAATTAATAGGGAATGCTATTTGAAATACATTGTTACAGATCTGAATGATTCAAATGAACCTTTTGTTCCCAATGTGAGTGCATTAGAAGGTCAAGGTATGAACAATTTCTTTTGTAATTTTGTGGTTGAATTGTCTACTATTGAAGACTCGAATCAACAATATGATATATCATTTTGCACTCATGTATCAACCCCTAAAAATGATGTAAATGTTTTAAATACTTGTGAGAATGATGAAATTTGGTCTTTATGCTTTGATGGGTCAAAATCACGTGAAGGAGCCAGTGTTGGTTTTTTATTGATAGACCCTAAAGCTAATAAGACATTCATTTCTTTTATATTAGAATTTGATTGTACAAATAATATGGCAGAATATGAAGCTCTCCTGCACGGACTCAAGAAAGCCATTGACCTTGATGTCCAATGCCTAGTGGCATTTGACGATTCTTAAATTATAGTCAAACAGTGAAAAATTCTATCCATTGTCTATATTTTCACCTAAAAAACTACCATACCAAGGTATGGAACTTGATTAATAAATTTATCTCTTTTAACATAAGTTTTATTCCTAGATCTAGTAATTCTGAAGCAGATTTGTTGGCAAATGTAGCATTAAAATTATTACCTGTTGAAGGCTTCTCTCCTAATTCATTTTCTCTTTAATTAATGTTCAGGTCGTCAATTCCAGACAATATCACCAATTGTCAAGTGTTTGACGATGATCAACAGATCATAAATTTTTTGCATATGGAAGACACTTTTCAAGATGATGTAATTGATGAAAACACTCACAACGAAAATCTCTGTGATTTTTCGATAATATTTGATCCTCGTTCGACTGAAATCTCATCTGACATGGTAAAATATATCCCTAAATATGTCGTTAGATTAGAAACATTTTATGATATATGATAAATAAAGAGTGATTAACTGCAAAACAAATAGTTCCTTGTTGCAATATGAAACTGCAAATTTAGGAACATGGGATAACCCACAAAACATTAATTTGGGCAAAGGGTGTACTCAACAAGAAAGATCTGCATTTATTAAATTGTTTAAATAATTTAAATATGTATTCTCTTGGACATACGATGATTTGAAAACATTTGATCCAAACATAATACAACATGCAATCCCCATGAAGCCTCAATCTCAACCATTTCAACAAAAAATGAGAAAGATGCATCCGAAGATAGAAACCATCATCAAAAAGGAATTGAATAAGATATTAATAGACAAGATCATCTTCCCTATTTTTCACACCCAATGGGTATCCAATTGAGTCCCGATGAGAAAAAAACCCGAGAGAAATACGACTCTGTATCGATTTCCGCAACTTAAAATGAGCCTCTGATAAAGACAACTATCTCATTCCTCCCATGGAACATATATTACAACATGTATCAGGTTTTGAAATGATATCCTTATTAAATGGATTCTCGGGATACAACCAGGTCCTAATGTCCCCATCATATCAACTTAAAACTACATTATGTACCCCTTGGGGCACTTATGCTTATCGCAAAGTTCCTTTCGGACTAATTAATGTTGAAGCCACTTTCCAAAGGGAAATGGACATTTCTTTTTGTAGGCTTATAAATCAATCAGTGGTTGTTTACTTAGATGAAGTTGCCATCTTTTAGAAGAATAAAAAGGATCACTTATCTCATCTTAGAAGTGTGTTAGAATGTTGTCGGAAATATGGTATTTCATTAAACCCCAAGAAATCAATTTTTGTTGTTGATCAAGGAAAGTTTCTTGGCTTCATAGTATCAAAGTTTGGAATGATGATAGACCCTGAACTTACTCAAGCCATAGCTAATATTTCTCTACCATCCTCAAAAAAGGCCATGCAATATTTTCTTGGTAAAATAAATTTTGCAAAACGTTTTGTTCCTAGTTTTTCTGAGATGGTTAGACCCCTACAAAATATGATAAAAAAGGATACTCTCTTTAAGTGGGAATCACAAGAAAACTTGGATTTTAATTCCATCAGAAAATCTATAACATAAGCCCCATCCTTGATGAGTCCTGATTTTTCCAAAGACTTTACTCTTTATACATTCATGTCAGATAGATCATATGTTGTTGTACTCACCCAAAAAAAAAATGATAATCATGAAATCCCCATTTCATTTCAGTTCTTATTTTAAAGGAGAAGAATTAAATGATCCCGCATGTAATAGACCTCAAAAATTGCCAAAAAAATTAAAATTTTATGAATTCATCCTTAGATGGGTTCGTCATTAAGAGTAAAAGAGTCTTGGCTTATGTCAACTAAAATTACTACCCAACTTAAACCTTTTAATCAATGTTACAATATGTGCATACTCCGCTTTCCAAAACTCACTTACAGTCCTGCAGATTATGTTTACTTTCATATCTATGTAAGAATTATATATCCATATAATTATTGGCTTACCACTATGAAGGATTTTGGGACTTATGTCCCTAAGCCTTATGCGTAACATTAACTTGAAAAAAAAACCCTTGATCAAAGAAATAATGTATTAAGGATAAAGGTAAAGGGGCGGGTTATACATATTTCAAATAATAATAGGTCTCCTGAAAACAAATCCGATAAGGATGTGGTTGGGGTAAGTGCTTCCCGGTTTAATTTTTGATGTAACGATTATTCTGAAGCCAACTACCTGTGCTAGTAGTTCATTGAATCCACATGTTCCCTATGAAACTCCAACTAAAAGTTGTATTAACGGAGTTAGTGTTGGTTAGGGTTAAAACTTCCATTAAATGCACAGGAACTTCTTTAATCTGTAACCCATTAATTGAAAGGGTAGGAAAAAGTCAGTCGAGAGTTAAACCTTGGTCAGAGCATTAATGGCCATGGTGTGTGCGAAAGTTGAGGCCATCACCTGACCCTTCATCCATTGTGGATGTGCCAAGTTTCCTTCATCACATGGCCCGACCCTTCTTTCATACCAGCAACATTTATTCTATGTGGTAAGCTTTTCTTTAGGTTATAGCGGTTTCACTTATGTAATGAGAAGGTTCTCAGAGAATTTGGCTTTGCGACTCCATAATCTTGGCAAAGGGAAAGGATGACTGGGGAACTTCTTTGATGGAGGAAATGTCTTTTACCCAACCACCTGGTAATATTCACGCTATCACTATAACATTTTGACTGTTAGTAAGTTACTTTCTCATTACTAAAACTCAAAAGAAGCATTCTGGGTTTTTCCTCGCTACCGATAAGTAGCTCTACTTATCGCACTCCTACCTGAAGGGATCGATACTTCATTCTCTTGTTTTCTTGGTACCTCAAAGGGTTGTTCGTAAGTAGTATGCCTTTATGATTGTCGTTCCCACTTTCCTTCACTGTATTGTATCATCATTTGATACTGAGTCTTATGAGACCTATTCAGGGTTCCATCCAACAAGTTATTTTTTAGGGGAAATCCATACTGTAATTTCATTTTAGTTTACCAATGTTAGTGAACTGTCATATGGTTAGCTTTGACAACGATATATATCGTCCTCAGTTATTCCCTGTGTAATGATTGAATATCATTTCCTTAACCTAGCTCTGTCTACCCACCTCTATGAGTTATTTCGACTGTACCCTACCCTCATCAAAATCCCGTAACCCCACAGAGAAGAACGAATAACCGTTCATAAATTTCTTCTGTAGATCCTGAATTAGCGATACCTCTCGGATTCAGAATTCCTATATCCTGCCACAGATAAAGGTTTTGTGGACTTTGTTTGGCCTTGGCTGTAGTTTGACCATATGGAGAAGGGTATATGTTTTACTCCGTGTTTAAATTAAATTTTCTTTTCCTTAAAACAGGTTCCCGTGTTTTAAAGAAAATAGACATTCTCATATTATCAATGTATGGACTATATTTACTTACGGAATTCATGTTTAATATATTCTATGTGACTCATCTATTCCTCTGTATAACAATATTAAAATCGTCCTTTGTTTAATGTTTTCTTGATCCGGTGTCGAAACTCCTGTACATTTATGAAAACACATTTCTTGTAAAACCCATCTCTTTGTACTAGATATTGTAACTAATGATGGGGCCTTGTGTGATGCGAGGGTACCCATCAGCTTGATCGCATTTGCTCCTCCCCTTTCGGTTTATCAGCGGATGCAACACGGAGTGGAAGCCTACCTATGGCAAATTGAAGATAAGTAAAAGTTTATACCCAATCATTATCTTGTATGTTTGATGAAATTCAAGTTTTGAAAAGACCTCTATCCCATGACTAGTTTGAATGCTTGTTTTCCTTTGTATGTCTATGTGGAATACGGCGTTGGATTAAATTTGGTCCTGCTCAGAAAGTTATTATGGTTTCTAACAAGAGAACTCTTTGAGAGATCTGGAGAAGTCCTGGTGATGTTGGGTTATTACTCTGGCATTCTTGGCATAAGACTGATACCCAATTCATTAGATGTACAGTACTTTTTGTTAAATACGGGTTATAATTTCCTTCCTAGTATTGGGGTTTTTCATTGCTAGTCTCTATGCAAAGATATTCCAGACATATATCTATATTGTGAAAACACAACAGAGGTAGACTATACAGTGATTCGAATTTAATGAAATCTTTACTTGTGTCAATTGTTGATTAACTGCTTTCATTTAAAGTAGGTCTTGTGATTATTGTACATATAGACTCCTATACGCATACGTGGTTATATTCTTATTTAATAACTTAAGTTTTCCAGCGTAAATCATTCTGTGTCGTTGAAGTCAATGGCTTCTATAGTTTTATTATCTCACACATGACTATGAGACTGCACTGCTATAAATGAATCTAATACTCCTGAGATTCGTTTCCGGATCTATTTAAGGGTTGCACCAATTTATATTCTGCCACAGATTTTGAATGTTGAAAGGGTAAATTACTCCAAAGGAATTCATTCTTTCTAGATTTCTTTTAAGGTTTATACTGATTGAAATTCCACTACAAAATTTGGAATATTGAAATGCATAAGATCTCATGATAGATGTAAATCCCCAGAATTATACTTTCGATTCTAGCGTCTGATATAATATATAAAAAGGGGTTCCATATTTCTTCAACTTTCAATTTCGTTGATCTTTACATATCTAACATTTCGTTTGCATGTTGTTGATACATACTATTGATCGGTATATAATTCATATAATACAATAACAAACATATACCATATTAACCTTTTCTGTTGTAGATAGTCCACTTCTGGTTTGTTGTGACACCTATACAATTTCCAAATATATATGTATAATATATAAATCCATATGTAATCCATAAGACTCTTCTTGTCTCATATTTCTCTTCAATTCCAAGTTATACTAGAAAGGAAGTCTCTGCTAAGTGATACAATTTTTCTGAATTTTGATTACAAAGATACATCTAAACGTTTATATATGTATAGAGTTACTCAACTCCGATTATTCATAGTTAGATCTACTTAATATCTCAGTCACAAAAATAAACATGTGCCTATAATAGATTTTTTCCTTTCAAGCACATTTCTACACAGATAATCCTAACTAGAATTTCCATTACAGAGTTAAACATATCCTGTAGATGGATCCGTTCTTTTAAGTTCAAATGTATATAGATAGTTTTTCCTAGTATTCTAGTTTTTCAGGAGGAAGCAGTCCAGAATCTAGTCTTTGATTATAAAATTCATACCACGAACAAATCTCATCAATGGAAAATTGTTTCAACTTAGCACAACTAGATGCATAATATCAGATACACAAATCATTCAAAACAATGCAGGAAAATATTTACATATCTGAACCAATTCACGAGAAGACAAAGGAAACAACCACGTTCCTCCCAACTGTAGAATAAGGCAGCCAAAAACAATTGCTCGATTCACCCCCTAGACTGACCATGAATCCATGAGGTTAGGGGAAAGCCATACTGTAATTTCATTTTAGTTTACCAATGTTAGTGAATTGTCATATGGTCATCTTTGACAATGATATATATCATCCTTTGTTATTCCCAGTGTAATGATTGAATATAATTTCCTTAAACTAGCTCTGTCTACCCACCTATATGAGTACTTTAGACTGTACCCTGCCCTCATCAAAATCCCATAAACCCACAGAGAAGAATGAATAACCGTTGATAATTATTTTTTGTAGATCCTGAATTAGCGGTACCTCTCGGATTTGGAATTCCTATATCCTGCCATAGATAAAGGTTTTGTGGGATTTGTTTGGCCTTGGCTGCAGTTTGACCATATGGAGAAGGGTATATGTTTTACTCCGTGTTTAAATTAAATTTTCTTTTCCTTTAAACATGTTCCTGTGTTTTAAAGAAAATAGACATTCTCATATTATCAGTGTATGGACTATATTTCCTTACGAAATTCATGTTCAATATATTCTCTGTGACTCATCTATTCCTCTGTATAACTATATTAAAATCGTCCTTTGTTTAATGTTTTCTCGATCCAGTGTCAGAACTCCTGTACATTTATGAAAACGCATTTCTTGTAAAACCCATCTCTTTGTACTGGATATTGTAACTAATGATGGGGCCCTGTGTGATGCGACGGTACCCATCAGCTTGATCGCATTTTCTCCTCCCATTTCGGTTTATCAGCGGATGCGACACGGAGTGGAAGCCTACCTATGGAAAATTGAAGATAAGTAAAAGTTTATACCCAATCATTATCTTGTATGTTTGATGAAATTCGAGTTTTGAAAAGACCTCTATCCCATGACTAGTTTGAATGCTTCTTTTCCTTTGTATGTCTATGTGGAATATGGGGCTGGATTAAATTCAGTCCTGCTCAGAAAGGTATTCTAGTTTCTAACAAGAGAACTCTTTGAGAGATCTGGAGAAGTCCTGGTGATGTTGGGTTATTACTCTGGCGTTCTTGGCATAAGACTGATACCCAATTCATTAGATGTATAGTACTTTTTGTTAAATACGGGTTATAATTTCCTTCCTTCTATTGGAGTTTTTCATTGCTAGTCTCTATGCAGAGATATTCCAGACATATATCTATATTGTGAAAACAAGACAGAGGTAGACTATACAGTGATTCGAATTTAATGAAATCTTTACTTGTGTCAATTGTTGATTAACTTCTTTCATTTAAAGTAGGTCTTGTGATTATTATACGTATAGACTCCTATACGCATACATGGTTATATGATTATTTAATAACTTAAGTTTTCCAGCGTAAATCATTCTGCGTCGCTGAAGTCAATGGCTTCTATAGTTTTATTATCTCACACATGACTATGAGACTGCACTGCTATAAATGAATCTAATACTCCTGAGATTCGTTTCTGGATCTATTTAAGGGTTGCACCAATTTATATTCTTCCACGGATTTTGAATGTTGAAAGGGTAAATTACTCCAAAGGAATTCATTCTTTCTAGATTTCTTTTAAGGTTTATACTGATTGAAATTCCACTACAAAATTTGGAATATTGAAATGCATAAGATCTCATGATGGATGTAAATTCCCAGGATTATGCTTTAGATTCTAGCATCTGATATAATATATAAAAAGGGGTTCCAGATTTCTTCAACTTTCAATTTCGTTGATCTTTACATATCTAACATTTTGTTTGCATGTTGTTGATACATACTATTGATCAGTATATAATTCATATAATACAATAACAAACATATACCATATTAACCTTTTCTGTTGTATATAGTCCACTTCTGGTTTGCTGTGACACCTATACATTTTCCAAATATATATGTATAATATATAAATCTATATGTAATCCATAAGACTCTTCTTGTCTCGTATTTATCTTCAATTCCAAGTTATACTAGAAAGGAAGTCTCTGCTAAGTGATACGATTTTTCTGAATTTTGATTACAGAGATACATCTAAATGTTTATATATGTACAGACTTACTCAACTCCAATTATTCATAGTTAGATCTGCTTAATATCTCAGTCACAAAAATAATCATGTGCCTATAATAGATTTTTTTCCTTTCAAGCACATTTCTACACAGATAATCCTAACTAGAATTTTGATTACAGAGTTAAACATATCCTGTAGATGGATCTGTTCTTTCAAGTTCAAATGTATATAGATAGTTTTTCCTAGTATTCTAGTTTTTCAGGAGGAAGCAGTCCAAAATCTAGTCTTTGATTATAAACTTCATACCATGAAAAAATCTCATCCATGGAAAATTGTTTCAACTTAGCACAACTAGATGCATAATATCAGATACACAAATCATTCAAAACAACGCAGGAAAATATTTACATATCTGAACCAGTTCGCGGGAAGACAAAGGAAACAACCACGTTCCTCCCAACCGTAGAATAAGGCAACCAAAAACACTTGCTCGATTCACCCACTAGACTGACCATGAATCCATGAGGGCGAACTTGGAAGACTCCTCCTTAGAAATGTCCTTCAATTTCAACAAATTCCTCTTGCCTCACACTCACTCAGTAGTGTTCATAACAACAAGGAAAAATCAATAGTCTCCTTTCCCAGTATACTTGGTAGCATCCTGCCTCCTCACATATGCTATTTATCCATAAATTCCTTTTGACTAGGTCTTTTTCCCTCCCTTGGGAATTTTCACATCTTTATAAATCCCTGATTTTCAGGGGTTGCCAATCGCCAAATCTCTGATTTGCCACTTGTAATAATCAACCCAGAGGTAGTTCCAATAGGCTCCCCACTCATGGAGTCACGGTCACTTGATTTTAACATGGTTGTTCCATTTGTCGTCTTGCAATCTATATAAAATATTATGTTTCCATACAAGTGTCATAGTCAAATAGATAGTTGGGTCAAATCAGATCTCTGCCCAACAGTCATAATAATTAATTACAATTATTAAATTCTAAATTCAGAATTGCCATAAAAGGAAAAAAAATTCCAAATTCGAATTTACTAAAAACGGAATAAGTTTCCAACAAATTTAAATTTCAAAAATACTTTATTTTGGGGGATGTCACATCCTTTCCCCCTTTAATAAAATGTTGTCCTTAGTGTTCATTCCTCTCTTGGAACAAGATTGGATGAGATTTCCGCATATCTCCCTCCAACTCCCAAGTGGCCTCCTCAGGACTAATGTGATTCAATTGCACCTTTACCTGAGTGATGACTCTATTCCGAAGTGTTATTTCTCTCTGGTCCAGAATACACAATGGTTCCACCTGGAACTTGCCTTCAGGTTCCACCTGCACCAAGTTCCAATCAATCATATGAGTAGGGTCATGAACATACTTCTTCAAAAAAGAAACATGAAATACATTATGAATTCTTAGATTAGCCGGGAGTGCAAGTTGGTATGCTACGGTTCCAATTCGACTTAATATCTCGAAGGGACCACAAAACCTGGGTGCCAGCTTGGCACAGTTCCCTAACTTCAATGAACTTTTTCCGGCTTTGACCTTCAAATAAACATGGTCTCCCACTTGAAATTCCAAGTGTCTTCTTTTCTGATCTGCATAGATCTTCTGTCTATCATGTGCTTCTTTCAAGTTTTGTTGTACCTTCCTTACCATGTTCTCCATTTCTTGGAGCATCTCTGGTCCAACCATGAGTCTGTCAGCTGGGTTATCCCAGCTAATTGGAGTCGTACACTTTATGTCGTACAGTACTTCTAAAGGGTTTAGCTTTGCCGAAGTTTGGTACCCATTGTTATATGCAAATTCTACCAAGTGTAGATAGTCTTCCCACTTGTTTGGTTTTGTTCTTATGTAAATGCAGAGCATATCCTCCACAATTTGGTTTGTCCTCTCAGTCTGTCCATCTGTTTGTGGGTGATAACTCGTAGTGAAATTCAAATTAGTATTTAGCCCTGCAAACAGTTCCTTCCAAAATGTGGATGTGAATTTTATGTCTCTATCTGAAATCACCATTTTAGGAATACCATGCAGTCTAAAAAAAAATTCATGAATATTTCAGCAATGTTTATAGCTTTAAAAGTAGACTTTACAGGGATAAAGTGTGCAGACTTACTGAGTTTATCGATTACAACCATGATAGAATCATTATGTTTCCAAGTTTTAGACAAACCTGTTATAAATTCCAGTGATATGGTCTCCCATTTCCATTCTGGTACTAGTAATGGTTGTAATAGGTCGGTTGGATGTTGGTGCTCAGCCTTAACCTGCTGACAATCTTGGCACCTAGCCAAGTATTCTGTTGTTTCTCCCTTCATATTAGGCTAGAAAAATAGTTTTCTAAGTGTTGTTATTGTTTTCTGGTATCTTGGATGGCCCGAATATGGTTTCTTATGCACTTCATCAAAGACTATTAATTTTATCTCTATTGAATCTGGTATGTAGAGTCTGTTTTTAAATCGTAATAGTCCCTTCTTGTCGATACTTAGTTCTAGTTTATCTGAGTTTGTGGTACTGTTTTGTAATTATACCATTACCTTCGTGTAACTTTCATCGTTAATACCTGCCATTCTTATTCTTTGTTCCAGATCACTTTTTTCCCTGTTGATATTTATCTGAAATAACCCATGGACTCTTCTGCTTAAAGCATATGCTACCTTATTTTCCTTTCCCTTGATATGACTGACTTCGAAGTTGAATTCGCTCAAGAAGGCTAGCCATGTAATGAACCTCATTATCACACAACAACAAAAAAAATTGTTTTATTCACTATTTCCTTTTAATAATAGAATGTATACACTTATTATAGGATGGGTTCAAAATTCTATTCGTAAAAAGGATTCTTAAAGGGGAAAGTTCCTAAGTTATACTTACCATTTGAGTTCCCTCTCGTTCCAATTTATTTTACCCCTTTACATAATGGATTACATAAAAAAACGAGGTCTCACAACTCCTACTACAATTTCCTCAAATAAAAACATAAGACTCCTACCATTTGCGTGCATGTATCTCTGATTAAAATTGAAACTAGGCGACTTTATTTGGTTTTACCCACCATACGATTCATCAAGACGGGTTTTTTATTACTATGTCACGATCGAATTTAATTCCCTTAGGACCAGAGTTGGTTTGTGAATTAGTTACTTACCTCCATATGTCAAATGGATATTTCGTCACTAGGATCGGACTGTTGATTCGTGCTAAACCCGAGGAAAGACAAGGGATTTTACTCTTATTCATAATACGTATTAAGTGGGTGGGATGATCCTCTATCTAGCAGTTATAACTCCATAATTTCATTAAAGGTGGCCTAGGATTTTCAGTGGAACTACTGGGCTCTTTACTCCATATGGAATATTGCCGCTGACACTATCACATGTCCACATGCCCTCCGTGCCCTCCTCATTTACTTTGAGGTTGACAAGATATCGATTAGGGTTGAAGTGGTTTCACAAATGTCATTGTTGAGTTCTGTGAGGTAGTCCTGTGAATCAACTTGGGAGGTGCAGAGTATTGCCATGGTATTCGCTCCGAGTTGTAATCGCTGGCGCGGCCCTTGCCCCTAGTAAGTATTTGTCTCCAAATGCACTACATGCAAGATTTTTTTAAAGAGGTAATGCACCCGACTTCTTTTGTATTGTTTTCCGAAGTTACCCTAAACTCTAAAGGAGAAGTTTCATTCGAAATGATCTCCGTTTTCTATTCTTCATTTGCTGGCTTTGAAGGGGGTATACTCAGTTGTTTTCTATTTAGTTTCGGAAGAAAGGGTTTATAACCTCTCAGTTTATTTTCTATAATATACATCTCTGTTTCCGCATTTTAGAAAGGGTGTATCCGTTCGTTTTCTTGATTAGGTTTTGGGTGAAGGGTTTTGCAACCTCCCTGATTATGTCCCATGTCGGGTTCTTTGATGGTTTTCGAGGCTTAAGGCCTCTGTAGGGATTTATATAGCTTCAGTCGTGTTATACTTTCACAATGCTTCAAATATTATTTACAATAGGTAATACACTCATCGTGCTCTGTCCAATTTGGTTAAATAGTTGGAATAAATCGCTGTAATATTTGAAATGCATAAGATTATTGTTACTATCTATTTCTGTCCTTTCCGTATTATAGAATCATTACTTGCTATGTATGCACCTCCTCCTTGCAAGATTTCTTCATTTTAGGGCTTATATAATACAATAATGATGGACCTTGTTTTGATACGAGGGTACCCATCAACGAATTAACAGGCTATCCACCCTCAGCCAGGCGTTTATCCAGTTGGGAAAAGTGACAAGTAAAACAGAGAGTTATGCCAGCCTATCGATCAGAAGTTAAGTAAGTTTACATATTATTTCCTTACTGACTGTTAGCAATTTCTGTTAGTATTTCATTATTTTTATCTATGTTTACTGATAATTTAAACGTTACTTCTTCAGGCTTCTTTTCCACTTATGGATCTCGGATGTTTGGTACCCACTTCCAGCGCAAAAGGTATTCGAGTTCCTTGTAGGCCTTCCAGAATTCCCACAGTGCCTGGGCACAGTCTCTTCCTGGATTTTTTCAAGATGTTTGACATAGTTTTAATCTATGCCTTCAATGGTTGGGATGAGGAAGTCCTCCAATTGCTTCTTGATCTGAATTCTATGTGTAACTGTCATTAAACATGACTTTGTTTTCAATCGAATAAAGTACTCTGTTGGGTATTTTTATCCCAGTCGTTTCCTATATAGTATCATTCCAACTTGTAAATCGATTTATCATTACTATTGATTTGAATGTATTCGGCTACAGATGTTTTCACAGTCTGTATTTCCTTTTGGTATGGTGAAAAAGAAACCTGAAGGATTCCTTTTTTGGGGGTGTTTTAACTTGTAAAGGGATTCTATTACACTGAAACTTCATACCATAATTAAATTTAGATGATAAGTCTCCTCATATGATTTGTCTTGTTTTTCCTTTGGGATTACTACTACACAACATGACTCCGTGTTTTTTCTTTCCAGTGTTTTGGAAAAGATTCCCTCCTTATTCCCAACTCATGGTTACACATAAAAGTTTGACAGTCCCATGGACTACCTTTTCCCTTATGAACTTGTTACTATTAAGTTATCATAATTTCTAGATTGGATTATATTCCTTTACTGTTACAGTTTGTGAAAAGAAATCCAGATAACGCTCGACAGGGTTAGAATTGTTTACCATTTATTTTCAACAGAACTAAACATAGTTGAATAGACCTGGTTATTTCCGATTCAACGTTAATACCTTGCTAATATATATATATATCCATATATCTATCTGTGTATATATTTACTATAATTTTTATTGTAATGGAGTCTTGAATCTTTCAGAATTATTTCATACATCTATACATATATGTATGTATCTTATTCCCTAAATTATGTTCCCTCCCCTATGCTTCATCGTTCTAGACTATATAAATGAATTGTGTTTTCCTTTTTGAACTAAATTACAGAATGCATGTATCGGTTCTGTTTGTTCATTGATACATATTCAATTTTGTTTAAAGTTTGAAACATACATATGCATATAATAGCTATGTTTGTTTATTGATACATATTCGATTCTGTTTAAAGTTTGAAACATACATATGCATATAATAGCTCTGTTCGTTCATTGATACATATTTGATTTTGTTTAAAAATTGATTTCCAAAAATAAATCTACAATTAAATCCTACAGTCTATTCACTGAATTTCGTACAGCCTTTATCTAGGTTATTGCATGCATACTAACATTAAGGATCCCACTATAACAATAACCAATTCATCCAATAGAGGTAGAATACTGAGTATTTAGGTATAGGAAAAGACTTACAACAATTAAACGATCATTAAAAAAATATAGATACTAGAACTCTTTTCTGTATAGCTATAACATGTACAATATATCCAATATAAAATCATTCAAACATATAGAGTTTAGAGAAACATATATGAACCAAACTTGCGGATAAAACAAAGGGAATAACCATGTTCCTCCCAACTGTAGAACCGAGCAGCCACGATTACTTGCCTGATTCACCCCCTAGACTGACCATGAGTCCATAAGGGTGAACTTGGAAATCCCTCTACAACATTGTCCTTCAATTCAGTCACTTTTCCCCTTGCCTCACACCCTTCCAGTGTTCATAACAACAAGTGAAAAAGAAAAAACAAAATAGACTCTTTCCCAGCATACTTAGCAACATCCTTCCTCCTCACATATGCTTATTTGTAACTTGCCTAAGTCTTTTCCCTTCCTTGGAATTTTCACAGCTTCCTAAATCCCTGGTTTTCAGTTGCTGCCAATGGCCAAATCATTAATTTTCCACTTGTAAAAATCAACCCAGGGGTAGTTCCAACATGTTCCCCACTCATGGAGTCATGGTCAGCTAATTTTAACATGGTTGTTCCATTTGTCTTCCTGCAATAAATATAAAATATTATGTTTTTAAACAAGTGTCATTGTCAAATAGTTAGTTGGGTCAAATCAGACTTCTTCCCAACAGTCATAATAATTTATTACAATTGAAAAATTTGAAATTCGAAATTTCCATAAATGCAAAAAAAATTCCAAATTCGAATTTACCGAAAACAGAATAATTTCCCAGGAAAATAAATTTCCAAAATATTTTATTTTGGGGGATGTCACATCCTTTCCCCCTTCAATAAAACACTGTCCTTAGTGTTCATTCCTTTCTTGGAGAAAGATTGGATGAGATTTCTGCAAATCTCCCTCCAATTCCCAAGTGGCCTCCTCCGGACTGAAGTGCTTTCAATGCACCTTTACCTGGGCAATGGCTCTATTTCGAAGTGATACTCTCCTGTCCAGAATGCATAGGGGTTCCACCTGGAATTCGCCTTCGGGTTCCACCTATACCAAGTTTCAATCAATCATATGAGTAGATTCGTGAACATATTTTTTCAATAAAGAAACATGAAATATATTATGAATTCTTAGATTCGCTGGCAGTGCAAGTTGATACACTATGGGTCCAATTTGAGCTAGTATCTCAAAGGGCCCAAAGAACCTGGGTGCGAGCTTGGCATAGTTTCCTAGCTTCAATGAGCTTTTTCGGGCTTTGACCTTCAAATATACATGGTCTCCCACTTGAAACTCTAAGTGTCTTCTTTTCAGATCTGCATAGCTCTTTTGTCTGTCCTGTGCTTCCTTCAAGTTCTGTTGTACCTTTCTTACCATGTTCTCCATTTCTTGGAGAATTTCTGGTCCAACCATGATTTTGTCAGCCAGGTTATCCCAACTAATTGGAGTCGTACACTTTCTGTCGTACAATACTTCGAAAGGGATCAACTTTTCTAAAATTTGGTACCCATTGTTATATGCAAATTCTACCAAGTGTATATAATCCTCCCACTTATTTGGTTTTGTTCTTACGTACATGCGGAGCATATCCTCTTTGATTTGGTTTGTACTTTCGGTTTGTCCATCCGTTTGTGGATGATAACTTGTACTGAAATTCAAGTTGGTATTGATCCCTGCAAACAATTCCTTCCAAAAAGTGGATGTGAATTTTACGACTCTATCTGAAATCACCATTTTAGGAATACCATGCAGTCTAAAGATTCCTTTCATGAATATTTCAGCAATATTTATAGCTTTAAAAGTAGACTTTACAGGAATAAAGTGTGCACACTTACTGAGTTTATCAATTACAACCATGATGGATTCATTCTGTTTCTGATTTTTAGGCAAACCTGTTATAAGGTCGAGTGATATAGTCTCCCATTTCCATTCTAGCACTAGTAATGGATGTAAAAGGCCGGCTGGATGCTGGTGCTCGACCTTAACCTGCTGACAATCTTGTCACCTAGCCAAGTATTTCTCTATTTCTCCCTTCATATTAGGCCAAAAAAATAGTTTCCTAAGTGTTGTTATCATTTTCTGGTAACTTGGGTGGCGAGAATATGGCTTCTTATGCACCTCATCCAAGATTGTTAATTTTAACCCTACTGAATCTGGTATGTAAAGTTTGTTTTTAAATCGTAGCAGTCCCTTCTCATCAATACTTAGATTCAGTTTTTCTGAGTTCACAGTATTGTTTGGTAATTCTTCTGTTATTTTAGTATATTTTTCATCATCAATACATGTCGTCCTTATTCTTTCTTCCAGATCACTTTCTGCCCTGCTAATATTCATCTCAAATAATCCATGGATTTGTCTACTTAAAGTGTCTGCTACATTTTTTTTCCTTGCCCTTGATATGTCTAACCTCGAAGTTGAATTCGCTTAAGAAGGCTAACCACCTTGCTTGCCTTGCGTTGAGATCTGGTTGGTTAAAAAAATATTTCACCCCACTGTTGTCTGTTAATAATAGGAATCTTCTGCCCATTATGTAATTTTGCCACATCTTTAAGGCATGCATTACTGGTGCCAATTCTAAGTCATGAGTGACATAATTTCGCTCGTGTTCTTTTCATTTCCAGGACTCATAACAAATAACGTGTCCTTCCTGAGTTAGGACACCACCTAGCCCTTCTTTACTTGCATCGACACATATGGTGAAGTCTTTATCTGTGTCTGCTACTTTCAATATGGGTGTCATTGTCAATAATTCCTTTAGTTTGTTGAAGCTGTCTTGACATTTCTCTCACTAGTTAAACCTGGTTCCTTTCTTTTGTAATGATGTGATAGGGTAGGCTATCTTGGAAAACCCCTCTATAAACCTTCGGTAGTATCCAGTGATTCCCAGGAACGACCGTATATCCACTACATCTTTAGGTACCGACCATTCCATAATGGCTTTCTTCTTTTCCGGGTCTACGACAATGCCCTCTGCTGAAATTACATGTCCAAGATATTGTATTTATTTCTGATAGAAGTCACACTTGTCGAAATTGGCATACAGTTTGTGCTTCCTTAATGCTTGCATAACTATTCTTAAGTGTTCCTCATGTTCCTCCTCCATCTTTGAATAAACCAGGATATCGTCGATGAATACTACCACGAACTTGTCCAAGTACTCACTGAAAATACTGTTCATTAGGCACATAAACGTGGTTGGGGAATTAGTGAATCCGAAATGTATGAATACAAACTCGTAGTTTCCATATCTTTTCTGAAATGATGTTTTTTTTATGTCCTCAACTTTTATCCGAACTTGATGATAATTGGATCATAAATCCAATTTTGAAAAG